>JAMPIV010008526.1:0-432005 GCA_024509875.1 Oreohelix idahoensis
CAGACACAGCCACGCTTCTAAACAACACAACAGTCTGAACTACAACTGAAATGTAAAAACACCATCGAGAGGAATAATACAGTGCAGAGTATATCATTTACACAATCAACAACAAAAAATACCACTCTAAATAAAATTATATAACCAACAGTTCCATGTACATGGTAAATGATTGAAAGAAGCGTGATACGAAAAACAGTAGCAAACACACACACACACACACACATATAAATATATATTTGTGCGTGGGGCCCTTAAAAGCGGGAGACCCTAATCGAAAGCCTGTGTCTCTTATGCCTGAAACCATGACTGCTATTATGCGAACTCTGGATGAGATAAACATTCCATTTCCGTCCATTTTTCTCATAATCTTAGTTAACTGGACGCCTGAGACAACAGTACACAAAAATCAATAACTCTTCTTCTGTTCTCCTCTGATCCCACCATGCCCCTCTCCCCACAACCAACCTGCAGGTGTCGCTGACCAGATGAGGGAGATGGCACGAAATGTCAAACCTGTCGTCGAGATATCTAAAGGTGGAGATTACTGGCTGATTAAGACTACAGCAGGCGACAAGGTAATCTGTTAATGACCATCTGTGTTATTTTTCAATACGGGCATGATAACAGAAAGTGATAATAAAGATTATATTAAAACGCACAATTATATACACAACGTATACTCACATTCAACGTGAGAAAGCAGACTACAAAAGGTAACGTGCTGTAGACTAGAAGAACTTTTGTGCAGAATGTCTGAAGGTAAAGGTAGTCCAATAGCATAGAGGAGTGAAGTGTTAGAGACTTCACTATACTAGGTCCAGCTTCGAAAGGTAGGGTAACCGGTTCCCTTCCTCGCTGCCTTTTCCTTCCCTAACTCAAGAGCATGGTCAGGTACCCATTTACAGCTGGGTAGACTGGAGTGTGACTCCACCGTGATTTGAACCTGGTACCTTTGCCGTCAGGGACCAGCGTTATAACCATTGTCAATCGGATGCTCGGCAGACAAGTCTAAATACCATAATATAGGGCAGTTGCAGGAAATCTAGGATCAGTAGGATCTACTTTAGAAATACTGAGCTCTCTAAAGATCTACTTTGATAAAAAATCATGTCAGGTTTCAAAGTACAGTATTTGGAATAAGTGCAGCATATATATATATATATATATATATATATATATATATATATATATATATATATATATATATATATATATATATATATATATATATATATATATATATATATATATATATATATATATATATATATATATATATATATATATATATATATATATATATATATATATATATATATATATATATATATATATATATATATATATATATAAGTTTTATCTCTGCTGGACGGCCTACTTCCTGCAATTCTATCGACAAGCTTTGCATAATTCAAACTAAATTTTATTTTACCCAATGTTAACTTCCCTTCAAAGGAATAAAATCGGGTTCCTACCTTACGCAGTTCATGAATAAAGTCAATTTTGTAAGATAGCTTGTCGGCCGTCATTAGAAACGCGGGAAAAGTGTCTTTAATATGGGCGATACTGCACTTCTAAGTGCCGTCGGGAAAGGGCTAGTCTGAAATGTTCCTATTTATAGCTTAAAAGTTATTTACTTGGTCCCCTCCCCGTTACTTATAGAACTATTGAATCATCCGCAGTATCGACAGGTTATTGACCCCTGAAATAGAGCATTTTCTATTAAAATGTAAGAGGTATGAAAAACGTTCACCGAGTGCCAGAACCCTACAGATCCTGAGGGCTACGAGAAGCAAAGTTCAACAAACTGCTCGACGCTGTGCAAATGACTACTGGCTCCAGCTCAGTGAGAGCATCCAGATCGCAGCGCAAACAGGCAACATTAGACAAATGTATGACGGTATAAAGAAAGCACTTGGCCCCCATAAAAGTAAGACGGCACCGCTAAAAACCATCAGCGGAGAGAAGCTAACCGATAAGGGTAAGCAGATGGAGAGGTGGGTCGAGCACTACTCTGAGCTTTACGCTAGAGACAATACCGTTACGCCTGCAGCCCTTGATGGTGTCAACAGTCTGCCAACTATGGAGGAGCTGGATGCCGAACCAACATTAGAGGAACTCAGCAAGGCCATTGATAGCTTGGCCTCTGGCAAAGCACCAGGCAGTGATGGGATTCCTCCTGATTTAATCAAATGCTGTAAGAGCACGCTATTACATCCCCTGCATAGGATGCTGTGCCAGTGCTGGGAAGAGACAACTATTCCTCAAGACATGCGAGATGCCAAGATTGTAACACTGTATAAAAATAAAGGAGACAGAAGTGATTGCAATAACTACAGAGGCATCTCTCTTCTTAGTATTGTTGGTAAGGTTTTTGCCAAAGTCATCTTAATGCGACTACACAAGTTAGCTGAGCGCATATATCCAGAGTCACAGTGTGGATTCCGAGCTGGCAGATCAACAACAGACATGATCTTCTCTCTCCGCCAGCTTCAGGAAAAATCAAGAGAGCAGAAAAGACCATTATATATTGCCTTTATAGACCTCACAAAAGCATTCGACCTGGTTAGTAGGGATGGACTCTTTAAAATCCTCCTGAAAATAGGCTGCCCTTCTAAAATGCTGGAAATGATAAAGTCATTCCATGACGGCATGAAGGGAACAGTCCAATATGCTGGAAGCACGTCACAGCCATTTGATATACGAAGTGGCGTTAAACAAGGCTGTGTTCTGGCTCCGATCCTCTTCGGAATCTTCTTTGCCTTACTCTTGAAACATGCATTCAGAGATGCAACTGAAGGAATATGCCTTCACACTAGGTCAGATGGCCGTCTGTTTAATCTTTCAAGGCTGAAGGCAAAAACAAAAATCAGAAGGGTCACTATAAGAGACTTGTTGTTCGCTGATGATGCTGCAGTCGTCACTCAAAGCCAACAGGAGCTTCAGAGCTTGATGAATCGCTTCACTAAAGCATGCAAGGACTTTGGCCTCACAATAAGTCTAAATAAAACGAATGTGCTGAGTCAGGATGTGGGTGCTGCACCAGTTATCACTATCGATAACTATGAATTGGCAGTGGTGCACCACTTCACATACCTAGGGTCTACCATCAATGACAAACTCTCACTGGATACAGAAATCGACAGCCGCATTGGCAAAGCTGCAGCTACCTTTGCCCGCCTCACATCGCGTGTTTGGGGAAACTCTAAACTCACAATGAAGACCAAAGCTGCGGTATATAATGCCTGCGTCACCAGCACACTCCTGTATGGCAGCGAGACCTGGACGACCTATGCTAAGCAAGAAAGAAGGCTCAATACCTTCCATTTGCGGTGTCTACGCCGCATCCTCGGCATCTCGTGGAAAGATAAAGTGACAAATGTCGAGGTGTTGTCACGTGCTGGCCTTCAAAGTATGTATACGCTTCTTAGACAGCGCAGACTTCGCTGGCTTGGCCATGTTCGCCGCATGGAAGATGGTCGCATCCCAAAAGATATCTTCTACGGACAATTAGCAGATGGCAAGAGAACAGTTGGGCGACCACAGCTGAGGTTCAAAGATGTGTGCAAGAGAGATATAAGGGCACTGGACATGGATCCAGCAACATGGGAGGATGAAGCTGCCGATCGCACTAAGTGGCGATGCTATTTACGGCGCCACCTCAGATTGGGCGAAGAGAGGCTCACACAAGAAGCAGAGGTGAGGAGAAAACGTCGAAAGGAGCACCAGGAAAATAAGCAGCTTAGGGCTGTCACCTCAGGGGCGCATTCCCATAGTCAGTTATGACTGAAGGGGCTATTATTATTATGAAAAACGGGAAATCCCGATCTTAGATTACTTACTAGCATGTAGCTTACCCATAAATCCCGCGTAGTTTTAGGGAGTCTCCGATGCGGCACAGAAAGGAAAAACTACCTCACCTTCAAGCATGTCCTACGTGGCGACTAATATAAGGTTGTGCACGGAGCTGGTATTCTCATTGTATAAAGCAAATTACTACAGAAACCACGGAAGTGAGAGCTTCTGTTTGCTTGATGTATGCTTCCTGCAAGGAGACAGCTGCGTTGGTGGCTCCATGCTCCATAAGGATCCTAAAAAGACAATGATGATGAAATATTCACTCACCAACTGTAAAACAGGTTTTGAGAACAGATGGACCTAGGGAACTGCACAATATAGTCAAGCGATATTTAACAATATGTCATAGACTGGAATAGGGGCATCAAAGAAGAGTTGGCTACCCGAAGAGAAGCGGCTGGGAGACATTTTCAGGTCGTAAATCGAGGATTTGCGAAATTTGCAAGAAGATGAAGATGGCTTTATACCGCTCCACGTATGTCCCAGTCTTGACGTATGGTTGCGAGTAATGGGCAATGACTACAACCCACAGAAGTCAGCTCCAAACCTCAGAAATGAGGCATCTGAGAAAAGTAGTTAAAGTAGCAAGAAGAGACATGGACCGCAAACCAAACAATACGTCATGGCCTCAAAACCCAGCCCTTGCAGATCTGAGTGGAACAGTCTCAATTACGATTGTTTAGCCATGTCTGTAGAACGGGAGAAGATCGGCTACCACGATAAATATGAGAATCCAAGATCCAGACCTCCAGGGCGACCTAGAGTTGGCTGGGAGGGCAACACTAGACAACCTCTGAAGGACCGAGGTCTAGATTTGAACCAGACCAGGAGAAAGACAGCTGATAGGATAGTATGGTGCTCTCTCGCTCTGGCTAACCTCTACACCGCAGGGTAGAATGGGAACGCCTAATTAAGCAGTATTTAACAAGAACAATATAAATATATAATAGTTCATTTTTTAAAAGTCAAAAAGCAAGGGAAATGCCTAATAAAGATATAGTAATACGTATTAATGCCCCTTGTAGGTCCCTGGGGTCTCTAAAGTGACAAAGAAAGAATAAGCAGAGGCGTAACTAGCACCAGGATGGGCCGGGAACGTACCGGGGGTCCCAGCACCGAGTGGTCCTCGGACAGTAGTGCTCAGAAAGGACTCTCGCCTATATAGATATCCATTTGTTCCCGTGGTCAAACGTCATAGTATGTACCAGTTACTGGAGTTCTGGCAATACACTAATGAAGGCATATAGTCCTTGGAGAGCTGAAGGGTAAAGATAATGAAGATGATGATGATGATGATGAAGTAAGTAGTCGCATTTTCAACACATAATTTCTGTACATTATTCATAACTGTTGACCCCATTATATTAGGAGATCCCCACTTACACTGTAGTTACGCCACTGAGAATTGGACTAATGCACCCTCAGGCATGTCGTACAAGGCTACCAATATGAGGTTGTGCATGAGGCTGGCAACTTCATCACGTAAAACAAATTGCCATAGAAACCGCCAATACAAGATCATGTGACCTTTTGGTGCACGCTTCTTGCACGTGGGCCAGCTACAGTCATGGTCTATGCCCCACGCCCCACAATGAGCGTAATCGAAAATCATGATGATAAATACGTGTTTTTAAAGGTAGTCAAATAGCAGATACTGTCGTAGAGAAGTGTTAGTGACTTAACTATACTATAGGTGGGGTCATCAGTTCCATTCCTTGCTGTCTTGGCCTCAGGAGAAGAGTCCGGTACCCATTTACATCTGTGTGGACTGGAGCGTGACGCCACCGTGTTTCGGATTAACATATGCATTACTATAGTCAAATTAAGAGTAAATTAAGTATTATCCCACGTACTCCCAGCTTTCGAACTAACATATGCATTACTATAGTCAAATTAAATTAAGTATTATCCCACATACTCCCAGCTTTCGAACTAACATATGCATTACTATAGTCAAATTAAATTAAGTATTATCCCACATACTCTCAGCTTTCGAACTAACATATGCATTACTATAGTCAAATTAAGAGTAAATTAAGTATTATCCCACATACTCCCAGCTTTCGAACTAACATATGCATTACTATAGTCAAATTAAGAGTAAATTAAGTATTATCCCACATACTCCCAGCTTTCGAACTAACATATGCATTACTATAGTCAAATTAAATTAAGTATTATCCCACATACTCCCAGCTTTCGAACTAACATATGCATTACTATAGTCAAATTAAGAGTAAATTAAGTATTATCCCACATACTCCCAGCTTTCGAACTAACATATGCATTACTATAGTCAAATTAAGAGTAAATTAAGTATTATCCCACATACTCCCAGCTTTCGAACTAACATATGCATTACTATAGTCAAATTAAGAGTAAATTAAGTATTATCCCACATACTCCCAGCTTTCGAACTAACATATGCATTACTATAGTCAAATTAAGAGTAAATTAAGTATTATCCCACATACTCCCAGCTTTCGAACTAACATACGCATTACTATAGTCAAATTATTTCAATTATTTAGGCAGTAAAATGACTCAGGATGGTGACACAACAAGAGAAATCCATACTAGAATTGCTTTGGCAGCTAGCGCCTTCAATAGATTATCTAACATTTGGAAATTACGATCATTGAATATACATACCAAGCTTCGTCTGTTTAATTCAAATGTTATCTCAGTGTTAACATACGGCTGTGAGAGTTGGAAAATAACAAAATCATTGGAGAACAAGCTGAATACAATCGAGAACAAATGTCTTAGAAAACTCATGAACATCAGTTGGAAAGAATTCAAGACTAATCGACAAATAAGAGAAGACTCTAGGCAGAAATATGTCTCCGACTATATAAGGAAAAGACGATGGTCATATATCGGTCATGTCCTACGAATGCAAAACAACAGAATACCACTACAGGCGCTCACTTGGGTTCCTGAGGGTAAGCGGAAAAAAGGAAGACCAAAAGAAACACTCAGAAGAACAATAATAAGAGAAGGAAGAACGTTGGGCCTAAATAATGTGCAAGAGCTAAGAGGAGTGGCGTCACAACGAACAACCTGGAGAGCACTGGTTTCTGCCTTATGCGCCGTGTTTGGCGCTTAAAGAATTTATTATTATTATTTATAGTCAAATTAAGAGTAAATTAAGTATTATCCCACATACTCCCAGCTTTCGAACTAACATATGCATTACTATAGTCAAATTAAGAGTAAATTAAGTATTATCCCACATACTCCCAGCTTTCGAACACCAAATGGCAAGTTAGAAGAATTTATAATTTTAGAACAAAGATACATAGAATACAGTCACGCATGCAGAGTTTGGAAATTGTCATTCATCGTACATTTAATAATTGGCCAGGAAGGATGATGTCATTAACATCTGACGAAGTCCTTGTGGCCGTAACGTTGCGATTATCGTTGCCCTTAGTCCTAGTAAGACTTATTAGAATTTTTTTTCTATTTTTTGTAACCCATAGTTTAAGCAAATATCTGCAATGGAACTTACTATCTAAAATTATGAACACTATGTATAATTGCAAAATTAAGATTCTACGAGAGTTACGTACTTTCTGTGCTTCTGTAGGGTGCGGAAAGCTGGAGAGTAACAGAAAAGGAAATTTCGAAATTGTCCTCTTTCAACAAAGCCTGCCTAAGGAATATTCTCAGAAAATTTTTTGGCCAGACACCATCACCAACCAACAATTGCTTGCCCGGAGCAACCAAGAAGACATGCGCACCATCAATGCTAGCAGACGCTGAAGTTGGGTTGGCCACGTCCTCTGAAGAGACCTCGATACCATTGCAAGAACTGCTATGCTATGGATCCCACAAGGAAGACGAAAATGAGGCCGACAAAAACACACAAACAAACAAAAATTGCGGAGAACTGTGGAAGCCGAGATGCAAAGAATGAACCGGAGCTGGGGAACGCACGAAGGATATCCGTCAATCGAGCATACTGGAGGCAGTTTCTTGCTGTCCTACAAGACGTCACTAGGCGTGACGGCCCCTGACTGCTTTGACAGCCAGCAACAATGGATCCAAGAAGAAGATGTATAATCGTGATCAACTGTAGGTCCCAAGGGATTATTTTGTAGATCTCAAGGTGACGGGGTTGGGTAAGAATTTTTAAGCTAAGGAAACTTCCTCCTAACCCGCAACCGCGGACGTTTAAAAACGTGCGACCCATATGATTATGGGTACTTTTCCACTCGTTTCCAGTGAAAACCCGCGAACAAGCTTACTAAAATTCTTTGTGTGAGTGTGTGTGTGAGTGTGCGTGCGTGCGTGCGTGTGTATGATATTTTTTTTTAAGTGAAATTAACGTTCGCTAAATTATCAATTATTTTAAATTGTCCACTGTTCTATTGATGGAATTACAGGTAACAGATAGTCAGGGAGAGATACAATTTATGCATTTATTCCAAATTAAAAATACAGTGAAGCCTGAAAACAAAAACAAGATTTTATCAAAGTAGATCTTTAGAGGAATCAGTGTTTCTAAAGTAGATCTCCACAGTTCCTGTGTTGCCGACCCCTGCTATACATCATAATTATAACCCATCGGAGATTGAACAAAGGAAAGCAGCAAGTCATGCTTGGGATTCCAGGAAAGAAAGAGCCAAGACTGGATAACACCAGATACGCTAAACACCATAGCGAAGAGAAAAGAATTGAAAAGAAAGAAAACAGAAGCTAAGTCTCCCAGGTTAAAGGCAATATATAGTGAACAGTACAGTCAGCTGGACAAGGAAGTTAAACGTCAAACCCGTGCTAACAAAAGGACATTTCTGGATGACCTTGCAAGACAGGCAGAAAAGGCAGCACTGAGAAATGAACAAAGCACAGTATACAAAATAACTAAAATCATCAGTGGAAAACGAGGTGCAAACAATATTACATTAGTAAGAGATAAGCACGGAAATCTCATCACGACAGTAGAGGGACAGGAAATACGATGGGCAGAGCATTTCAGAGAAACTCTGAATAAGGAACCACCAGAGACACAATTGAATGTTCCCGAGGCTGAAATTAATACAGACATCCCACGAAAAGAAGAAATCATCACAGCAATCAAAGGGTTAAAGAATGGAAAAGCTCCTGGTCATGATAACTTAAATGCAGAGCTATTTAAGACAGACCCAGAGCTAGCAGCAGAACTATTAGAACCACTATTTGCACAAGTCTGGAAAACAGGGACAACACCAACAGAGTGGAGAAAAGGAATAATTGTCAAATTGCCCAAGAAGGGAAATCTTGCAGACTGCAATAATTGGAGAGGAATAACTCTTCTCTCAGTTCCCAGCAAAATACTAGGCAGGATAATTATACAGAGAATCTCAAAAGCAGTAGACCACAAACTGAGGAAAGAACAAGCAGGATTTAGAAAGAACAGAAGATGTGTAGATCATATATTTACCCTCAGGAACATTATAGAGCAGTGCTCAGAATGGCAAAGACAGCTGTACATTAATTTCGTTGATTTTGAAAAGGCTTTTGACAGTATACATAGGGACAGTTTATGGACAATACTGAGGGCTTATGGAATTCCAAGCTGCATAGTGTCAATCATAAAAAGCCTGTATGCCAACTTTACGTGTAGCATTGGGCAGAGCAACCTAACCTTTGAAGTGAAGACAGGAGTACGACAGGGATGCCCCTTATCAACCACTCTATTTTTAACAGTCATAGACTGGGTGATGCGCCAGACAACAGAGGGCAATCCAAGAGAAATAAGATGGACTACATTTTGTACATCGGAAGATCTGGAATATGCAGATGACATTGCACTGCTCGCACATTCACATCAACACATCCAGGAAAAAACGGATAGACTTAATAAGTATAGCCAGCAGGTGGGCTTGAACATCAACCTAAAGAAGACAGAGGTCATGACGCTCAATGTGAGCAACCCTGAGCCAATATCAGTAAGAAATCAGCAACTGGAATAGACAGATGCCTTCACATACCTAGGATGCATAGTAACACCAGACAGCGGAGCAAGCAGAGACATCAACAACAGAATGAACAAAGCAAGAACAGCCTTTTTTAGTCTAAACAACATCTGGAAGTCCTCTCAGTACAGCACAATCACAAAATTAGGATTCTATCAGAGCTGTGTGCTTTCTGTGCTTCTCTATGGCGCGGAGAGCTGGAGAGTTACAGAGAAGGAAATGTCGAAATTGTCCTCTTCTCACACAACATGCCTAAGAAAAATTCTCAGAATCTTTTGGCCGAATACCATCACCAACCAAGATCTGCTTGCTCGGAGCAAGCAAGAGGACATGCACACCATCATAACTGGCAGACGCTGGAGCTGGGTTGGCCATGTCCTCAGAAGAGACCCCGATGCCATCACAAGAACAGCTATGCTATGGACCCCTGAAGGAAAACGAAAGAGAGGCCTACCAAAAACAACTTGGCGGAGGACTGTGGAGGCTGAGATGCAAAGAATGAACCAGAGTTGGGGCACTGTACGAAGGATGGCCGCCGTCCGAGGAAAGTGGAATCAATTTGTTGTTGCCCTACAAGACGCCACCGGGCGTAATGGCCACTGACTGCTTTGACGGTCGGCGGCTAAGGATCAAAGAAGAAGAAGGAGGTTGAACAGATATATTTTTCTTCTTTATAAAAACAGGGGGAAAAAATGTATGTTCTGTGCACTATACTTGTTCAGGGAAAATAATTTCAACAATTTTTACTTCGTCCGCGAGGACAGTACCAGGTAACCTTAAATATTTAAAACCAGGCCAATGCATCATTGTCACTGTATAGTCTCTTAACAGTTTTGATTTAAGAGTTAGTCGGGGAGTTTAGATGCTGTAGTTGAAGTAGTCTCATCTTGTGATGTCGCATACTTTACTCTCGTTCCTCCTCCTCCAAAAAAAAAAAAAACATGCACATTAGCTGTGTCCTGTTTACTAGACACATTGACCTACTTCTGAAAATCTGCATCCTTATTGGAGAACAAAAACATAGTTTTCCTATAATATGTTGATCGTTCGTGTTTTGTTTCGCCGTAGGTGCTAGGTCTCCTTTATAAATTGCTAATTGTTCCTGTTGCGCGCTGGTTGTATACATGGCCGGGACCAAAAGATGCAGCAATAGAGAATGCAGTCAGCGACCCATAGCTTGACTGCTTGCATCAGGGTCAGCGAACCAGAGCTGACCAAGACCGTACTCCACCTCCACGTGGTGGTCCTGGAAACTGTCTGCAGCAGTGCAGTCTGGCTGAGCGAGTACGGATCGAAGAGGGAAGGCAAACCCGGTCCCAAAAAATGCCGTGCTGAAGTCGGATGTGTCGACCGAAAGGTGCAGATATCACAGCTTAGGCGTAAACAGACACAACGCAACCACCGTCCTTTTCAGGGCGAACGAGGAAGAAGAAGAAGAAGAAGAAGAAGTATACACGGCCGGATGCTTCCTTGTGTACGTCCATCTCTTCTGGTCTTACGGTTGAGTTTCCAAATTCCAGCAATCTTAGCCTTGATTCATCGGTTGCAGTGCCATTCTTTAATAGCCAATCATTATTTGCCCTCGGTATCTCTCCCTTATCCATATTCACTGCACCTTCTATGGGTGCTCTTGTAGATAGTCTGTCTGCTCTTTCATTGCCGCGTACCCCTGAATGACCAGGACAGTAGATCCACACCAGTTCCTGAAGATTCGAGGCTTCTAGGGAGGTTTTCCATTCATGCCGGAGCTATCCACTTTGGACCTTCCGAAGCAGGTATTGTTGGCCTCATGCAATAACTGCCCTTGTTAATGAAGTTTCAGACAGCCAACTTAAGGCTGCAGTAGGTTTCTGCACCCCCATTCTTATGCTGGAGGTTGTTATCATGTAAGCCCCGCTATGTTCAGCAACGATCGTGCCCTTTACTCTAGCAGTAAAAAGTGGTTAGAGTGTTGGTCAAACTGCAGCAAACATAAATAAATATTAGACAAACATAAAGGTATGTTTTCAGGTACTCGTAAGAAATAGCAATTGACTTCGTACTTTGGTAGGGGCTATTCCCACGGTAAGAAATAAAGAAGTAGAAATGTTGTCTAGTTTTCTATTTCTTTATTTGTTACGAGTGCATGAAAACATACCTTTATGTTTGTCTAGTATTTATTTACTGTTTACAGGCCTCGGGTTTCCCTTCCTTATGTGTCATAAATGTTTGCAGCAAACATACCGGGTTTGAAACACTATGTCATCACGCTCCAGTCTACTCAGCTTTAAATAGGTACCTGACTATGCTCATGTTAGGGCAGTAAATATGACAGTATCTGCTATGGGACTGCCTTTACCTGGTATTACTTCACCTTTACCTGGTATTACTTCACCTTTACCTGGTATTACTTCATCTTTACAGTTAGAGTAAACAGAATAAATTAAAGTGTCAAATTGTGTGTGGACGTGCATCTGTGTCTGTGTGTGTGTGTGTGTGTGCGTGTGCGTGTGCGTGTGCGTGCGCCTTTGTCCGAAAACGGTAGTCTCCTCCTACCTGTAATAGTGTTCATAATGTGGAGGTCGGCGGGAAAGCCTGGGATGTTCAGGATGTTAACAAATTAATAGCAGTATAGTGGCTAGAATGTTTGAACTCACGTAAAAGTTCTTGGGTCCTTGGTTCAAAACCTGGTACAGTAGCATCATACTCAAGTCTACCCAGCTGTAAATGGGTAACTGACTCTGCTCTTAAGTTAGAGAAGGCACAGGCAGCAAAACAGAGAACTAGTCACCTCAGCCTCATAAATCAACATCGCCTTTCAGCTCCTCAAGATGTATAGGCCTCCAACAAACTTATATCAAGTCTTCCTGTCCTGTGCCATCAACTCTAGGCTTTTCCATGGGTTCTTCATCCCCTTCATGTCTGTCTACAGTTCACATCTGCATGTTTTTCTTCCGTTGCCTCTCTTACCCTGGTTTTTCTAGAACAAGGACTCCCTGATAATGCTATCAATAGGTTTCCTTTCTATCTCCTGCTTCTTCTCATCTCTTGTTCCACTTGTGATTGTATGATTCTTATCATCTATTCCACAAGTAACTACATCACACCACTTCAATCCTTCTATTCTATGCAAACACCTCATAAAGCTGACCTAGTATAGTGAAGTCTCTAACACTCCACTCCCCTACTGCAGTATCAACTATGAGACTACCTTTACCTAATTATTATTTATTATCTAAACACCACAGCCATGCTTTCAATCACCAGCGCGCTAATCTTATTCTTTGTCTCAATCACCGTCCAGTCACCATCACTTTTCTCACTACTACCAAGATCATTGATATTAGTATCTTTCTAAAGATCAGCTGTTTGTATTTTTAACATTCAAGACAGCTGTTTGTATTTTTAACATTCCAGACAGCTGTTTGTATTTTTAACATTCCAGACAGCAGAGACAAGATTCGTGGAGAACCAAGAAGTTGACACAGTCAGTCTGATAGGACAAAAAGTCAAGGTAAACAACAAAAGTCAACGTGAATGTACTATAGCAAGTTAACTAGTTCACAGTGATACATAACCAGTATCCTTCAGCTCCCTAAAGAGAACAGGCCTTCAACAAATCATACCAAATGTTTTTAGTGCATGCCATTACCTCAAGGTCTTTCTGACCATTTTCATTTCTGTCTCCAGTTGTTTTCTCTGTGTGATTTTCTAGCTTTATCTACTTCTCTTAACCTGTGTCGTGAAACGAGTGTGTAAACCCACTACTTTGTTAAATCACTATGTCGAGATACAAATTTGCTTCCACCAATCAACGAGCACCGTTCACCAGTCTCTGAGACAGAATAAAATTAAACTTAAGCCCTGTTTTTCGGATGTCGGTTGCGGCCATCTTGTCACGCAATATGGCGGAAAAAAAACAGAATAAAATTAGGCTGTACGGAGCATGGTACTAAACTGCAGACAACCAATCAGCTTGCCACGCCAGGAACCAACCAAAAGCTTTCCTTAAGCAGTAGAAGTTACCTCACCTGCCTGTTACCCATACCAGCTATGTTACCACATGTTTTCTCAGTAACACTTTTAGTAGGTATTAGATCCAACTTGACCTGAAACCACCACTGTTACAGAAAGATTATGTTATCGTTCACTCCGACCAACTGACACAGCTGTAGATGTTTTTCTGTGTAAATATCGTAAAGATGAAGGCGTGCGTTGTTTCTTGAGTGCACACGCCACACAGGCTACCAAATAATGCCGTGTTGAATATCTCCGCTTCACGGGCTAATATAATTAGGTCGTGGTTCCGTAGCAAAGCCACCCTTGGCAAAGACAAGACGTTCTGTATACATATAGGCCACGCCCACACAGGGCTGTTTGTAAATATGAGTTATTACTGTCACGCCTGGAAGGTAGAGTGAGTGTGTGCTGGCAGAGTCGTTCACACCACAGGTACATTCACAGGAGTCAATGGAGTGTTGAACGACTGATGACATTTAACAAGGGTTTATTAAGTCACAGCACATCATCACGTTGACATAGACGAATACAATTGCATCGAATCATCACAGCTTCATAACCTCAGCGAAACAATAATAACAGTTAATGGATCCTTTCATCAAACGGTCGTAATCACCGTGTTAATACAATATGGCCTCGTCAAAGATGCTCCTAACATCACAGTACTATAAATACTGCACACAGCAGATATATAAATCAAGGCCTAAAGTACTCACAAAATCCATCAGCAAACGGTCAGCATCACCGTGCTATAAATACTGCACACAGCAGATATATATATCAAGGCCTAAAGTACTCACAAAATCCATCAGCAAGCGGTCAGCATCACCGTGCTATAAATACTGCACACAGCAGATATATATCAAGGCCTAAAGTACTCACAAAATCCATCAGCAAACGGTCAGCATCACCGTGCTATAAATACTGCACACAGCAGATATATATATCAAGGCCTAAAGTACTCACAAAATCCATCAGCAAATGGTCAGCATCACCGTGCTATAAATACTGCACACAGCAGATATATATCAAGGCCTAAAGTACTCACAAAATCCATACTGCAGCTTACGAAATATGCTGTACACACAGCGAAAACACAAGTCGACATCTTAAGCACTGTACAGGCATACACCATCCAAAAAAAAACACCAGGCTTGACCAGGTCGGTCCACCCTCAGACACACACACTCTCGGCTCACACACTCGTCCCGCCAAAAACCGGTCACGAGAATCCCCTGTTTTCAACCCCGCTCTCAATACCTGCAGCATAGCCGCGAGCTAAACACAGCTCACTACAACTCCGGGATAAATTCCTCACAGGCGTGGCTCAACGCTGTGAGTAGAGGTCATTCCTATCATAAATTTAAACAAACATCATAACTAAACAAGGATTCAAGCAACGTAACTCAAAATCTAACTTGTCACCAACATATTCACGATTACTCCCCTTTTTGACCTTAACACTGCCTATATATTCGGGCGAGATTTTATGCAAAAACACGTACACCAACACGAAGCCAGATAGACCGACTGAAGAAGAGAAGCGGTCAACCTTGATTTATTGCTTACCTGGGTGCATTGACCTGGCAGCCTGCTTCGCTAGTCGAGTCAAAACCTGGCCTGTTTAAATCTTGGAGGGTAAATATATTTTACTATAAACTTGTAGGAAAATAGGCTTACAGGAGATACACCTGTATATATTTAATATAAATTGTTTCAATATGAACGTATCAGGTTACTGATTATATCTTGGGGAATTAGGTATAATGATTGTATTTCCTGATATGATTGATGAAGATGAAGACTTATAGGACTCATACTTCAATCTATTGTCTCCTATAACTTCAGTCTATTATCTCAGATAAAACCAACTGAAATAAAACCAAAACAGTCCTTGTTAGGACTCAATCTATTGTCTCCTATAACTCAATCTATTGTCTCACATAATTTCAGTCTATTATCTCAGATAAAACCAACTGAAATATAACCAAAACAGTCCTTGTTAGGACTCAATCTATTGTCTCCTATAACTCAAATCTATTGTCTCACATAACTTCAGTCTATTATCTCAGATAAAACCAACTGAAATATAACCAAAACAGTCCTTGTTAGGACTCAATCTATTGTCTCATCTAACTCCAATCTATTGTCCCATATAACTCCAACCTGATATATCACCACACAGTCCTCGTCTCATATACCTCCTATCATCAGAACACAACAATATTGTTAGGATATATGTTACCAGTCAGTATAGCACTTGTCAGAGAGGGCCTGGTATATTATAGGGGGAAGGAGAGGGTTGTATCACACCTAGGTGTACATATTATTGGATGTATTCATGTATTGAATTTATATTATTGGATGTATTCATGTATTGAATTTATATTATTGGATGTATTCATGTATTGAATTTATATTATTGGATATATTCATGTATTAATTTATCAGAAAGAATGTTTTGCAAGTAGACACCTGTCTTGTCTCGCTATTGCTAAATCATACTGAGCCATGTTGTCATTCATCCTACATGCAGACACCTGAGACACGCTCATATCATATACAATAGAAATAGGTGGGCTTGAGGACAGAAATTAGCCCCTATTTTTCCTTGTTACATGTTTTATTCGTGTCATCAAACCTGAGGTCGTATGTTCGAGTAAATCCAGCTGCCTGGAACTTTGCAGGAGCATAGAGATTGCACAGAAGCTACATCTTTAGTCCCCCTCAGTCTTGGGTGGGCTAAAGTAACGATCCTCAGCAGGTGTTGTATGAACCAAACTAAGGAGAACAGAACGTTTTGAGAGATGAGTACACAGTAGTACCATTTGTGCAATTAACTGTCAGTGACGAAAAAAGAGATTTAGCGTAGCAAGAGACAATAATAAGATCATAGCTGATAAAATATATATATACGTAATTAACAGCACAGCTGATACATTTACTATAATTGAGTAACAGCACAGCTGATATAATTTTTTTGTTCCTATAATTGGAAGACTTGTAATATACAAGTGTATATATATATATATATTTGTAAATCATTTGTAAACTTACAAATCCATTACATTCCATTTTTCAACATTCACCCTTCAGCACAAGAGTAGATAGTGTATATACTAAATAAATAATAGGGAAATTGTATTTGAACGACTTGGCAATTTTTTTCTAATTGTTAAGTAAAATCTGTTTCCTTGTTTTTTAATATCACAGTTAGTTACATAGCGGGGGTGGCAATTTATGTCTGTCTCCTCTCCACTAATGTTTCGAGATCAGATCATTCACAGCCTTAACTAATTTGTGATACCAGTAGTTCTCTCAGACACTGGGACTTCACCATTTTCTGCAGAAATTCTATTTCTGTAATTGTCAGTACTATACTGATCCAAGAGCCAAATAAAAACCTCATGCCACAACCTGGATACTGCAGAATAATGACCACTTGGTAATACTGTCAATAGATTTCCTCAGTATCTGGCCTATCCATCGCCAGCATCTTCTTCACATCTCATGTTCCACTGGCATTTGTCTGGTTCTTGTCATTAGGTCCATATTAGTGATCTTGTCGGACCATTGTAATCTTTCTAGCCTGCGTAAGCTCTCATTATGAAAGTCTACAACTTCTTGGTTGCGGTTTTTGTTCATCTTCATGTTTCAGAGCCATACATTTTGATTAACTTGGAAATTTTGGTGGTAATTGAAGTTTGTTATTTTTGTGTTGTAGTTGGTTTCTTTTGAGTTCCACTAATTTCCCAATGCAATGAAAAGCTCCTCTTTCCTTTTATAATCTTATTTTGATATCACTGTCTGCCCAAATATGTCTACATTGCTGAACAGAAGAGCATATATTTCTACATCTTGTTGGGGCATTTCTTCAAATTCAGTCTTGTTATTGTTTCCTGCACTTATTACACTGACTAACAAAAAAAAACTTTTTTTTTCTTTCTCTAACATTTCTATGTTTGTCTGGTCAATTTTAATGCGCTGTTTTTAAATCTGCAAACCGTTTTTCTCTATCAGGTCGGGATCTCTAGAAATACGCAATTGAAGTTTTTTAACAAGGCATACAGTATTATAACATCATTCATACAAGAAGTGTAACAGTTATGTAGGCTTGAATTTCTTTGCAGTCGACTTTCGTCGGTGAATGGCATGTGGTACATCGCGATGAAGCATCCAACAATAATCGGCAAGCATGGTCACACTCCACCGTCCTTGATAGCGTGACTCCATTACGGCGATATCTTGATGGAATTGTTCTCCATGTTCATCGCTGACTTCGCTAAGTTTGTCAGGGAAAAAGTCAAGATGCGAATCAAGCAAATGGATTTTGAGGGACATGTTACAGCCCATAATTCTGTATGCATCTATGCACTGCTTAACAATATGCACTGCTTAACAATATGCACATAGTCGACAGATTTATGATTTCCCAGAAAGTTATCGACGATTGATTTGAATGCCATCCATGCGCGAAGTTCACTACCATGTAACAAGTTCTCGAATTGTTTGTCTGCAATAACTTTCCTAATCTGAGGTCCTACAAAGATACCTTCCTTTATCTTTGCATCGCTAACTTGCGGAAACTTTTCTCGAAGATAAGTGAAAGCTTTGCTCGTTTTATCTAACGCTTTTACGAAATTCTTCATGAGCCCCAACTTTATATGTAACGGTGGTAAAATGATGCCGTCTTTGTTAACTAATGGCTCATGTATTACATTTTTATGCCCGAGCTGCATACGATCCCTGATAGGCCACACCTTTCTTGCATAATGTTCCTGTCTGTTGCGGCTGTCCCATTCACATAGGAAGCAACAAAATTTAGTATACCCAGTCTGCATGCCTGTGAGAATTGCAATGACCTTTAGGTCTCCACAAATCCGCCATTGGTAGTCATTGTACTTTATTTTTGCCAAAAGTATACACATATTGTAATAAGTTTCTTTCATATGAACAGAGTAGGCGACTGGAATTGATGAAAATAAATTTCCGTTATGCAATAACACGGCTTTTAGACTAGTCTTGGAAGAGTCGATGAAAAGTCGCCATTCGTTAACTATGTGCTCATGACCGAGGTGCACCATTAGACCGTTTACATCTTTGCAATAGCAAATGCCATCATCCATCTCAAAGTATTGAACAAGTTCTCTGTGTCCATGACGAAATTTAGATATCGGAGTATTGGGCGCTAAAAGATTCCATTCTTTGAGTCGCGAACCGAGTAATTCCGCTTGTCCTTTGGTAAGAGCGAGATCACGTATTAGATCTGAAAGTTCTGAATGGTTAATTAAGTGAACACCATCATTCACCGGTATATAATCCGAGTCAGAATTAGTTTCTAAAGCAGGTAAACTATCACTTTCTGATGGTTCATTCACGTCCAACGGATATTGTTATGGTGGAACTGGGATCGGACACGTGATTGGATCATGAGGAACTGGTTTCGATACCGATTCAATATTTGGATAAACCACAGACTTTCTAGTTTTAAAAGTGAAACCATGGATATTTGTCAAGCAGAAGTAACAATCAGTAGCGTGATTTGTCAGTTCACGCCATATTACTGGCACTCCAAAAGGCATCGACTTATGCTTCGGCGATTTTCGTAACCAACCTGCCAATGTATTTGCACAGGTCGAAAAAACTGCATTTGGCTTCCAAGATTTATTTGCATCATCAACTTTCGAATCGAAATAACGTTCATATGCTTTCTTTAGTAATGGTGTAAAGTTTTTTCTGGTGAACACGATCGGTAAAATATCCGCATACGTAACAGAACAGATCAGCCGAATTTCTACAACTTCTAGAAGCCATATTTCGCTCAGAATTATTTCAAAATACAGTAACTATTTGAAAAATAGCGTAACATACGTCATGCATCTTTTAGCAGTATAAAAAGTAGAATTATTTTGCATTTTATTAATTTTTAATAAGTTATATAGTAAAAATGAAACGGAGCAAATAACGGTTTCCCAAAAATATATTTATTCACAAATATCTTAAGAACCTGACGTGATAGAGATAAACGGATTTCAGATTTGAAATCAGCGCAAGAAACTGACCTAAGAACACTTATTCTTATATAAGAAAGAAAAATGTTGTTTGTCAGTGTTATCTTTGCCTTGTCTGTGTGCATTTTCAAACTCACTTGTTGTGACCTCTCATTAGTTATTTTCATTTTTTCTTGCATCAGATATGGTTATGGGATAGAAGAGCTTGGTCGTCTGCAAAATCGAATGATTGTATATATATTTTTATATAATTTTATGAATTATTTTATAAAATTATATTACATTCAGAAAGACTGAAGTGTCAAACTGTCTAAGCAGTTACAGCATTGGCCTTTTGGTGGCAAAGTAGCTGTGTTTTGGGATCAAAACCTGCTTACGTCATTCTCCAATTTACCTAGCTGTTAATGGGTACCTCACTCTGCTCTTAAGTTAGGGAAGACAAAGGCAGCAAGAAAGTGAACTGGTCACCCATCTTATAAAGCTGGACCTAGTATAGTGAAGTCTGCTCTACAACAATATCTGTTATGGAACTACCTTTACATGTATTCAGATGGTTCTTACATGTTTATTCTCCTTATTTCAGACCATCTTGAAAATTGAAGGGAGTAAAATGATTGAGACCCAGAAGACTGGAGACTTAGACATTGTCATTGAAAGGACTGTGGAGGACGGAGTATTTGTTTCGGTAAAAGTCATAATTCTAGCATCATAAATCAGGATAATTTTTTTTTTATATGGTGATACAGGTCTATAACTTTTTATCCAAACACCTGAAAACCAAAAAATTCTGAAAATCGAAAGTTTCTTTGTGTGATTTTTGGCTACTTTTTTTAACAGAAGTGTGGGTAATTTCTGAATATAGTGGATGACTGGGTTTATTTTTAGCGCACTTTGGACAACTTGGGATATTTAGGGAGAATGTGGGCTAGTGGTCCATCACGTGACATCTGAAAACTGAAGAAATAAAACATTGTCCCACAACTAAGCTACCCCTGAAGATTTAGGATAAAAGGATAGAGACCTGTAGTCGGCTTGTGTGGTAGTGACTTGTGTGGTGGTGACTTGTGTGGTAGTGACTTGTGTGGTAGTGACTTGTGGTAGTGACTTGTGGTAGTGACTTGTGGTAGTGACTTGTGGTAGTGACTTGTGTGGTAGTGACTTGTGTGGTGGTGACTTGTGTGGTAGTGACTTGTGTGGTAGTGACTTGTGGTAGTGACTTGTGTGGTAGTGACTTGTGGTAGTGACTTGTGTGGTAGTGACTTGTGGTAGTGACTTGTGTGGTAGTGACTTGTGTGGTAGTGACTTGTGTGGTAGTGACTTGTGTGGTAGTGACTTGTGGTAGTGACTTGTGTGGTAGTGACTTGTGGTAGTGACTTGTGTGGTAGTGACTTGTGTGGTAGTGACTTGTGGTAGTGACTTGTGTGGTAGTGACTTGTGTGGTAGTGACTTGTGGTAGTGACTTGTGTGGTAGTGACTTGTGTGGTAGTGACTTGTGTGGTAGTGTAGTGACTTGTGTGGTAGTGACTTGTGTGGTAGTGACTTGTGGTAGTGACTTGTGGTAGTGATTTGTGTGGTAGTGACTTGTGTGGTAGTGACTTGTGTCGTAGTGACTGTTGGTAGTGACTTGTGTGGCAGTGAATTGTGTGGTAGTAACTTGTGGTAGTGACTTGTGGTAGTGACTTGTGTGGTAGTGACTTGTGGTAGTGACTTGTGTGGTAGTGACTTGTGTGATAGTGACTTGTGTGGTAGGGACTTGTGTGGTAGGGACTTGTGTGGTAATGACTTGTGTGGTAGTGACTTGTGTGGTAGTGACTTGCAGTAGTGACTTGTGTGGCAGTGACTTGTGTGGTAGTGATTTGTGGTAGTGACTTGTGGTAGTGACTTGTGTGGTAGTGACTTGTGTGGTAGTGACTTGTGTGGTAGTGACTTGTGGTAGTGACTTGTGTGGTAGTGACTTGTGGTAGTGACTTGTGGTAGTGACTTGTGTGGTAGTGACTTGTGGTAGTGACTTGTGTGGTAGTGACTTGTGGTAGTGACTTGTGT
The DNA here is from genome assembly GCA_024509875.1 of Oreohelix idahoensis. NCBI lineage: Eukaryota > Metazoa > Mollusca > Gastropoda > Stylommatophora > Oreohelicidae > Oreohelix > Oreohelix idahoensis. The sequence goes on from JAMPIV010008526.1 coordinate 21,878, forward strand.
GGTAGTGACTTGTGTGGTAGTGACTTGTGGTAGTGACTTGTGTGGTAGTGACTTGTGTGGTAGTGACTTGTGTGGTAGTGCCTTGTGTGGTAGTGACTTGTGTGGTAGTGACTTGTGTGGTAGTGACTTGTGTGGTAGTGACTTGTGTGGTAGTGACTTGTGGTAGTGACTTGTGTGGTAGTGACTTGTGTGGTAGTGACATGTGTGGTAGTGACTTGTGGTAGTGACTTGTGATAGGGACTTGTGTGGTAGTGACTTGTGTGGTAGTGTAGTGACTTGTGTGGTAGTGACTTGTGTGGTAGTGACTTGTGGTAGTGATGTGTGTGGTAGTGACTTGTGTGGTAGTGACTTGTGTGGTAGTGACTTGTGGTAGTGACTTGTGTGGTAGTGACTTGTGTGGTAGTGACTTGTATTAGTGACTTGTGTGGTAGTGACTTGTGTGGTAGTGACTTGTGTGGTAGTGACTCGTGTGGTAGTGACTCATGTGGAAGTGACTTGTGTGGTAGTGACTTGTGTGGTACTGACTTGTGGTAGTGACTTGTGGTAGTGACTTGTGTGGTAGTGACTTGTGGTAGTGTCTTGTGGTAGTGACTTGTGTGGTAGTGACTTGTGGTAGTGACTTGTGGTAGTGACTTGTGTGGTAGTGACTTGTGTGGTAGTGACTTGTGTGATAGTGACTTGTGTGGTAGTGACTTGTGGTAGTGACTTGTGTGGTAGTGACTTGTGTGGTAGTGACTTGTGTGGTAGTGACTTGTGTGGTAGTGACTTGTGGTAGTGACTTGTGGTAGTGACTTGTGTGGTAGTGACTTGTGGTAGTGACTTGTGGTAGTGACTTATGTGGTAGTGACTTGTGGTAGTGACTTGTGTGGTAGTGACTTGTGTCGTAGTGACTGTTGGTAGTGACTTGTGTGGCAGTGAATTGTGTGGTAGTGACTTGTGGTAGTGACTTGTGTGGTAGTGACTTGTGGTAGTGACTTGTGGTAGTGACTTGTGTGGTAGTGACTTGTGGTAGTGAGGACAATGATCTCTTCTTCTTCTTCTTTTCCTTTTTAGCTCTTTATGAAGCATGCAGCCACCGCTGCAGCCAGTCCTTTATCAGGAAGCTTGAATCAAAGGATGCATAAGCTGTCGCAGCAGTCGTTTCTGTAACAAATTGTTTTCAATGATGACGTTGTCAGCCCTACGCACAATCTCATATTACTTGCCTCTTGCAACATGCAAGTAGCTGTAGTTCTATATTTTCTTCATCACCTCAGAGACCCCTGAAAACCACCTCTATCATTATCATAATTTTCCTTTGCGCTCCTTACGGAGCATGAAGTCATCACTTTATCTAGTTCCCTTGTAGGAGGCCTGCCCCAATCATTCACATGCTTTTGCAGTGGTGGTTTCAATGGCTGTTTGTTTTACTTGGTGAGGTTGCCAGCCTCATGCAAAACTTCATATTAGTTGCCTTATATGACATGCTTGGAGGGGCAATAGTTGTGGCTTTGTCTAAGAAGGGATACAGAGTTGTCATTCTTATTACCACCATTTTAACACAGATTGTAAAATTGTGGCGGTAATGGTGGTGACAGATGATAGTTTGATAGCAGTGATTGCAACATTTTGGTGGTAATGGTGGTGACAGATGATAGTTTGACAGCACTGATTGCAACATTCTAGTAGTATTGGTGATGGCAATTGATAGTTTGACAGCACTGGTTGCAACATTTTGGTATCAATGGTGGTGACAGATGATAGTTTGGCAGCACTGATTCCAACTTTTGGTGGTAGTGGTGGTGACAGGTGATAGTTTGACAGCACTGATTCCAACATTTTGGTGGTAGTGGTGGTCACAGATGATAGTTTGACAGTATTGACTGTAGCATTTTGTTAGTAATGGTGGTAACAGACGAAAACTTGACAGCACTGATTGTAACATTTTGGTAGTAATGGTGGTAATACATTAGTTGTACTTGCAGTGACCATTAGGGTAATAGTATTTTGATGATTGTTTATGTAACAATAAAGGGCCCCCTTTATGAATATTTAAATAATGATAAAATGTCCCCTTTACATTTATCTCTTCATTGTGTTTATATAATAACAACAAGGTCCATTTCATGTCTCAGCCGGTTATATAATGCTAAAAGACCCCCTTTATGATTGTTTATATAATAATGAAAAGCCCCCTTTATGATTGTTTATATAATAATAAAAGTTCCCCCTTTATAATTGTTTATATTATGATAAAATACACCCTTTCTGCTTGTTTATATGATAAAAGGGCCCTTCTATGATTGTTAACATAATAATAAAATGCCCCCTTTATAATTGTTTATATTGTGATAATAGGCCCCCTTTATAATTGTTGATACTATGGTAATGGGCCCCCTTTATAATTGTTTATATTATAATAATAGGCCCCCCTTAATAATTGTTTATATTATGACATTAGGCCGCCCTTTATAAATGTTTATATTATGATAATAAGTCCCCTTTATAATTTTGTTTATATTATATTAATAGACCCCCTTTATAACTGTTTATATGATGATGAAAGGCCTCCTTTATGTATCTGTCTTAGCTGTATGTAATAAGAAAGGTCTGCTTAATGTCTTATTCTTGGATCCTTTTGGCAGCACCAAACTGTTTCCACTTTGCTCAGTCCTACGTATGGTGTCTCAACTCAGACTCATGCTTTGCACCTCGGCCTTCACAGTTCTCCGCCAAGTTGTTTTTTAGTTGGCCACTCTTTTACCTTCCTTCTTGAGTCCATAACACAGCAGTTCTTGTGATGGCATAGCGGTTTCTTCTGAGGATGTGGCCAACCTAGTTCCAGCATCTGCCAGCTATGATGGTTGCTACTATGTCTAAGTTGTTCATAAAATGATAAAAGGCCCTCTTTATGTCTTAGCTGTTTATTTAATAATAAAAGCTCCTCTTTATGTCTTAGCTATGTTTGTGATTTTAAAACCAAGAAAAGTACCAATAATAAGCTTTCTCCATCAACACATAATATCTATTTACTTTCATTTTATCCCCAGAAAATGAGAGCCAAGGGGGTTGAGGCCCAAGTTAACTTAGTATTCAAAGAAGACTAAAATAATTTTTCTGTGTATACTTGTAAGGAAGCTTAGCTCCACATCTGACATTTGATCAACATTGCCCGTTTCATTCCTGCAAGTGTTTTTCGTTCACTAAACTGGTTTTCATTAACTCTAAAACTTAAGGCCTTTGTGAATTGTCATTTTTATAATGTAGACCAAGTTAACAAATAATGAAGGAGGCTGCTGTAAAGCAAAAATAGAAAGTAAGAAAGTGAAAACTTGTATCGGCATCAACTTAACAAATGGACAGCACATTTTAGTTATACAAAACATTTCACTATTATACAAAACATTTCACTATTACCCTTTGTTGAACAGTCACAAGCAGGAAACAAATATGAGAAATATAGACAGGCTATGAGAAAAGGACAAGCAGCCATATTTAAAATAATAATAATAATTTTAAAAAAGCCAAAAGATTTCATATGCTCATTCAGCAGGATGTGTACTTTAATAAAAAAAATTACATTTAAAAACATAAACTTTTTGTTTTGAACAAACTCTCTGGAATCATACATGTTTAGTGGCAAAAGATCATGAGAATGAATGCGGAAAACGATAACAAGATGTAGAATCATACACATATCTTGTCATCAAAATAGACCAAGGTGTTGGAGGAACAGACAATGATATTGAAATAAGAATACAAAACTCAAGAGGAGATTTCATTGTGTTGGGAAATACATGGAAATAATTATAAAAAAATCAAGCCCAACACAAAAATAAGAATCTTCAACTCAGATGTTTAGTCAGTCCTATTGAATTGCTTTCCACATGAAGAACAAAAAAAAAAACAACAACCAAAAAATTGCAAACCGTCATAAATGGGTGCTTGAGAAGAACAAAATGATTGGAATGGTACAGCAAGGTCATCAACGTGGAATTGATGATAAGAACCAGACAGGTGTCAGATAAACACTTGCATTGGATTGGAAACATTGAGGAAACCTGTTGATAGCATTACAAGATAGTCCTTATTCTTGAATCTCTGGGGCAAGAGAGATAGAGGCAGACTGAAGAACACTTGGAGAAGAGAGCTAGAGACCGAAATAAAAATGATGAGAAAGACATTAAAAGATCTTGAGTTGATGGCATGCAACAGGAGGACTTGGCATGAATCTTTTGAAGGCCTATGCACCTTGAAGAGCCAGAAGATGTTGGTTGATTCAAATGATTAAAGTCTAATTTAAATATTACAAATAATCCAGATCTCTATATTTATTTGGTATGCTTATGTTTTGTTATTTAAAAAATAATGTTGTAACACATTCAGTGTTTGATACTTATTTTTATTATCTATATTTATACTTATGTTTCTCCTTGGTTTTTTATCATCATCATCATGACTAATCTCTGCCTAGAAGGCAGGCTGTCATAGATTTTCCAAGCTCTTCTGTGAATTTTTCTAGATAAAGATGAATATGACATTTTTGTGATGCACCCTCAAGACAAAAGAGATAGGTTTGGTTTCACAAAGTAAGAAAATGAAGAGACAGTGTTATGACCCACCCCAACAATTAAATCAGAAAAGGGTGGTAATACAGATATGGTCCCTGTTCGTGTGTCAAAACAAACAAAAAACCAGAACAACCAGCCTGCCAGACCAAAATCTAACACTCAACTTCCCATTCAGATAAAAAAATCTTCCCCCTCCGCAAGTGGAACACTTCTCAACCCATTCATAACTACCAGCAAGTATTCATAACTTACAACATTGGACGACCTCAAAATAAACCCTGACTCAGATAAGGTCAAGGTAGTCCTGTAGCAGATACTGCTGTAGGGGAGTGAGATGTTAGAGACTTCACCAGCTTTATGAGGTGGGGTGACCAATGCCCTTCCTTGCTGTCTTTGCTTTCCCTAACTCAAGAGCATAGCCAGCTACCCATTTACAACTGGATGGACTAGAGCATGAATCCACCAGGTTTCTATACCAGAACTTTGCAAGGGAGCTCTCTAACCGCTTAGCCTATCGGATGCTCCCTAACTCACTACCATTCAGATACTCCTCATTTATCAACAAAGAAATAAATTTTATTACTGCACTCAGTGTTTATCCACCTCACAAACATCAACATATTGTAGTTCCCTACATGCCAATATCAACCATATTTGTTCTGACTTACTGAAACATCTCTGGAAAGACTGCGGTTGTGTTCTGAAAGAACTGAGAGAGAGAGAGAAATGAAAGATGTATGTGCATAATTGTCAGACTGCAGAATTTAAAAAAAACATTACAATGATAATGATAATGAAGATGATGATGTCACACATTTACACTGCAATTGTTTAGCAGCCTCATTATCTCTGTATCCATGGCAACTATCAGTAATATTCTGCTCCAACAAATCAATTCAGTAATACAATTTTTATATATATATTTTTTTACAACTCTACAAAACAAAATTTTAATAGAAGTCAAATAATTTTATATCATTTTTAATTTCCTTAACAACTAAACAATTTTATAATAAAAGCCACATAAATTATATCATTTTAAGGACCACACCAAATAGCAGATTAAATGTCAAAGTTTTCTCTTATTGTATAAGTGCCTTTATAAAAACTATATTATTAGATAAAACATTTATTGAGTCATTAAATTTTTAGTGTTTTTAAGTGCCTTTAAGACTCGATCTTATAACTTCATTCCTGAAGGAACAGTAGTACCATTCTTTCATAGTCTTCTCAGAGACCCCTGCAGAACTATACAAGGTCACAGACTAAAACTGAATGACAAAATGTTCTCTATTTTGTTAAAAGCTTTCTATAACTCAACAAATTCATACATACATGCCACACCTCAGAGATGAAAAACCTGTACAAAAAATTTAAAAAACCTGCACAAAGACCCGCAAAACCTGTACAAAGACCCGCAAAACCTGTACAAAGACTGAAAAACGTAACAAAAGAGTTTATTCATGTAAAAGTATATTCAATTAGATGGTTCTGCACCATCATAGTGACATGCGGCCTTTGCCTTTTTAAGCATGTCTTCACTTGCTTTAAAACCTAAACAACAAGAGTTAGAATTTATTTTGCATTGTAGAAATGCTGTGACTGTATCATCATTTAGTCTATTTCTGCAGTCCGTGTGAATCTTTTTCATCATAGAGAAAGACCTCTCACAGTCAGCATTGCTGTGAGGCAATGTCAATAAGCGTTTCACTATGACTGCCAGACTGGGAAATCGTGTACGACCAGTGCTAGTTTTCAGGTTGATTATGTCAAGCCAGTACCTAGAAAAGCTTCTTTTTTGTCCAGCGTCAAATCTTGAAATACATTCATCAGGCAGCAAACAATAATCTTCAAATTCATCCTTTAACACCTCTTGGTCTAAATGTGGTGCAAAAGTGTTGGCCAGCTTACAGATTGCTGTATATTGAACTGTGTCTTTAAAGGCTGGATCAAGAATTTTGATATCCTTAAGGACTTCATTCTCAAATGGAAATTTATCCAATATCTTTTTCACAACAGCAACATAAAAGTTCCTCACATCTCTGAAAAATGAATTTCTCACGAGAACTTATATCTAACTCTTCCAGTAATGTCCTGTTGGACAGACCAACAGCAAGTGTATGGTCATCATGCTGTAGATCACGTTCAGCATACTTTAACAATCTTATATCTTTCACCTCTTTTACATATTTCATCTCTACAAATTTGACAATAAATTTTCGTAGCAGACGATCCATTTCATCCATCATACCACCTATTTGGGACTCATCTGTCTGAAACAATTTGTTAAATTCAGTCAACAGAGGTAGCACAAATTGGAGAAAACGTAGAGTCATCTGGGTCAGTGGTGATTTTAGTAACTGATGAATGTTTTTGACACGGCATGGTTTTTCCATATCGTCGTGGCTCTCGAAGTATGAAGATAGAGCAGAATATTGATTTAAAATTCTGTCCACTACTTTCTGCAAAGAAAGCCAGCGAGTCTGGCAGTGCTTTTGTATGTCTAGTGCATCCACTCCTGTAAACAGTTGAAACTCTCTGTATGATTTTTTTCCGTTTTGAGCTATGCTCAAAATGATAGAAGATATCTATCAAAAGGTCATCAACAGGAATAGTCAGCTGCTTTATACCCTCCTTGGCACAAAGATTTGCAAGGTGGCAAATACACCCTATACTAAACACATCAGGGTTCTTGCTCTTGATTCGCGTTAGTACAGAGTTTGATTTGCCAACCATTACATTGCAGTTGTCACTTGCAAAACCTATACAGTTAATCCATGGGATTTGTAAGTCGCTGAACACAGCTTCAATAACACTGAAAATAGCTTCACTGGTTCCACCAGTACCGACCGGCATGCCCAGCAACCTGGTTCTAGGTCCTATGCCATCTTCAAATACCCTCACCATTATAGCTAAACGCTTGTCAGTTTTTCTATCATTTGACTCATCGATCATCAAGGAGAAAGGTGTCTTCCTGCATAATTTGATGACTGGCTCTGTTGCAGATGGAGCCAAGCAGTTTTTAATAATGGCTGTTGTTTTGGTTCGCTTGCATTTGAAACGTTTGGCAATAGCACTGTCCGGAAACATCTCAGCTGATAAGTCTGAAAAATGGTCAGCTATAGAAGCAGCTATGTTGTGTTGAGCAATAAAATTTGCAAATAAAACTTCAGCCCTCGTTATTTTATCATCTTCTTGTTGAGGCTGAGTAAAGAAGGCCTTGATAGAACTTCCGTTCTTCAGCTGATAGTTCCTTTCATGCAGTTTTGTTTTGAAATGCTCCCTCACATCGTGTAAGCCAGATGCCATCACTTTAATATCTCTATTGCATATTCTACAGTATGCATGTGAAGAGCCTAATTTGGATGTCTCAATAATCCCAGGGAATGTAGTTGTCCAGTCAGATTGAAACTTCCCACGACGTTGATCTTCTTCTAACCTCCTTTTTTTAAAGTTAGGCTCAGCCATGCTGTTAGATGGATGCAATATTTCCTGCTAGACAGAAAAAAAAAAATATTAATGTGAAAAAGTAAATACAAATATTAATAATCAATTTGAAAAATATAATTATTTGTAATTTTAATATTATATAATGAAATAGAATCTTGGAAAAAAATTAATACAATTTATGGTTGAAATGAAGAACAGTTGCTGTGTTTTCTATAGTGCCTTATAAAAGTACAGGCCTAAAGAGACCAGTAATAAGCATTATGGGTTAGGAATCTTAAATTTAAAATCTAATAAATTTTTTGCTAAAGCTGGTAATGAAAATATAAACTAGCGCTGGCGTAATATTAGCCTGTATATTTTCTACCGAACTTCAAAAATTGGAATAGCCGTTAAAGCCCAACTGGTAGTTTTAAATAGACCTTCCCATACAAATTTTAGTGTCAATCAAACATTGATAGTAGGCTAATTAATTATTTAATAATTATAAATCATTGAATGACCGTAATGATGACCACCAAAGGCAAAATAACATTGTTTTTTAAAGAAACGAAATTAAAACTAAGAAGAGAAGTAGGCTAACTCCAAATAAACTTTTCTCTGATCGAGTTAAGATGTAAATTTTCCACGCTATTGTGGTTTTTTTTTCTTTTCAGTTTCATAATTTGGTAGTATCGGAATGACGTTCGCCGAATGCTGGTTGACCAGTTCCGTTTCTTGATGCCTGTGCCTTCCTTAACTCAAAAGCAGAGGCAGGCACCCATTTTTTACAGCTGGATACTGAAACATGACGCTACCAAGTTTCAAACCTGGTAACTTTGCCTAAAAAACAAGCACTCTGACCACTGGGCTACTATGCAAGCCTAATATCATTGTTATGAGAAATATTAAGGAAGCATTATCACGAGTGAAAATGTGTACTTGATTATTTCTTTATAATGTTCAGAGGTGTCCAGTTGGCTAAACTGTTAGAGCGCTGTTTCTTCTCGCAGTACATTTAACAAGTTCCAGGATTGAAACCTGGTAGTGTCTCACTCCAGTTGTAAATGGGCACCAAACCCTGCTCTAGACTTTTACAGCAATCTGTAAACGCGTGTATTGGTAAGACAGTATCTCATAATACATATATAAAAATGCCTCCTGTAGTTTCTGGGGTTCTCTTAAAACTTAGAAAGAATAAGACTACTGCACACTCTGGTGTGTTGTATAAGGTGACTAATATGAGGTTGTGCTGGGGCTGGCAAACTCATAATGTAAAATTTGGTGCAGGTTTCCTGCAAGGGAACCAGCTACAATGGTACCTCCATGAGAAGCACAAAGGAGGAACATGATGATAATGGTAAATAAAATCAAAGTAAACTTCGCTGAAGAATATTTTGAAGTGCTGTAGCCTTTACATGCAACAAATGTGCTTTTTTTATATGAAATGAGAGGAAATCTGGCTATACCATACCTAAATGGGCATACCAGGTGGCCCTTCAGAAAATAATTTATCATATTCAGGCACACCAGTTGACTGATCAGGTAGAAAGATTTGAGCATTTGGAGAAAGTAGAACACTGGCGAGCAGATTAGACCATGCCATGAGTAAGATTCCATTGATGTTGACTATGAAACCTTCAAACTTTACAAATATTTTATTTTTACATATATGATGTAAAAGCTTCATGTAAAGAGCTTATTTGTTATGATGTAAACAAGGTACAGGCTGTGATGTAAACAGCCTAAGTGTTATAAATCATGTGTGCTATGATGTAAACAGATCATGTACTATGATGTAAACATCCCTTGTTCATAATGTAAACAAATAATTTGCTTTGATGTAAACAGCCTATGTTCTATGATGTAAACAGCCCTTGTTCATAATGTAAACAAATAATTTGCTTTGGTGTAAACAGCCTGAGTGCTATAATGTAAACAGCCCATGATCTATGACATAAACATTTCATGAGTTATGATGTAAACAGCCCATGTTCTATGACATAAACATTTCATTAGTTATGATGTAAACAGCTCATGTTCTATGACATAAACATCTTATGTCATATGTGTAAACAGCCAATGTGCTATAAACTTCAGATGCTATTATGTAAACAGTTCATGTGCTATGATGTAAACAGCTCTTGCTCATAACATAAGCAAATAGTTTGCTTTGATGTAAACAGCCTATGTTCTATGATGTAAACAGCCCTTGTTCTATGACATAAACACCTCATATGCTAAGGTCTAAAAACAGCCCATGCTGTACGACATAAACATCTTATGTGCTATAATTAAAACAGCCTTTGATCATAACATAAACAGCTCATTTGCTATGTTGTAAACAACCTATGTAAACACCACATGTACTATGATATAAACACTTCATGTTAAAGATGTAAACAGCTCATGCGCTGTGATATAAACAGCTCTCGTGCTATAATGTGAATACCTTATGAGCTATGATGTAAACAGTACTTTATTAAAGACACAATGTGGATGACAACATCAGACTTTGTTTTGTTTTTTTGTGTGCTACGGTCTCAATCTTCATGACTAAAAATAACTTCTTGTGATTTATTTGCCATCATAGCTGAAAGACGCTGGAGTTGGGTTGGCCATGTCCTCAGAAGAGACCCTGATGCCATCACAAGAACAGCTATGCTATGGACCCCTGAAGGAAAATGAAAGAGAGGCCGACCAAAAACAACTTGGCGGAGGACTGTGGAGGCTGAGATGCAAAGAATGAACCAGAGTAGGGGTCCAAATGGGGCAGTGATGCGCAATACAAGACTCAACATGTCTCTTAGCCTCTCCTGCCCAAGTCTACCTCACCTACTCGTGGTGGACCCCGTTATACCCAGTAATCTTGCCGAAGGTTGGGTATCAACCCCAGCGGGAGGCAAGATGGGACAGCAAACGAGGTAAAGGCAAAATCAAATCCCCCAGCCAGAGGGGGAGGCATGAGCACACTCTGCCTTAAGAAACAGGTGCTGAAGTCAGATGTACCAGGCCAGGAGGCGCACCAGCAACCATGGTACCATGCAACCCGCTTTGGTTTAATATGTCTACACAACAGATGTCAAAAAATTATCGTTATGGTGCTCGCCCTGTGAAGTCCCTCCAGGCAGGAGCAGTGCCGGATTCTGAGCCTCGACAGAATCCACCCTCAGCTACTGGAGGTCTCCTTAGTCCGCCAAATGGAGCCAGGAGGCGGAAGGAGAAAGTAACTGGCCAACCAGATAAGACGACGGCCCCTCTGAATGTCATGCATTGGAATGCAGAGGGAGTCAACAACAAAAAGACTGAACTAGAGAATACCCTATTTCGGAAAGAAATTAGCATATGCTGCATACAAGAAACCCACCTACAGGAAGGAAAACATTTTAAGATACGGGGCTATCAATGCTTCAGAGTTGACAGAAAAGATCGGAAGAAGGGTGGCATACTAACACTGATAAGGAATAACCTCAACGCTATAGAATCCAAGACATATAAAGAAGGTGCAGAATACCAAGTAATCCATCTAAAACATAACACTCTGGAACTGGATCTCCTAAACTTCTACTGCCCCAATGACATACCACTGAACATGACTAGCATAGATGTCCCCATTGGCAACTTCATAGCGGTGGGAGACTTCAACAGCCATTCCAAAAGCTGGGGATACAACCAGCTAGATAGAAGGGGCGAAGAGATAGAAAACTGGCAAGACGACAATAACCTAACCCTTCTAAACAACCCTAATGATCCTCCAACCTTTTACTCCAGAAGATGGCATAGCACCTCTACTCCAGACCTGGCATTCTGCACACCTGATTTGGCTGGGATAGTGGAAAGGGAAATAGGAGAACAACTCGGTGGAAGTGATTATCGTCCTGTATTCATCAAAATTAATAGAACAATTAATACAAGTCCAAGTCAGCCAAGATGGAATTATAAAAAGCAAATTGGTCCATTTATCAACACAGAGCAAATCTGCTTACAAAAGATATTAAGGTACTAGACAGAGACATTAACAGAGTCATCTGGGATTTCAATAATGGAGTACTCAAGGCAGCAAAGGAGACAATACCGAGAGGAGCGAGGAAGAACTATGTACCATATTGGTCCAACACACTACAAAACCTACATGAAGATATGAATGAAGCAAGGCACACTGCAGAGGTACAACCATCCCAACAGAACCATATCATGCTACAAAAGGCAAAAGCAAAATTCATTAAAGGAAAGCTAGAAGCCCAGAGGAGAAGCTGGAGGGAAAAAACATATAAACTAAACCTTGAAAAGGAAGGGAGAAAGTTGTGGAAACTCACTAAACAATTGAATGACGATAACAATTCTCAACGACAAACCATTACACTAGACGATGCAGGGAAACTATATACCGGCAAACAAGCAGCAGACATATTTGCGGAATCCTACAGAAATGAAAGTAACATCTCCGTCAATTTACGCAGACAACGAGACATTCGTCAAGAAATAATCCACACTAGAACTAATGGAAACAGTCCGGACGTTATGTCCAAACCTTTCAATATGGACGAGTTAAAAACAGCCGTGTGGAAACTTAAAGACAGGAAATCACCAGGCCCGGATGGTATAACCAACGAAATGCTAAAACACCTAGGATATACAGCAATGAGCAAACTGTTGCAAATATACAACTACAGTTGGATGACAGGCAGTGTGCCACAGATATGGAGAGAGGCGCTCATGTGTCCCATCATAAAGAAAGGAAAAGACAACAGGAAGGCCACCAGCTACAGACCAATAAGCCTAACAAGCTGTGTATGTAAGACAATGGAGAGGATGATCAACAGAAGATTGAAATGGTACTTGGAATCCGAGAAAATTTTAGTGCCAGAACAAGCAGGGTTTAGAGAGTGCAGCAGCACAGAAGACCAAATCACATACCTGTCACAGATCGTTGAAGATGCCTTCCAAGAAAAGAGAAAAGTCTTTACCCTATGGATAGATCTCCAAAAAGCTTTTGACAAAGTATGGAAAGACGGGTTAATAGTAAAACTGCAAAGGAACGGAATCAAGGGTAATATGAGAAAATGGATCCAGTCGTTCCTACACAATCGGAAAGCAAGAGTCACTATGGAAGGTCACAACAGCAAGAAAATCCTCCTAAAACATGGAGTTCCTCAAGGCTCAGTATTGTCTCCCACCCTGTTCCTTGTATTCATCAATGACCTCATCCACGATCTGCCACAAGGTGTGAGAGCTGCCCTATACGCTGACGACTTGGTGGTGTGGTGTGTAGAAGAACATCTAACTATCGCTAATAAGCGAATACAAAGGGCAGCAGACAACATAGCAGCATGGGCAGAGAAATGGATGGTGCAGATCAACGCTGAAAAATCATCAACAACACTTTTCACGCTCTCCAACAAAGACAAAGCAGGAGAGATACGACTTGGAAATATACATGTCCAAACAGATGAGGAACCGGTGTACTTGGGCATTACATTAGATAAGAGAATGACATGGAGGCACCACATCGAGAGAACAGAGGCTAAAGCGAGAAGAAAACTTTCCATACTGAGGAAAATAGCTGGATCAAGTTGGGGAGCTAACGAAACAACACTAAAGAAAGTGTATACAGGTGCAATAAGACCTATATTAGAGTACGGATCAGCAGCATGGTCTACAGCAGCCAAATCACACCTACAAGCCTTAGATAAAGTACAAAATCAAGCGCTTAGGTTGATCACGGGTGCCATGAAGACCACACCAATAAATGAAATGGAAAAAATCACAGGCATTCCACCTTTATTATACAGACGAGACACTAAGACCCTGATCCAAGCAGAAAAGTACAAGAACATGCCCGCACATCCAATGAAAACTAGATTTGGAGATTTAGCCAGTGGGAGGTTGAAGAGAAGCAGTTTTGTGCATCGGTCCAAAAAAACTAATTAGAACATACAAGGATGAACTACCAGACATCACTAAGGAAATAACTCCCACACTCCTCCCAACCCCATGGGAACAACATCAAAATTTCAGTATTAAGACCTCCATAACTACCACCTGCCCCATGGGAGAGCTAAATACTCTCCAAAGGAAAATAGCAGCATGTGACATGATTGAAGAACTATACCCCAGAGAAGCATGGATCCAAGTATATACTGATGGATCTGCAACCAGAGCAGTGAAGAACGGAGGCGCAGGAGTTTATGTGGTCTATCCAGACAAAGAAAATGAATCCACCTGTTCACCTACTGGAATATTCTGTTCAAACTATGCTGCTGAAGTACAGGCCATAAGCATTGCTGCAGGAATAATAAATAACACAATAAGCCAATGTCAGCAGGTTGTATTCCTTACCGATGCAATGTCAGTTCTGCAAGCCCTCAACAGTGATAAACTGCCAGAATTAAACAAAGTCCTATGCGAAGTAAATATCAAAAGAAGGGTAGTGCTACAGTGGATACCATCACACTGTGGCATACCAGGAAATGAGAGAGCAGATATGTTAGCAAAAGAGGGAGCAACACAGGAACAAAAAGAACAAACAATCACATTCCAGGAAAAGAAGACCCTTATCAAGGCCATCAGGAAAATTGATCAACAAAGAGACAACTATCAACAGCAACATACATCCAGAAAACCGGACTTCTTGTGTAGACATTTCTAAACAGCGAACGAGAAGAAGAAGAAGAAGAAGAACCAGAGTTGGGGCACTGTACGAAGGATGGCCACTGACCGAGCAAAGTGGAATCAATTTGCTGTTGCCCTACAAGACGCCACTAGGCGTGATGGCCACTGACTGCTTTGACGGTCGGCGGCTAAGGATCAAAGAAGAAGATTTATTTGAGCAGTAGCTTTTACACGCATTGACTGAAACATCTCTGTTTCATGATGAAGACAAATACATCTTGACAAACTTCACCAAAGCAAACATAAACTGTAAAACCAGGACCTTCTTTATACAATCATACATTTCACCTTGGTAAACATAAACAATTACCTCAAGACCTAATTTATGTAATCACACGTCACCATAGTAAACATAATCAATGACCTCGGGACCTCATTTACACAATCACACACTTCACCATGGTAAATGTGAACAATGACTTCAGGACCTCATTTATGTAATCACACACTTCACCATGATAAACATAATCAATGATCTCAGGACCTCATTTACACAATCACACACTTCACCATAGTAAATGTGAACAATGACCTCAGGACCTCATTTATGTAATCACACACTTCACCATGATAAACATAATCAATGACCTCAGGATCTCATTTACACAATCACACACGTCACTGTGGTAAATGTGAACAATGACCTCAGGACCTCATTTATGTAATCACACACTTCACCATGGTAAACATGAACAATGACCTCATGACCTCATTTATGTAATCACATACTTCACCATGGTAAACATGAACAATGACCTCAGGACCTCATTTATGTAATCACACACTTCACAATGGTAAACATGAACAATAACCTCAGGACCTCATTTATGTAATCACACACTTCACCATGGTAAACATGAACAATGACCTCAGGACCTCATTTATGTAATCACACACTTCACCATGGTAAACATGAACAATGACCTCAGGACCTCATTTATGTAATCACATACTTCACCATGATAAACATAATCAATGACCTCAGGATCTCATTTACACAATCACACACGTCACTGTGGTAAATGTGAACAATGACCTCAGGACCTCATTTATGTAATCACATACTTCACCATGATAAACATAATCAATGACCTCAGGATCTCATTTACATAGTCACACACGTCACTGGGGTAAATGTGAACAATGACCCCAGGACCTCATTTATGTAATTGTAATGAAGTCTGAATCATTTCTTGGCATCTTTCAAAACTTATCACCTCGCAACCCCCGTGGAAATAACTGACCAATGAAACACCAGCTTGGTACATGTAGTATTGGAGGATACGCTAGGCTATTCAACATGGAGACAACGAAAGTGTAGATGTTGATAATATCTCGGAAGGCAGTGTGCAAATAATCATGGAGTACCTAGTTAAAGAAGAACCCAATTCGATAATAGGGATCATTAGCCTTAGGCAGATGGCAATAGATTCACTGGATGTGTTGTAGAGCCGAAGTTATTATGAATAGAAGACAGTGGAGCATGAACCATGTTGTGTTTTTCCCAGTTTCGGCTCCACAGTCACAGTGTGGATTCCGAGCTGGTAGATCAACAACAGACATGATCTTCTCTCTCCGCCAGCTTCAGGAAAAATCAAGAAAGCAGAACAGGCCTTTATATATCGCCTTCATAGACCTCATAAAATCATTTGACCTGGTTAGTAGGGAAGGACTCTTCAAAATCCTCCTGAAAATAGGCTGCCCTTCTAAATTGCTGGAAATGATAACGTCATTCCATGATGACATTAAGGGAACAGTCCAATATGCTGGAAGCACATCACAGCCATTTGACATACGAAGTGGCGTTAAACAAGGCTGTGTTCTGGCTCCGACCCTCTTCGGGATCTTCTTTGCCTTACTCTTGAAACATGCATTCAGAGATGCAACTGAAGGAATGTGTCTTCACACTAGGTCAGATGGCCGTCTGCTTAATCTTTCAAGGCTGAAGGCAAAAACAAAAATCAGAAGGGTCACTATAAGAGACTTGTTGTTCGATAATGATGCAGTCGTCACTCAAAGCCAACAGGAGCTTCAGAGAATGATGAATCGCTTCACCCAAGCATGCAAGGACTTTGACCTCACAATAAGTCTAAAGAAAAGGAATGTGGTGAGTCAGGATGTGGGTGCTGCACCAGTTATCACTATCGATAACTATGAATTGGCAGTGGTGCACCACTTCACATACCTAGGGTCTACCATCAATGACAAACTCTCACTGGACACAGAAATTGACAGCCGCATTGGCAAAGCTGCAGTTACATTTGCCCGCCTCACATCGTGTGTTTGGGGAAACTCCAAACTCACAACGAAGACCAAAGCTGCGGTATATAACGCCTGCGTCACCAGCACACTCCTGTATGGCAGCGAGACCTGGACGACCTATGCTAAGCAAGAAAGAAGGCTCAATACCTTCCATTTACGGTGTCTACGCCAAATCCTCGGCATCTCGTGGAAAGATAAAGTGACAAATGTCGAGGTGTTGTCACGTGCTGGCCTTCAAAGTATGTATACGCTGCTTAGACAGCGCAGACTACGCTGGCTTGGCCATGTCCGCCGCATGGAAGATGGTCGCATCCCAAAAGATATCTTCCACGGACAATTAGCAGATGACAAGAGAACAGTTGGGCGACCACAGCTGAGGTTCAAAGATGTGTGCAAGAGAGATATGAGGACACTGGACATGGATCCAGCAACATGGGAGGATGAAGCTGCACTAAGTGGCGATGCTATTTACGGTGCTACCTCAGATTGGGCGAAAAGAGGCTCACACAACATGTAGAGGAGATGAGAAAACGTCAAAAGGAGCACCAGGAAAATAAGCAGCTGAGGGCTGTCACCTCAGGGGCGCATTCCCATAGTCAGTTATGACTGAAGGGGCTATTATTATTATCATAGTGAGAGAGCTCATTCATATGAGTAAAATAAGCCTAAGATGAAGGAAATCGGTGCAGGACTCCAGACATATGTTGGATTTTGCATTGGAGCACACTTTGCCAAAACCTACACTGTTTGCGTGAATGAAAAATACCTTGGCCTAGTTGTCCTCTCGTACATCCGCAAATCTACTATATAAGGGGAAGGAACGGAAGGCGCTAACACACTCGCCGCCTATTTCAAACTACAGGCACGGAGAACAGCATCTGCATCAACTCCTTTGCCATCTGCAGAAGTGTAAGCAGACTGTACAACCTTTTAAAGCCTGTCTGTGATTGAAGGTTAGGTGAGATGTTAATTATATATATATATATATATATATATATATATATATATATATATATATATATATATATATATATATATATATATATATATATATATATATATATATATATATATATATATATATCTGCCATCAATGGTACCTATACCTTGTAGCGGTATGGCAGCTTGTGTACCCTGACAATCCCCAGAGCTATGCCAGTGGGAGTTTTACTCCTGGTAGGTTCAACCATGCTGGACTGGTCTGCGTGGGTAGGGGTCAGACAAAAGCTGGTACCCTGGTCCTCCAGGTTGGGGGTTTTAGCACAGGGCCGACACCCCTGTCTGTGTAAAAAATCGCACACGTTACGGAAACAGCAATAAATGAAAATACTTTGATGCGGGACGGACATCCGGAGTCTCAGGCTCGAATGACTGACAGTGGTGAAAGCCGAAAGGAAGCCACTGGCATGAAAACGGATGCCCAGACCGCAAAACACGAAACCAGAATTGGTTTTTGGAATGTCAGAACCATGAATGAGGCAGGAAAGCTGAGACAGATCACAACAGAGATGAGGAATTACAAACTACATATCCTGGGAATAAGCGAGAGCAGATGGACAGGGATGGGGAGACTAAAAACAGCTACAGGGGAAACAGTACTTAGTTAGAACAGACAGACACATTTACTTACCTAGGAAGCATAGTAACACCTGACGGCGGAACAAGCAAGGACATTAACAACAGAATGAATAAAGCGAGAACAGCCTTTGCTGTTCTCAACAACATTTGGAAGTCTTCCCAGTACAGCATAAACACCAAATTAAGACTGTATGAGAGCTGTGTACTTTCTGTGCTTCTCTATGGTGCGGAATGTTGGAGAGTAACAGAGAAGGAAATATAGAAACTGTCCTCCTTCCACACAATCTGCCTAAGGAAAATTCTCCGAATCTTTTGGCCAAACACCATCAGCAACCAAGAACTACTTATTCGGAGTAACCAGGAGGACATGCACACCATCATAGCTGGCAGACGCTGGAGTTGGGTTGGCCATGTCCTCAGAAGGGACCCTGATACCATCACAAGAACAGCTATGCTATGGACCCCAGAGGGAAAGCGAAAGAGAGGCCGACCAAAAACAACTTGGCGGAGAACTGTGGAAGCTGAGATGCAAAGAATGAACCACAGTTGGGGCACTGTACGAAGGATGGCCGCCGCCCGAGCAAAGTGGAATCAATTTGTTGCTGCCCTACAAGACGCCACCAGGCGTGATGGCCGCTGACTGCTTTGACGGTTGGCGGTTATGGATCAAAGAAGAAGAAGATATATATATATATATATATATATATATATATATATATATATATATATATATATATATATATATATATATATATATAATCAATGTGTGCTTAGAGAATATTGGCATGTGTAGAATCATTGTGCTATTTCTGGAGGAAAACCCGAAGTGTTTTGGTTTAGTTTAATTGTGTAACAAATAAGTAGAACGAATGGATTGAGCTAGTTAGTTGTGGAAAGCGCTTTAAAGATATTATGCTTGCTGGAAAGGACTATTCAAACTGGAAGAAGGAATGACTGTAACCGATTGATTGTCTGTATTATTTGATATATGACACAATGATTACCATAAGGCCTATATGATTTTAAAGAAGCAAATCATGGACAGAACTGTAACCAGTGAGTTACTGAAATATTGTGCTGGAACTTGAACGAATTGTGTTTTTCATGACTTACTATGTCTCTTGTGATAAACCACAGCTTGTCTGAACTGTCTCATTATACCTCCTGACTGTGTAGGGAGACAATGAGCGATACTACGTAGGTTGTATATTATGTTTCAGGTTATATCCTGCCCTGAGTGTCATATAAATCTATGGGACCAAGTCAGCTAATAGATGTTCAAGTTTGTCAGAGCTTTTGCCAGTATTAACTGTGTCATCTTGACGATTTGGAAGACCCTCAGTGGTGGGGTTCTCTCCAATCATATTGCTGTACGAGGCCTAGCAGGACTTTTTACAGATAAGTTGCTCTTTTTTGGGCTACTTCAACTTTCAAATACCATATACACACCTACGAATAAACAAACAGTGTAATGATGATATCTATTATAGCTGGTGGTTTATATAGACGACAAATGACAGTCATATGAATCGTTATAAATTAACATTGATATTATATTCAATAAAGCACAACATGAAGACAGATTCCATCAAGGATCCAGAAAACAGTTGAAAAATGAACTTTATAAATTAAATGTAAATGTGATATATAATGAAAGTGAAACAGATATTATTTTGAAATCAATTTGATTTTATTTGAAATTTAACTGAAGAACCAAAGAAAAAGATCTTGTCATCAAAATACATAATTACCGCCGTAAGGTACTGTACTTCGGTCGGTCGGTCGGTCAGTCACATTTTGCACATATATATTTAAGCTGATGAAGCTGCCGATCGCACTATTTTCGAGAGAGTACATTAACTTTCGAGCACAGCTAATGGGGTGCAACTGTGTTTGAAAGTCAGACAATAATTGTATTTAATATATATATAAATGTCTAGACATATATTTAACTCTAAACAGAGCTATTATTTATAAGAGGAATTTCGTTGGACTAAACCAACTGTGGGCTTAAATCCTTCACAAAAGGCGATGGACCAGATATAGTGCGTTAACAATTGTTCAGCCCAATACAACATTGTTCGTGACTTCTGAAATATCTTGTGAACTCTCCCTTAAGGTAGAAGTGTCATTAATCTTCTATGTACAGGGTGTTTATAAAGTCGCTGTGCAGTGAAATTTACGCCCGGGCGAGACTACGTCACCAGAAATGTGGTTTTCAATTGGGGCTTGTTGTGTAATGCTGCACACGGGATTGTGGAACACAGCATTGGAACACAGAATATCATGTCGTAAATTTGCATCATTCGTGACGTAATTTCTAAAATATTTTTCAAATTCACTGCACAGCAACTTTATAAACACCCTGTACATCTCTGCCAAGAGTAATCTTGCACGCAGGTAGATAGATACCTTGGAAGCCAATATTAGATACTCTTGAGTTTTGGTCACTGTTGGACCACTACTGCAAAGCATGGGAGGCAATCCGTGACAGCGCGAATCACACGTGAAGCTATAGGTGATGGTAAACGTGGACTCAGGAAAAGACACCTTGTGGGTTTTTATGACATACTTGCACGTCACAGGGTAGTGTGCCAAAGTGAATGACAATCTCAGTTGGGAGACGGCCGTGAACAAGAAGATTCTCACACATGTTTCAGAAGGCACACAGTAAAAGCGTGTTCAGTTTGTAGCCATCTTTATTTACAGAATCTCGTACATGTGTGGTTTCGTATTTAATTTGTTATTTATTACATCGTGTAGTTTCGTATTATAATGTATTATATTACATTGCTGATTTGCAGACGGGAAGAGTTCATTCTTGTTACTAATCCATAATTCAGTATAATTAGTTCATTGTCTTCAATGAAGTCTAACAGTAGTTTTCCTGATTGGCTATTAAATTGCCTCCCCAAGCTGTATGGTGAGCATTGAAGTGTCCCACTATGATAGTTCTGTTGTTTATTCTTTTATTCACGGCTGTGATATCCCTTTCGTTTATGTTTCCACTTGAACAGTACAGGTTAACTATTTTTATTTCTTCTAGCTCATTAGATACTGTTATAGTAATTCCTTCAAAATTGTCTGTTCAAAAGAATTCCCAGTCAGTTATTAGGCTATATATGTTTTATTGACTAGAAATGCCACATCTCCTCCTTTGTGAGTTTCTGTTCATTTCGAAAGACTTTATATTCAGGGATAGTAAAACGTTGACTCGGATTAAGATTAGTCTCTTGAATGGCAAATATTACTTTAGATTGTTTAAACATGCCTATTAACCCTTTTAACCCGGGATGTTTTTGGGATGTCTAGCCTTCAGGACGGAGCGTTTTTTCAGTGAATGGGGGTGTGTTTATATTTTATTTTTTTTTGACACATTTCTGTTATTCTGAACCCCTGGAACATATAGACTTTTTTGAAGGATATATGTTAAAGTTTAAGATTTTACACAATAATTTTAAAAAAAATTTATGTATATGCAAATTAGCTCATTTGCATATCTAAAAAATAGAAAATTAAAATATAAATTTTCAACTTCAAGGAATGAAAAATATAACTAAAAACAGTAATATATTGGATTTATTTACCTTTTTGTGGTCTCTGGCCTATTTACAATGGTGCTTTTCAAAACAATAGTGGTGGACACCCTTTTGACAAGTGGAACACATGTTTCGGCTACACTTTCTTCCGCCTGGTTGAGAGCACTTACTGCACACACAACAGTCCTTCTCTCTCTTGTTAGGAATTTCTTAGAAACCTAAGTTTCCAGCATCATCAGGAGGAGGAGGAGGATGCCTAGAGTCATCATACTCATTTGCAAGTTCACTCACAACAGAAATTGTAAATTTATATCGTGTCATGCTCCGAGTATCGGACGTATTCTGGCTATACAAAATGTATGCATTTAGAAGCATTCGACCCAGAATAGAAAAAAACCACTTTGCGCCAATATTTTAGTGTTCTGCGTTCATCCAGATATGAATATAGCATCATGTCACTTTGGTCGACACCACCCATATATTTATTATACTGCAAAACAACACGGGGTTTTGATCTCTCGGCTGGCTGTGGATCATTTTGACGAACCCTCACTGTGACTTCCACTTGCTCCGCTTTCTCTGTGGTTGACATCAGAAGCACAGGCTGTGTCTGGGTTCTTTTTTCCCTGTATGCAGCTGTAAGGATTGCTCCTCTTCTGTAGTAAACAGTTTCATTGGGCTGGAGTTTACCCTTTATACCCTTAGGGAGATGTCGCCGATTGCGTCGAACTGTGCCGGTGAGATATGTGCCCTCTGCAAATAAATCAGTGGCTAATTCCACACTTGAGAAAAAAAAAATTGTCAATAAACACATGGTAACCCTTTCTCAGGTAATTGCCAATTGCTAAGAGTTTTCTCACAACTCGATGAGATAGTCCTAAGCCATCTTGTTCTTGATCTCTTGCACCTTTGTAAACAAAAAATCCAAGGACGTAGGCAGTCGTCGATTCACACAACATCCATAGTTTTATGCCCCATTTATGATGATGCTTGTTTGGCATATACTGTAGTATCTGACTTTTACTTTTAGTCCCTATGAGACTCTCATCAACAGACAACTCTTGTTTTGGAGTATAATGATGCCTGAATAGTCTGTTAGCATGTTCTACTAGCGGGGCAAATTTGCCGCAAGGGTCATATCCATCTTCATTTGAAGCTACTAAAGTTTCATTATTTACAATATGGAAAAAACTTCAGCAGCAATTCAAACCTCTCCCTAGGCATTACTTTTCTATACCAAGGAGTTTCTTGTGATTCATCAGTGGTCCAGTAAGAACGCAGGGTAGGCTTTCTGTTCAGCCCCATGTTCAAAATGATTGCAATAAATGCCTTCATTTCAGAGACGGTAGTTGGCTTCCAATTTTGAACGATCGATCTCCTTTTCAAAATATTTGCACTCTTTGTAATAAACTGAGTTGCATATCTGTTTGTTTCTTCAACAAAGGATGTCAGCAAATCAAGAGTCAGAAACAGATAAAAATAAGAGACAGGATTGGATTCTCTAGGTGGCATGTGTTTTGGACCAGTCAGCTCAAGAAATGGGTGTGTCTGAGTCTCATCATCTTCGGGGGGATATACTCTGACCCATGGTTGCGCTGTGATCTCAGTGTTGTCTCCATCCGATTCCCCACTATCACTAGCATTACTAGCATCAGATATATCATCTAAATCCTCTATAGAACTATTGTCATCACTTGAATAAAATAGCTCACCAACATCACTTTCAGGGTCAGAAAAAATTAATAAGTCAGACATATTTTCGGCGGTTCAGGTCACTGTCTAAAAAATTCCACAACAACAAACACGTTTGACTTCAAACACTAGAATGACGCCATTTGCAAAACTAGGACAATCGAGGAAGTGGAGGGGAACTGCGGTAAGACGTGGAATACGATGGATGGGTTTGAAAAAAAATCGAAAAAAGGTGATTCGTCTTACGAGGACAAAGGACAAAGAAAATAGTCTACGTTACGGCCACAAGGCCTTCGTCAGGAAAGGAAAGAAAGTGAAGGCTAGATAGGACACATAAAAACTAAATAAAATAAAAACTGGGTACTTCCCTGAAGGCAAGAACCGAAATTCTATCAAAATCACTGTCCTGTTGATAAGCGCGTGGCTGAACAGACAGCGACTTCCGCCGCCGGATGTACACAATGCATACTAAGAAACTAAAAAACGAAACCGGAAAATAAACTACCCAACGTGATAAAAGTGGGGACTGGAAATAATAAGGGACAGAATGAGTGGGAGATAAATAAATATGAAAATAAAAAAATGTATATGGCATACAAATAGAAGAATAGGATAAGAGTGGAAAGAGTAAAATAGAGCAAGAGAGGAGAGGGTGACCTCAGACAAAGGTGTGAAAAGTGTTGAGACCGGCTGGTTTTAGACACCCCATGCGGTGGATAAGACGGTTCTCAAGCTGTTCTCGGCTGGCAGTGTCAGAGGAGCAGGATCGGATCGCTGTGACCTGGATATCGATGGGACCATGGTGGTCAGGACCATTGAAGTGTATAGCAACTGGTGTTGACTTTTGCTGAGCGATGTCATTTAAGTGCTGGCTGAATCTGTCCCCAAGTCGTTTGCCTGTTTGGCCAATATAGGTTTTGCAGCAACGTTTACATATGATCGTATAAATGACATTGCGCGATTCACACGTGAAGCTACTAGTGATGGTGTACGTAGCCTTAGGAAAGGACACCTTCTGGGTTGAGATGACATACTTGCACGTGTGCATCGTGTCCGACCACAGGGTAGTGTGCCAAAGTGAGTGGCATTCTCCTTTGGGAGACGGCTGTGAACAAGAAGATCCTTCAAGTTCTTGTCACGTCTATATGCCACCAAAGGTGCTTCACTGAATACTTTTTGGGTCAGAGGCTCTGCTTGGAGGATAGGGAGGTGGCGGAAAAGGATCTGTTTGACAGTAGTACTGTGAGGGTGATGGGTCAAGATTAATTTGACTCTATCCGAAGTGGATTTATGGTGAGGTTTGAGGGCCTCCAGACGAGAGATGGGGAGCACACGTTGGAGAGCAGAGGTGAGAACATGTTCTGGATAAAGTCTGTTACGGAAGAAATCCAACATCTCATTTGCTCGTAAGTGGAAGTCATCGTCGTCTTGGCATAAACGGCGGAGGCGGAGAAGTTGTGAAAAAGGAAGGGAGTCACGACAAGCCCGAGGATGAGAAGAGGTATACAGGAGGTAGCTGTGGGCATCTGTCGGCTTGTAGTATACTGAGGTATTAAGGCCGGAGGGCGTGATAGAAATAGTAATGTCAAGGAAGTTGACAGATACTGTGGAGACGAGGGAGGTGAACTTGATGGTGGGGTGAAAGTGGTTCACAAAGTCGATGAAGCGGTGTAAATCAGTCTCAGACATATCTGTGAGACCTATGCCATCATCGATATATCTGCGGTAAAACCCAGGGAAGGGACCGGAGTATTGTTGCCATATCTGATGCTCCAAGTGGCCCATGAATAGACAGGCATAGCTGGGACCCATCTTCGTTCCCATGGCAACACCGCTAATTTGGTCAAAAAACTGACCATTGAATTCAAAGGAATTCAGTTGAAGGACCAGTTCAGCAAGACGGAGAAGAGTGACAGTGGATATAGAAGGGCAAGTGCGTTGGTCCAGAAAAAACTGAAGAGCTCGGAGACCATCAGAGTGGGGGAATAGAGGTATACAGAGAGCAGACGTCCAGCAAGAAAAGACGGTAGGAGCGGTCTGCTGGGAGTCGGATAGAGGAGAAAGTTGTAAGAGCGTGATTGGTGTCTTTGATGAAGGAGGGAAGATTCACAACGATAGGCTGGAAAATGCTATCGAGAAAGTCAGAAATGTGTTCAGTAGGACAAGAACAGGCTGAGACAATAGGTCTTCCAGGGTTTTCGATCTTGTGAATTTTGGGGAGCATGTAGAATACAGGCTTGCCCAAAGAGCTGTCATGAATCCTGAGATGAGATGCTTCGGGAGGAAGATCATTACTAGTGATAAGCTGTTTAATCGTGTTGTGTACAATGCGATTGTTAGAGACAGTCGCATCGCTGGTCCTGGACCTGTAAAAAGAGCCATTGGTCAACTGGTTTTTACCTTCACTTAGGTACAAGTCCTTCTGCCAGACGACAATGGCTCCTCCCTTGTCAGCCGGTTTGATGACAATGTCGTCTCTACGGCGAAGAAGGGAGAGAGCACCAGACTCCGCCGAAGTGAGATTGGAATAATGCAATCTACGAGGGCGGAGCTGCTGAATGTCATGGATGGTGTTCTTGATATACAGGTCCAGGGCATGAGAGGCTCCAGGTTTAGGTGTAAAGGGAGGTTTAGTAGAGTCAGAAAAGCGTGCGAAGATGTCGGATTCAGCCTGAGACTGCGGAGTGCTGTCTTTCTCTCTAAAATGGAGCTTCAGCCTCATGCGACGGTGAAACCGATGAACATCCTGGAGGAGATTGTATTGGTCTAGGGTCGGACGAAGAGAAACACATTTTAGGCCCTTACTAAGAACAGAGCGCTCTCCCTCAGAGAGGGGTAGATCTGGGGGGATGCAGACTACCTGAGTGCATGATGGAGTGGAGGATGGAGGGGTAGCTATGGGGGTAGGGATGAGACGGGATAGTTTATGGTGTTTAGACGTGGAAAGGAACTCATGCAGCTGCCGGTTCAGTGTGTGGATAGTGGTGCGTATCATAGAATAGAAAGGGAAGTTGTTGGAGGTGAGACAACGTAAGCGAAGCAGAAGCTGGGTCTGTTGGGCACTAAGGTCTGATAAAAGGCGGGAGTGACTGGCGGCCACTACGCGCATACGTTGAAAGCCACTCTGGTCTCAATTCGTTGTAGGAGACGTTGTTCCCTAGGATTGAGTGTACCAGCAGATGGATGAAAATTGGAAGAAAATCCATTAGGAAGAATTTTGTGGTGGAGGCAGGTGTGAATAAGTGGAGATGAGAGGTGAATCTAGTTTTCTTGAAAGTAACGAAAGCAAAGTCAATACCGACACGGGATATATCAGGAGGTTAGGGAGCTAAAGCTGGTGGTAACCGACACACGGAGAGAGTTGATAAAATATTTCAGCGAGGGCATAGTGGGGAAAAGTAAAAACGTCCAGAAAATAAAAAAAACGTAAAAAATATGAAATAAATAAAATATAAGACGCTGAAACAATAAATAAATAGGGTAGATTGCGGTAAATATAAGGTATGAAGGGAAGAATAGAGAAATACGAAAATAAATAGTTGAATAGGATATAAAATACTGAGAAAAGGCGATAGGATAGGATCAGGGAGATAAGCAGGATATGTAGATAGAGATACGAGATAACAGAGACACGGTGCAGTCAAAAAAAAAAATTATATATAATCGAGGAAGTGGAGGGGAACTGCGGTAAGACGTGGAATACGATGGATGGGTTTGAAAAAAAATCGAAAAAAGGTGATTCGTCTTACGAGGACAAAGGACAAAGAAAATAGTCTACGTTACGGCCACAAGGCCTTCGTCAGGAAAGGAAAGAAAGTGAAGGCTAGATAGGACACATAAAAACTAAATAAAATAAAAACTGGGTACTTCCCTGAAGGCAAGAACCGAAATTCTATCAAAATCACTGTCCTGTTGATAAGCGCGTGGCTGAACAGACAGCGACTTCCGCCGCCGGATGTACACAATGCATACTAAGAAACTAAAAAACGAAACCGGAAAATAAACTACCCAACGTGATAAAAGTGGGGACTGGAAATAATAAGGGACAGAATGAGTGGGAGATAAATAAATATGAAATAAAAAAATGTATATGGCATACAAATAGAAGAATAGGATAAGAGTGGAAAGAGTAAAATAGAGCAAGAGAGGAGAGGGTGACCTCAGACAAAGGTGTGAAAAGTGTTGAGACCGGCTGGTTTTAGACACCCCATGCGGTGGATAAGACGGTTCTCAAGCTGTTCTCGGCTGGCAGTGTCAGAGGAGCAGGATCGGATCGCTGTGACCTGGATGTCGATGGGACCATGGTGGTCAGGACCATTGAAGTGTATAGCAACTGGTGTTGACTTTTGCTGAGCGATGTCATTTAAGTGCTGGCTGAATCTGTCCCCAAGTCGTTTGCCTGTTTGGCCAATATAGGTTTTGCAGCAACGTTTACATATGATCGTATAAATGACATTGCGCGATTCACACGTGAAGCTACTAGTGATGGTGTACGTAGCCTTAGGAAAGGACACCTTCTGGGTTGAGATGACATACTTGCACGTGTTGCATCGTGTCCGACCACAGGGTAGTGTGCCAAAGTGAGTGGCATTCTCCTTTGGGAGACGGCTGTGAACAAGAAGATCCTTCAAGTTCTTGTCACGTCTATATGCCACCAAAGGTGCTTCACTGAATACTTTTTGGGTCAGAGGCTCTGCTTGGAGGATAGGGAGGTGGCGGAAAAGGATCTGTTTGACAGTAGTACTGTGAGGGTGATGGGTCAAGATTAATTTGACTCTATCCGAAGTGGATTTATGGTGAGGTTTGAGGGCCTCCAGACGAGAGATGGGGAGCACACGTTGGAGAACAGAGGTGAGAACATGTTCTGGATAAAGTCTGTTACGGAAAAAATCCAACATCTCATTTGCTCGTAAGTGGAAGTCATCGTCGTCTTGGCATAAACGGCGGAGGCGGAGAAGTTGTGAAAAAGGAAGGGAGTCACGACAAGCCCGAGGATGAGAAGAGGTATACAGGAGGTAGCTGTGGGCATCTGTCGGCTTGTAGTATACTGAGGTATTAAGGCCGGAGGGCGTGATAGAAATAGTAATGTCAAGGAAGTTGACAGATACTGTGGAGACGAGGGAGGTGAACTTGATGGTGGGGTGAAAGTGGTTCACAAAGTCGATGAAGCGGTGTAAATCAGTCTCAGACATATCTGTGAGACCTATGCCATCATCGATATATCTGCGGTAAAACCCAGGGAAAGGACCGGAGTATTGTTGCCATAGCTTAGAAACCTTAATGCAAATAAAGGTTTCTTGAACGGCACAAGATTGTTGTAAAGGACCTTTAAAACAACTCCACTGATTCCGAATTCATCACAGGCAGTAACTAAGGGGGACGAGTTTTCATTCCACGCATCAGTTTAGAGCCAAACGATACCAGCCTTCCTTTCACCTTTAGACGTCGCCAGTTTAGCACAGAGACATTCACTTAAATCAAGTAGTTGAATACCTATTAGAAGATGACTTTGCTCATTGTCAACTTTGTGTAGCGCTCACGGAAGGAAGGAACCAAGACTATTTATAAATCTATATTCAGAACACAAGCTGTCAAGGTACACGCATTTTATAGGTGTTTGTACACTTACCAAAAAAAAAAAAAAAACAGCTGTTAAGTAATTCGTCAAATTACAATCTATTTACCTTTTGTCACGTCTCCTTCCGGGATTTTTGTGATGGGTTGCTACGTGGTTTTATAGCCGATGTATCCAGATAGATTTGACTACAAAGATCCACTGAAAGTCAAAGCGAATAGAAAAGAAGAAACTGAACACAAGAGAAATGGTGCCGACCTCAATATTTGAAGCAGAATGAGCAGAAACATAATTGTTTCCCATAATTTCTCACAGGTTACTTGCTAGTACATTAATTATAACCTATAGTGGCTATAACTGCCCAGCTCGGGACGCTATAAAAGGGGCAGCTAACCTTGTAGTGGTGGTTTCTGCAGCAATTGTTTTACATGACGAGCTTGCCAGACCCATGCACACCTTATATTAATCGCCCTTTACGACATGCCAGAAAGAGGAGTAGTCATTCTCTTTGTCTCCTCATAGACCACCCCCAATACTTACTTACTTACTTACTTAGTCGTTCCTCTTCTACCGTGAGGTGTAGAGGTTTGGAAGAGAGAGCGCCAGACTATCCTATCGGCTGTCCACCCCCAATACAACGGGATAAATTAATTTAATAATTCAGTACCGGTATTGAAAAACACAAAAGTAGTTATAGGCCAGCTTTACCTGCTTTCCTTTACTAGTATTAGACCTATTGATTCCATCTTCTCTCACCCTTATCTCTTGATCAGGTGTTTTAGAAATTTCAAGTGCCGTTTCTAGTGTTCATATAGCGTGTTCTTATAGCGTGTTCTTAATACTGATAGTGTAAGCGCGCATGATTGAAGTATAACAGACTAGATATTTAAAAGAACATTGTTATTTTTATTGTTGAACAGAATCGACATCACTGCACTCCGGGAAAACTGTCGTAGATTTATGACAGGGGAATTAAGACTTAAGTTGGTCCCTTCTGAATAGAAATAGAACAGTTGTGATAGGGGAATTAAGACTTAAGTTGGTCCCTTCTGAATAGAAATAGAACAGTTGTGATAGGGGAATTAAGACTTAAGTTGGTCCCTTCTGAATAGAAATAGAACAGGTGATAGCTCAGTGGGAGATAATATAAGAAATAGTTTTTTCACGAGTGAGATGGTGGAAAATAATAGAGTCTGTCCCTGACACTCGAGAAGCTTCTCTCGGTCAGCCTATCTCTACAACAGATCTAGATTAGTCAGACAGTCTACTAGAATATATATAGTAATATAGATATATATACCACTCACATACACACACACACATAAGTGACGACAGTTAGACGCACAGACGTGAAAACTATAACAATGGAATATAGATACGAGGTTTGGGACGAGCTGACCGACACACTTGAATAAGTTTATGTAAGTTTTATTTATCATAAGAAAAATTCACCACAATCATAAATTTGAATATCAATCACATATAAATACACATACACATAAGTTAAGGAATTACTAAAAGACTAGACCCATAGGTGTAATCCTTTCCCCCTCTGTTGAGCCCATGATCCCGTTAGCAGAAAAGTTATAGCCCCCAAAGAGTCACAGATTTATACGTTATGGTCTAGGATTTCCCTCTACAGTTAAGAACAGAGTTGATATATTAATCTATTCTAAGAGGAAAACATCATTAGCAACAAACTTGCATAAAGAAAACACAAAGTGGGTGCATAAATTATACCATAAGGGAATCACTCAGTCCTGCTTTCTCTCTGTTCATTCACCAGTGGCCACTGACATTTTTTCTTACCTACGACTTGATGTCTTGCACCTTCAGGCACAAACTTTAGGACACACACACACCTTGGATGCGTGTTCTTTTTGATAAAGAGAACCCCAGCTCTGCAGATACAGGTTTCATCCAATGTTCCGGGGAGCGTTCACTTTACAACTATATTTTAGGATTTCTGTTTGTCACTTGAATCAGTTCAGGTAAGAAATTTTAAATGGGCTCACAATGTCAGAATTTCGAGGTTTCCAGTACTTAGGAAAATGACAGGTTGGTAACTTCTCTCAATACAAAATTATTGGTCACACCACAATTGGTCAAACGTCGGAAATGTTACTGTTGGTAATTTCGCCACAGGGGCTGAATGTACATGAGATTTAGGGAAGAAATATAATCTGGCTCGATAGGCCCAGTTACATCATTTAGTCTTAAAGTTCGTGAGATGGGTACTCTGTCTCTTATCTGGATGCAAACACAATGCCAGACAGGTTGTAACTTGGAAACCCACGTATTTAAGTACAAAATGTTTCTTCTAGGTTTTTCTCATATATACTGAAAACCGCTGGTAGGTTTAGGGCTTGACCCATATACTGTATAATAGGAAGAGAAAAACATAAATACTCAACCCTAATAGTATACACAATCCTACGCGTAAATAGAATATGTTCGCTTCGGTTGTTTAACTTAAATTATAAACCGCAAACTGAGAGCTTGTCTTATCGTTTAAAACTCCTGTGAAATAAACTCTAGTCATTTAAAAAAAAAACCGGTCATCATGAATTAGAGATACGTACATATTCCGTCAATACTCAAATGATGAATCAGTGCATTTACTTAGTTAGTTAAAAATATTTTCTGACTGGTTACTAGCAGTTAATAAAGTTTATATTTAGCTGGAAGAGTTTTAGCTATATTATTATTTATTCTGCTATCCACTGTAACACAATAAAACTTAGAAAATATCAATGACGGACTTAACAATTAAATCACTCGATAATACTAGTCAATATATTACCTTCACACAGACTACTCAGACTATCTCCACGAGAAACTAAGAACTTCACTTATACAAGGTATTCTAGAACTACGAGCTAGATGTCTAAGTCTGTAACTGAGGAGTACTGAATGAATGAAGTCTAAACTGCTGGGGTTTAAATATAGGAAACTGACAATGAATTCTACGCTATTTCCCGAAAAGCAGAATATGCCAGACTTAACACTCATAACACCTCGGAGAATTTCTACGTTCAATCTGCAAAATCAAACGAATTCTTCACACCGAAACCGAAATAGACTCAGGCAAATCGAGCGAACAATCTCTCTTTGATCTTGTGTAACATTATTTACCAGACCTTGCGAGATTTTCTTCGCTCGAGAATTCACACTATTCTGCCTGCAGACTATGGTCATAAACGTAATATAAGCGAGTTCGTCTTCTCTCATCTTTCACCGTGAATAATTAACTTATAGACGAACAGATCAAGGAAAAGTGATAGACAATGGTTATTATCCCTGTCGAGAACGAATTAACACCATTCGATCTCTCATCAAAGAACTTAGCTAACCGCAATAAAATGCGTTGCTAAATTAGAAAGGAAATGACAAAGGTTTGAATTTCTAACAATCTAGCGTATGCGAAAGAAAGGTAATACCAATCGAGCGTATGCGAAAGAAAGGTAAAAGAGCGAAAGAAAGGTAAAAAGACAAGTGTAGAATAAAGAATAGATATATGGAATCTATTAATCATAATATCTCTGCCACACAAACCTATAGGTGCTCAGTCTCCATTAGTATATGTCGAAGGGTGTGAATACTAATTGTTCCTGTAGCTCGCTGGCTGTATACACGACGGATGCATCCTCTCATACGTCCATCTCTGCTAGCCTTACTCTTCTTCTTCTTCTTTGATCCATAGCCGCCAAACGTCAAAGCAGTCAGTGGCCATCACGCCTGGTGGCGTCTTGTAGGGCAGCAACAAATTGACTCCACTTTGTTCAGTCGGCAGCCATCCTTTGTACAGTGCCCCAACTCTGGTTCATTCTTTGCATCTCGGCCTCCACAGTTCTCCGCCAAGTTGTTTTTAATCGGCCTCTCTTTCGCTTTCCTTCGGGGGTCCATAGCATTGCTATTCTTGTAATAGTATCAGGGTCCCTTCTGAGGACGCGGCCAACCCAACTCCAGCGTTTGCCAGCTATGATGGTGTGCATGTCCTCCTGGTTACTCCGAATAAGTAATTCTTGGTTGCTGATGGTATTGGGCCAAACGATTCGGAGAATTTTCCTTATGCAGATTGTGTGGAAGGAGGACAGTTTCTATATTTCCTTCTCTGTTACTCTCCAACATTCCGCACCATAGAGAAGCATGAAAGTACACAGCTCTCATACAGTATTAATTTGGTGTTTGTGCTGTACTGGAAAGACTTCCAAATGTTGTTGAGACTAGCAAAGGCTGTTCTCGCTTTATTCATTCTGTTGTTAATGTCCTTGCTTATTCCGCCATCAGGTATTACTATGCTAGCTTTACGTTTGATGCCATTTTTCAACAGTCTTAACCTTGATGATTCATATGTTGCTGTTTAGTAATAATAACGGTGATTGAAATGACATTCCAGATTTTAAAATATGTATATCTTCACTCATATCCAAAATTAAAGATGAATGGGCAAAAGGGTCTGCTGTACGTTCCATATATAAAGAAATGACACATCCAAACAAAAATGACAGCCTATGACACGTGAAGTAGAGCACCATCTTCCAACTAAGAACAGAACACACCAGACTTAACAAGCACTAAATCAAATTAAACCTCAAACATAAGCCTAACTGCTGCAACTGTACTCATCAATATGTGACATATGGGGGGAAGAGAATGAGGTTCAAAATGTTGTGTTGTCGTGTGACGAGAGGGGGGAGGTTGAAAAAAAAAATGTGACATCAACCACATAAAAATATGAGTGAGGCTAGCTTCTTTCGTAAGTGATGTTGGACACAAAGAAAAATAGATTTTCATAACCTCAATCCTCATAGTCTACTTTGATTCACAATAGTTAGCAACTTGCTTGTGGAAGATTTATATTAATAATATAATCTCAGCTGAAATATATAACTGTTATAATCTTTAAATGGTTTAAATTGTGTTTAATTATACATTCCTTTTTAAAATTAAAAAAAAAAATTTAATAAAATTTTGCCTCGTTTTGGCGAGGCACGTCCCATTCAACCTAGTCAGTTATATTAGGGCGCATGTCCAAATATGAAAGACCATTAATGTTATACATTGAAAAACAAAAATAACGCTCACTAAAAAACAATTTTTACCTTTACACCAACCCCAATTCCCTCTTTCAGCTTGTTAAAGATTTGTGTCTTTCATCTTACTGAACTTTGTCGGCATGGTGGTAACTTGTAATTGTTTTATTTTTGAAAATATAATTTTAATCAACAATACAGTTGATAAATTACATTAGCTGTAGTCTACGTAGTAAAAAAACTACTTATACTCAAACTAGGAATGGGTTATTTTAGAATAGAAGAACCTTACTGTGCAGTGTCTACATGAAAATAATATAGAGCTTTTCCTGCTAAAATGTAAGAAGTATGAACAACAGAGAATACTAATATTAGATTATTTACAAGCATGCAGTTTACACATAACTAAAGAAGAGGTGTTGACAGTAGAAAGACCTACAGAAGTACACAGTATAGCACAATAATATATAACAAGAACAAACATATTTAATGATTAATAATCAGATTTTATTGTCTTGAATTGACTACACTATATATCCTAGTTATAACCCATCAATGGTTGAACGGGATACTTTGTCAAAAAAAAAAAAAAAGTGAAGTGGGAAAGTGAAGGTTCTAATGAAGTTCTTGTAATACACATTGATAATGACAATAAATAGAGACATATGCATCATCCCTAACACCCCAGGCTTTCACATCATCCACTCCGTTATGTGCACCATGACAGATATGGGGAGACTATTATATAAGACAAATGAAAAAAATCACGCATATCCAATCAATCCCAAACTTTCATCGTCACAGTGGGGGTATCTCGCGTACAGCCCAGGACTATACGCATCCCTTCATTTTGAATGCGTTCAAGTCGTTCACATTGTGTAACTGACAGCGTGAGTATTCCCAGCCCATACTCAATGACCGATATGACTAGCTGTTGATAAAGAAGAAATAGTAACATCTGCTCCAGATGCGCCGCAGCCATTATTTTCAGGGCTGCTAGACCTCTTCTGCATTTCAGTGTGATGTGCTCAACATGGTACTTATACTAGTGCCCGCGATCAAATGTAACTCCAAGGTATTTCAGCTTCTCTTGCCGTTCAATTTTCTGTCCATTGAGAGTGATATCTGGGAGGTCTGTTTTCACAATGGAGTTGTTTAAGGAGCACCACGTCATGCAGGCCTTGTTGGGATTGACTTTGGAGCCAGTTTCCTCGCACCATTTAGACACCTCCTGTAGTGTCCCATGTATGCTATTAGCCATTTCTTGTCGGTCAGAGCCAGTTCTATAAATGAGTATGTCATCAGCAAAAGTCAGTATTCGCCCCAACCCAGTTGGCTGAATGGTGGCTACTTTCGCTGTATAGATATTAAACAGCACCGGTGATAGTGTAATTTAAAATAACACGCGCAGTCCAAGCGAGGCAAACTCTAAATAACAAAACAGGCACAATATCTAATACTTGCGTGCGACATTTTGCTGTACTCTTCCCGTATCGGCGTGATTCTTCTTCTATTGATTGGTTTTTGCTTTTTGTGTTGTTGTTTTTTTTTAAATCTTTCCTTATCTCGTACCAGACCATCATGTACACTTTTTTTATTGCTTTAATTGCTTTTTGGTAATGTTTTTGTACCTTTACTAAAACAGAATGTTTAATAAGATATTAATTAAATGTACAGTAGCATCGGGAGTAAGAGGGTATAGGAGCTTTAAAAAAAAAAGATAGTGTGGTGTATATTTATTGAAAGAGAGAGAGAGGGCACAACAGAAAATATTAGTCAGAGGTAAATAATTTATCGTTAGGGTGCTGATTATATTACACGTGGTGTGTGAATTTTTAAATAATGTAACACCATTGCACCTATATTCTGATCTTGATAAAAATAGTGAAAATATTTATATTTACAAAATTAACAATAGCTCTGTGCCGTAATACTTCTAAATAACCTACAGGTACACATTTAAGCGATTGCCTTCAGCTTTATTCATAAGTCTCCATTTACCATCTCTTCTCTTTCTCTCCCACCTCTTCTCTCCCCTACCTCTTTTTCTGCATCCACTTTTCCTCTTGCTATAAGCTGAAGTTATCGGCGACAGAGCACATGCCCCGTAGTTCTGGCAATGATTCTGGTTTTAAAAGTTATCCATTATTCCATTTTATTGATTGGTGGAAACATCCGGTCACCCTGGTAGAGCCACCATACCAGGGAAGAGGCAAGGGATGCCCCTTATGGATTCCTCCTGTCTTGTGCCGCCCCACTCGCCCCCTCCCAGATAGCCAATGTTAAAAAATGTTCACTCAGCAGCCATTAAATATCTCGGCGCATTGCATCACCTTAGACTTGGGGTCATTCTTGTGGTCATAATTTATGACTCAGACCCTAGAGTATGCTTCATAGCTATTCCAGTTTTAAACATGTCAATGCTGGCTTGAACTTAACAAATGGCATTACGAAACTCCACCAGTTAGTTCCAAATAACGGTATAAACGAAGCTTCTTCATATCTTCTTTATCAAAATTCTGCATTATAAATTCAACGTTACACACTTATAGACAAATTAGTTGGCACAGTCTCTGTCAACTGCAGTTTTAACAATGCAAAAAATTTAATTAGATAATAATAATTTGTAATAAATAATAATTTATTCAAGACGCCACCGAAAAGAAGCCATGATTGATAACCGCCATGGTATCTAGAGGCTGTCTTACTTACTTACTTAGTCGTTCCTCTTTTACCGAGAGGTGTAGAGGTTTGGAAGAGAGCGCTACACTATCCTATCGGCTGTCTTTCTCCTGGCCTGGTTCCTTTCTAGTCCTTGGTCCTTCAGGACTCTGGGTCGTCTTGGAGGACTGGATCCCTGGTTCTTAGTTTTCCATGCTTGTCGTGGTAGCCGATCTTCTCCCGTTCTGCAGACATGGCCAAACCATCTTAGTTGGGACTGTTCTTCTTAGGTCTGCAGACGTTGGCTGTCACCCCTTCAAATTGAATAGAAACATTCACTAACTTAGCTGTATACCCAGATAATAAAACAAAAAATACATTTGTTTCAAACATACTATAGGGACGATCAAATTTCAAGTAATTCAACGTCATTAAAAACCCGTTTTCGAATTCTTCGTTTTGTTCAGTATTAGTTCGGTACTTAGACGATTTCTGACGTTTTGTAGCCGCCGCCCACTTTTGCTAAACCTCATTTGTCGCAGGTACGGCGTACAAGACGGACGAGAAACCAAAAGTAAACCCGGCAACAGAAGTTAAGTGAACACTGCAACAACATGTTATCGGTGCAAAAAATGCAGCTTCATTACCCCTCACTTGATGAGGTAGCAGAAGGTAATTAACACTGTAATGAAAGTGATATTAGATTATTTACAATCACACAGTTCACCACTAACTATAGAACAGGTGTTGAGAGCAGATAGACATAAGCTGATGCTGTTCTTACAATGCACGTGACTTTAAACAGATGAAAGTCAATTAAATAGGGCCTATCTGTTAAAGTCCGTTATATAACTAGAACCACCAGGCCTTTACACCCCTCCACTTTAATATTATTCTTGTTCATAGTTTGTTCTTGATTTTGTTTGTTTTTATTTTTTTTTTCTATTTATTTAACGTATAAGCACATTTGTGATTATCCCTATTTACATTGATTTGACAAATGTGATGCCACTTTCTCATGTCGGCAGTTGCTCATATTATTTGGAATTGAAAACAATATATATCCTAATTATAACCCATCAGAGGTTGAACGAGATATTTTTTTTTCATTAATTAAAAGAAAAAAGAAAGACATACGGAACAGCAGAATGTAGTCAAACAATAGGCTATTAACTTAAATTAAGCGAAAACAAAAATTCATGTAGGCCTATAGTTATAAGTTTATACGAATGTAAAAGTCTAATTAAAATCTAGTAATACATATTCTAATGTCAAATTAAGAGTAGGCTACATTAAATAATAATCTACTTAACCCAAGCTTCACACCCCCCCCCCCCCCCCCCCCCCCCCCCCCCCCCCCCTTTCCCCCATTTACTCTTAGTACACGTGCTCAAAAACCACGTTTTTACGAGCTGATTTCAGAGAGTACATTTTTAGACATGACTGCCTTTACTGATTTTGCATTAAGTAACTTATTTATAATGATAACATAAAGTGTTATATATTAAAATGTAGAAAAATGAAACATCTATGACATGCACTTAACTTAGATTGTTAAGTGGTGTTAAACATGCATGCAACATATACAGTAATGAGTGCAGAAAAATTGAGAAACAAATTGTACTTATCAACATGTATGATTAATTCTGGTAAACTTTAACCCCTAAACCTACTTTCATTTTAAGGTACATCCATTTTCACATAATGTAGGAAAGTTTCAGTTGTTTCTGAACACAAATAAAGCTTTTATCACAATTTGAATTTGTTCGGTATATTTAGATAAAGCGCACACATATTTTAAGCCTATATTTACAGACAAGACTACCATTACTGATTTTGCATTAAATAATTTATTTATAATGATAACATAAAGTGTTATATATCTAAATACAGAGAAATGGAACCCCTGTGACATGCACATAACTGAATTGTTCATTAGTTTTAAACATGCATGCAACATATGGAGTAAATGAATGCAGAAACATTTAAAAATATACAAAATTGAAAAACAAATTGTACCTATCAATATGTGTAATTAATTCTGGTAAACTTTAACCCCCAAACCTACTTTTCATTTTAAAGTACATCCATTTTCACTTCTTTTTCTTCTGCGTTCGGTTTGTAGTCATGCTAAATCTGCAGGCCTGTCGCCAGGACGAAGTCCACAGTCTTTTCCAGGTCGGCGCGGCAGCCCCATAGCTTCTGCTGGAGCTCATCACCTTTTGGCCAGGTCGCACGTCGCAATTTATCATGGGTTGGACAGTTCTGGAGAATGTGTTCTGGAGTCTGGATATCAGTTCCACATGGGCATTCATTCGTGTGGGATATCTTGAGGCGATAGAGATGTCCAAGTAATCTGCAGTGACCAGTTCTCAGGCGGAAAATTGTCGTCTGTTGGTGTCTGTTTAGGTGGTGGATTGGGTCATCTCTGCTGTATATATCCCCTTCCTCCTTCCACTGATTTTTGTACTTGTTGTGGATGATGGTTTTTGCTTCCCGATAGGGCAATGGGTGGCTGTATTGTTCCATTTTACTGCCACTTCTTGATAGAGCATCTGCTTTCTCATTACCAGTGATTCCACAATGGGCAGGTAACCACTGAAGGGCAATGGTTGATGACCTTTGGATGATGTTAAGCTCAGATCTGATCTCATTCATCATGTTATCATTTCTGGTGTTTTGTATTGATTCCAGTAACGATCTGCAGTCAGTGAAGATTACTATCTTAGCTTGTGGCTGCTGTTCAGGTCTAGTGAGGATCTTCAGGGCTTGCAGTAGTGCCATAGCTTCTGCCCTAAAATTGGAGGAGATCTTTCCAGTTGGGAAGGCCTTTCGGATGATCTTTCCATTTAGGAATCTTATAAAAATGCCTCCTCCACCGTTCTTTACTGCCCCCTCAGCAGATCCATCTGTGTATACATGTGTCCACTCCTTCGGGTTGTACTTTTCTTCAATCATTTCTTGAGCCAAAGTTTTTAGTTGTTGAGGGGTCAGGTGGCCTTTCTTTTTTATTTCAGGGACTTCAGTGATGATAGATATATTTCCATGGCAGTCGTCTGGCTCCTCGTAATCAATTAACATTTCAATCTCAGTAGATCGATTTGGGAGGAGGTCTTCATGGCATCGATGCAGATGTTTGGAGATGTTTAGGAAGCTGGTTCTTTTCAGCCTGTTCTTTGTCACACTATGGAGTTTGGCATGCATTGGATGACTTGGCATTCGTAGAAGCTTCTCACTGTGAGTGAATACCTTTTCCTCACGTCTGTCATCAAGAGAGCGGATGTTGGTCTATCGCTCCATTGCCTGGATTGGAGAAGTCTTCATCCCTCCAGTGATTAGTCTAAGGCCTGAATTTTGCACTTTCCCTAGACATTCTGTGTTTGTTTTAGATGCTGTGGCCCAGGCTGACATGCCATATTCAAGTACAGGTCTGACTGTGCCTGTATAGACTTTTTTTAAGTATGTTGGTATTTGCCCCCCAACTTGTGCCAGCCAGTTTCTTCATAATAGAGAGCTTTCTTATTGCTCTCTGTTCTACTGCTTTTATGTGCGGCTTCCAGGTGAGTCTCTTATCCAACTTGACTCCTAGGTATGTTGGGTTTTCCTCGATTGGAAGTTCACTTCCATTTAGCTGCAGTTTGATCGTTTCTCGGCGATTTGACAGAGAGAAGCAGGTTGCTACTGTCTTGGAGAGGTTTATCTGTACTCCCCAATCTGATGCCCATTTACCGATGGTATTTAGCGCAGCTTGCATCCTGAACTTCGCAGTAGGCAAATGTTCAGCAGCAGACCAGGCAGCAAAATCGTCAGCATGAAGAGCCCTGGAGATATGCCCGGGCAGTTTCTCTGCAATATCATTTATATATATATGATAAAAAGTGTGGGGGAGATAACTCCTCCTTGTGGCACACCCTGTTGTAGAGTGAC
This sequence comes from Oreohelix idahoensis, assembly GCA_024509875.1. NCBI lineage: Eukaryota > Metazoa > Mollusca > Gastropoda > Stylommatophora > Oreohelicidae > Oreohelix > Oreohelix idahoensis. The sequence continues at coordinate 62,796 of JAMPIV010008526.1, forward strand.
GCGATGGCTCAGTTTCCCGTCAAGTTTTACTCTTGCTGTGCGGTATCGAAGAAAGTCCCGTATCCAGTTGAACATTCTCCCTTCAATTTTGCTGTTGAGCATCTTAAGGAGGAGTCCTTCTTTCCATACCTTATCAAAGGCTTTTGTCAAGTCTACAAAAACCGCCAGTACTTTCTGTTTCTCCTGAAAGGCATTTTCTACTTCCTGGGCTAGATATACTAGTTGGTCTTCGGTGCTGCGATTTTTCCTAAATGCTGACTGTGTGTTATCAAGCAGATGGTTTTTTTTCCAGATGTTTCAGTAATCTTGAGTTCACCATTCTTTCCATTACCTTACCCAGACAGCTCAGTAGGCTAACTGGTCGGTAGCTGGACTTGCTTGTTTTCTCCTTTTGTTTCTTTCTGATGGAACAATGATTGCTTCTCGCCATTGATCTGGAAATTTTCCAGTACTCCATGACTGATTGAAGATTAGGAGGAGCTTGTGCCTGGCTACAGGTCCAAGGTTCTTGATCATATCATTTGTGATGCCATCTTTTCCTGGAGCTTTTCTGTTCTTTAGTTTTGTTATGGCAGCACTGAGTTCTCTCATAGTAAGGGGTGACTTCATGCAGATATCTGGGTTTTGGTGCTTCAGTTTTTCTTTTACTTCCTTACGTACTTCTTGGATCCGTGCATGTGAAAGTGATGTGGTGCTTTCTTCCTTGTAGAAATCTGCCAGGATGTTTGCTGCCATCTTTCCTGTGTGGTATTTTTCATTTTCCTTGATGACAGTCTTACAGTAGCTGGTTGTTGTTTCTTCATTTAGCACTCTTGTCAGATTCCATAGCTTGCTTGAGTCCTTTTCCATGTTGAGACTGCTGGTCTTCTGGTGCCAGCTCCTTTGGATTTCAGCTTTCTTTTGTTCATTGAAAGCTTGTTTTATGCTGTTGTGCCTCTGTGTGTTCTCTAATGTGGGATTTTGCTCCATAGTTTCCCATACTTTATTTAATTCACTATGGAGTTTTCCCAGGTTGTCACTCCAGTATGGTTTGTAGTCTCGTCGTTTACCTCGTGGAATTGACTTCTTTGCTGCTTGGATGATTGCCTCACTGATGATGGAGATGTTTTTATTGATGTTATTTGAGTGGGCAATGTTCTGACAGAAATTGTCGGCTTGTTCTTTAAAAAAAACCCCAGTTTGCTTTTTTGAAATTTCTCCTGCACTTCTTATCTCAGATATCTGTAATGTGACTGGTACATGGTCACTTCCCCCAAGTTGAGTATTTACTGTTCTGGTGGTGAGTCGATGTATGTCATCTGTAGCCATAGCAAGATCTGGTGTGCTCGTTGTTTTCCATACTCTGGAATAGAAGGTGGGCTTATCCTCTGGTTGGTTTATTAGAATTAGTTTATTCTCTACCATCCAATCTTCCACCTCTTCTCCTCTTGGATCTGTTGCGTCATAGCCCCAGCTGGGTGAGTGGCTATTGAAGTCACCCATAATGAGGTGTCTCGATGCTGCAAGCTTCAATTTGTGTAGCTCCAGAGTTGTGGTTGGAGGGCTGTAGCAGTTTGTGATCATTAAGTCTCCACTGGGCAGCAGTAGTTGGACTGTTATGTATTCAAGTTCGTCCTCACCAGATCTGTATGTCTCTACTGCTGGGATTGAGGTTTTAATCAGTGTGAGGATTCCTCCCTTAGTTCTTTTTGCCCTGTCTTGGCGGAAGGATTGGTATCCACGTACACAAAGAATCGTTGGGTATCTTTTAGGTGAGTTTCTTGGATGCAGATTATATCAATGTTATTTTCCCTGAGGAATTCTTGTAACTCCGGTTTCTTGTTCCTCACTCCTTCTGCATTCCATTGAGCCACTGTAAGATAGTGGGTTGGTTGGTCAGTTGCTCTACTTTGCCTTCCCCCGACCATTTGGTTGGCAAAGGCACCGGTTGCTTGGGTGGGCCCTTTCGAGGCTAGGGGCCCGGCTCCGCTCCTCCCCGGTTGTAGCTGATAGGAGCGACGCCATGACGTAAGTCGAGATTGTCGCATGACTCCATACCGCAAAAGCGTGTGTGTCCTAATTTTTCCCGGTGTCTGCGCCGTAGCTAACACACTCCGTCTTCGGCAGGCCGGGTTGTGTTTGTTGTTCAGGGTTGTCTCCCATAGCCTTTCCATCTCCCGGTGGTAGCTGCAAGGCAGCAGATTGGTTTGTTTACCGAGGTTTACCTTCCCCGTGGCTAGAGCTTATAGCGGCTCTTACTCGCTTGATGCACCCGTCATAGGACATATGGGGGATTTCAGTGGGGGTATCAGTGCCACCTGTTACCCCTCCCCGTCCTGTTGGGAGGACATCGCCGTTTGGTCCGCGACTGTTTATTCGTCCAGCAATGCTGACTTAATTCGCAGCTGACACACCATATCTGGAGGTCGTTCCACTATCCGCCACCCGTGGACGCGCCTGGTTGGGGTCGGTCGCCCCTTTGCCAGGATCCATTTTCACATAATGTAGGAAAGTTTCAGTTGTTTCTGAACACAAATAAAGATTTTATCACAATTTGAATTTTTTCGGTACATCTCGTAGATTAAGCGCACACATATTTTAAGCCTATATTTACAGACATGACTACCGTTACTGATTTTGCATTAAATAATTTATTTATAATGATAACATAAAGTGTTATATATCTAAGTATAGAGAAATGAAACCCCTTTGACATGCACCTAACTGAATAATTCAATGGCTTTAAAAATACATGCAACATGTACAGTAATGAATGCAGAAAAATTTAAAAATATAAAACATTTAGAAAAAAATTGTACTTAGGCCTACCCACAAAAATAATCCAATTTGGAAGCCTGGAACTCCTAGAACCACTTTCATCCAATTATATGGAACACAGACAAGTTTCAGTTGTTTTGAATAATAAATAAAAATGTTTCCTTTCGATTAACGTTGACAGTTTCAGTGAAATAATGACTCCTGTTATTCAGATATTGAAGCAACGGCACACTTGTGTAATATCGATCAGCATAGATGTGATGACCTTTTCCACATGGTTGTAGCAAAGTGTCAAAAACTTTGATGGCTTGCTGGCTATTTACATCAGTATCTGCACTGTAAGAAGTATTGGCCCCAAAGTATATCCACAAATTTACTACATACCCAGTGCTACTGTCACAAAGACCGAATGTCTTCACATGATATTTTTTGGGTTTAGAGGCATTGAACATTTTGTGAGCCCATCTGCCTTTCCACCCAATTACCATTTCATCCAAAGACAGCTCCTTGTAAGGGTAAAATGCTTCCTGGAATCTAGATAACATTTTCTGTAGAAATGGTTCAATCTTTGCTTTACCTTGTGCGTCTACATCACTCACATGAAACATCGTGTGATATAACATCTGAATCCTATCCCGTGTAAACTTCTGTCTGTACCAGGGAGTTTGCATAAAGCCTTCATTAGACCAGTAATCACTAATGGCTGGTTTTTTTATAATCCCCATTGCTTTTATCACAGCAAAAAACTTGCATAGTTCTGGAGATGTAACTGGATACCAGTTTTGATAGACAGATCTTTTTGTCGCCGTTTCTGATTTTGACTGACAGAGTAGCTCAGCATATTCATTGATAGAAACAGTAAGCTCATCTATAATCTCATTAGTTAAAACAGCTTTGAGACAATAAAATGCAGAAGAATCATCAGGTATAATATTTGGATTCACACCTGTAATCCTAGCATGAGGCGGTACAAATTGGAAAGCATTTTGTGTTGAGCCAGCATCAACTTCAGTCCACCTAATTTCCTCATTCATTGCACTTGTATTACCATCAGTACTTGTGGGTTCTGCTTCTCTATGGGGTGATCTAGATGTAGGCCTGTCTTCTCTTAATCTTTTCTTCATGGGAGCTTTACCTTTTCCTTGTTGTCTTTTCACTGGCCTGGCATTTCTAGTACTAGTACCACTGACAGAACCAGCTAGGGGAAACGCCCCCTTCTCATCTGATTCAGTGTTTTGATTACATATATCTTCGCTGGGCAAAATATATTCTGAATCTGAACTGTCATCTTCACTCGATAACTGATCATCCTCATGTTCGATCCAAGAAGAAATAAGTCGTGCTTCTTGCACCCCCGATAACCTTTGTTTACAATCGTTTGAAGATGAAGCCATTTTGGTTAGAAAAAATTTGTTTACGATCAACAGCCAAACAAAGGTACTAAAAATCGAACGTAATAAGTAAAAAAATACACCACGCTAAAAATTGTAAACAGATTGAATACAGGAAGTGACTATAAATGTTGGATTGGATAAAACATCGACAATTTTTCATTAACTCTTTGCCGATAGAGACTTCATGTCTAAAGCCATTTCACGGGGCTTGCCATATATTTGGTACCAAATAGGCGCCACTTCACGGGGCTTGCCAGAAAGTAAGAGTTAAAAAAAAAAAAAAAACATAATGATGAAGAATCTACCGTTTTGAGACAGAGGGAATAATGTCATAAGCCAGTGGTAGCAATTGAATATAGGCCTACTGGTTGAAATGAAGAACAGTCAGCCCTCTGTTCGATTGGGTCTTAAAACAGAGGAATCCTAACTCTAATGACGTGGGTGACTTATTTGGATGACTTAGAACACATCCAAATGGTCTTTATTTCAACCAACAATACTTTCTAAAATTGTAGCCACTATGTATTCTAATTATAATACAACAGAGGTTGAACCTTTCTTCATAATTTTTTTTTTCCATTTATATATTCTTCTTCTTTGATCCCAAGCTGCCGACCATCAAAGCAGTCAGTGGCCATCACGCCTAGTGGCGTCTTGTAGGGCAACAACAAATTGATTCCACTTTGCTCGGTCGGTGGCCATCCTTCGTACAGTGCCCCAACTCTGGTTCATTCTTTGCATCTCAGCCTCCACAGTCCTCCACCAGGTTGTTTTTGGTCGGCCTCTCTTTCGTTTTCCTTCAGGGGTCCAAAGCATAGCTGTTCTTGTGATGGCATCAGGGTTTATTCTGAGGACAGGGCCAACCCAGCTCCAACGTCGGCCAACTATGATGGTGTGCATGTCCTCTTGCTTGCTCTGAGTAAGCAGATCTTGGTTGGTGATGGTATTTGGCCAAAAGATTCGGTGAATTTTTCTTAGGCATGTTGTGTGAAAAGAGGACAATTTCGACATTTCCTTCTCTGTAACTCTCCAGCATTCCGCACCATAGAGAAGCACTGAAAGCACACAGCTCTGATATAATCTTAATTTTGTGCTTGTGCTGTATTGCGAGGACTTCCAGATGTTGTTTAGGCTAAAAAATGCTGTTCTTGTCTTATTCATTCTGATGTTGATGTCTTTGCCTGCCCGTCTGGTGTTACTATGCATCCTAGGTATGTGAAGGTGTCTGTCTGTACAAGTTGCTGATTCCTTACTGATATGGGCTCAGGGTTGCTCACATTGAGCGTCATGACCTCTGACTTCTTTAAATTGATATTTATATATTAATATCCCTTTAACCTATAGTCAAAATTACGATTAACGGTGTGTCTAATTCCAAATAATATTTTCAGTTGCTGATACATGGTCATTGTATCAAAATCTCCTTTCCAATTATTGTAAATAGAATAAATTTAAAGTTTGGGATTGATTGGATATGCGTGCTTTTTTTTCATTTGTCTTATATAATAGTCTCCCCATATCTGTCATGGTGCACATAACGGAGTGGATGATGTGAAAGTCTGGGGTGTTAGGGATGATGCACGTGTCTCTATTTATCCTCATTATCAATGTGTATTACAAAAACTTCATTAGAACCTTCACTTTCCCACCGTTTATTTTTTGAGGATATATAGTGTAGTCAATTCAGGACAATAAAATCTGATTATTAATCATTAAATATGTTTGTTCTTGTTATATATTATTGTGCTATACTGTGTACTTCTGTAGGTCTTTCTACTGTCAACACCTCTTCTTTAGTTATGTGTAAACTGCATGCTTGTAAATAATCTAATATTAGTATTCTCTGTTGTTCATACTTCTTACATTTTAGCAGGAAAAGCTCTATATTATTTTCATGTAGACACTGCACAGTAAGGTTCTTCTATTCTAAAATAACCCATTCCTAGTTTGAGTATAAGTAGTTTTTTACTACGTAGACTATAGCTAATGTAATTTATCAACTGTATTGTTGATTAAAATTACATTTTCAAAAATAAAACAATTACAAGTTACCACCATGCTGACAAAGTTCAGTAAGATGAAAGACACAAATCTTTAACAAGCTGAAAGAGGGAATTGGGGTTGGTGTAAAGGTAAAAATTGTTTTTTAGTGTGCGTTATTTTTGTTTTTCAATGTATAACATTAATGGTCTTTTATATGTGGACATGCACCCTAATATAACTGACTAGGTTGAATAGGACGTGCCTCGCCAAAACGAGGCAAAATTTTATTTAAAATTTTTTTTTAATTTTAAAAAGGAATGTATAATTAAACACAATTTAAACCATTTAAAGATTATAACAGTTATATATTTCAGCTGAGATTATATTATTAATATAAATCTTCCACGAGCAAGTTACTAACTATTGTGAATCAAAGTAGACTATGAGGATTGAGGTTATGAAAATCTATTTTTCTTTGTGTCCAACATCACTTACGAAAGAAGCTAGCCTCACTCATATTTTTATTTGGTTGATGTCACATTTTTTCAACCTCCCCCTCTCGTCACACGACAACACAACATTTTGAACCTCATTCCCCCCCACCCCCCCTCCTTGTCGCATATGGATGAGTACAGTTGCAGCAGTTAGGCTTATGTGTGAGGTTTAATTTGATTTAGTGCTTGTTAAGTCTGGTGTGTTCTGTTCTTAGTTGGAAGATGGTGCTCTACTTCACGTGTCATAGGCTGTCATTTTTGTTTGGATGTGTCATTTCTTTTTACATGGAACGTACAGCAGACCCTTTTGCCCATTCATCTTTAATTTTGGATAGGAGTGAAGATAGATATATTTTAAAATCTGGAATGACATTTCAGCCACCTTTATTAGTACTAAACAGCAATGGAAACTGAGCAGATGTGACATTGCCCTGGGCAGCAAAATACCTAGTAAGTCCAAACTGGGGCAAGTTATAAGATTTGACCTGAAGAATAAACAATGGTAGTACGAACCTTCATTATGTTTAATATTTATGTATTTCCATTTTTTTCCTTTCAGTTTTGCAGAAGGGACTTTCCCAGAATTTCAGCTCTAGTGCAGTCACAGTGGTTGACTGCCCAGATCTGACACAGCCTCCATTTGACCTGGCTGCCGAAGGTATTTAAAGTGCAGTTGATCTATAATTCCTGTTTTTCATTGTTCACTTTCATGTAACAACTTCTATTTCTCTCGTAAAGTTGCAGGTTTATCTCAGGTTTGAGGGAGCAGTAGTCATGTTTTTACTTTGTCTCCTAAGACACTTCCTGCACGTACATGGGGCATATATATACGTTATAATAGCCCCTTCAGTCATAACTGACTACAGGAATGTGCCCCTGATGTGACAGCCCTTAGCTGTTTTTTTTTTCTGGTGTTCCTTTCAACGTTTTCTCCTCTCTTCTGCTTACCATGAGAGCTTCTTTTCACCCGGTCTGAGGTGGCGCCATAGAGAGCATCACCATTTGGTGCAATTGGCAGCTTCATCCTCCAAGGTTGCTGGATTTATGTCCAATGCCTTCATATCTTTCTTGCAGACATCTTTGAACCTCATCTGCAGCCGCCTAATTGTTATTTATACATGCTTCCTAATAGAACCAACGGTTTGTGCACCTAGCATGGGGCTTACATCATAAGAGTAAGGCAAAAATTCTTCATTGTTTTTTTAATACACTTATTACCATTGGTATATTTTATACCACAGATTTTTTTTTAATACACTTATTACCATTGGTATATTTTATACCACAGATTTTTTTTTAATACACTTATTACCATTGGTATATTTTATACTACAGATGTTTTTTTTTAAAATATACAGAATGCAGTTAGCTTCACTTAGAGACATCCATGTTTACTTACCTAGATATGTCTAGATGCACATAGATGTACATTAACATTAACAAATAGATTAAAGAATAGATAACTAGATACAGAAGTGAAAATGATGAGGAAGACATGGAAAGAACTTGATCAGATGGCACGTGACTGGAGGACTTGGCATGTGTTTGTTGAAGGCCTATTCTCCCTGGGGAGCTAAGGGGTATTGATCGAACATTAACAAATAATTTTAATTATGATAACTGAAGTAGAAGATACAGTAAGCTAAAGTCTGCAAGCGTAGAGAGAGAGAGACATATTAAAGAGCATGGAAAGAGGTACTAAGGTACTCCCATTTAACAACTAGCAGACATTAATGAAATGCCATAACGTCCAAAAAGTATAAATTAAAAAGGGGTAACTTGAGTAACAGTCAAGCAATCCACGAAAACCCTAGGCTTAAATCCCAAACCCGAACCCATACCCTAACCACTGATCCGTGCTGAATTAGACTCAAGATAGACAATGGCTTTAATGGCTCACATGGGCTGGCATAATGCTAATATTGGCTTTTCGCTCACAGCCGATAACAAAGACGAAACCAAAACAAACGAACACAGGCAAACACGCTAGCAAAAGGCTTGAAACGCAAGAAAAATAAAAGGCATTATTTTATATATCCGAGTTGCTATATTTCCAACAGCTAATAATCCCCTTTATTAAGGACATAACAAACTATGGAGCCACACCCACAATTGCCATAAAAATGAAATAACAAAAGCAATACGGGGAGACAAGCAAGGGGGGGGTGCGTCTACTAGGACGCGGGGGGGGGGGGGGGGGGGGGGGGGGGGGGGGGGGGTGGGTGGGGGGGGGGGGGGGGGGGGGCGGGGTCGGTGGGGCGTACTGGGCGTACGGTGGAGGGAGGGGGGGGGTGCGGTGCGGCGGGGGTTATGGGTCCATAACATGGGGGGGATGGCAGGGGGGGGAAGGTGAGCACAGGTGTGGACATGGGCAAATATAGAAGCCATGTGATGTTTGGGGGGAACATGGGTCAATCCTGAGGTAAACGGAAAATGGCTGGCGTCTTTCCTCAGACGTCCGCCAATTTTAGCATGTCATAGCGCTTAGAGTGGGACTACCACCGCGATATTGCAGCCTCGGTAATACAGCTGACTAATGGGTACTGTGGCTGACTAGGGGAGGACGGAGGAGTAGAAAGCACGATGCGCTGAGGATCATATAGCGAGTGCCACACATCCACGTCTGACAGGGCTAGCAAGAGAGTAAATACATCTATGACGAGGAGCTAAGTTAGAATAACGCCACTTCATTATGCTCTACAACTGTGAACGACATACGCGTTTGTCTGAGCCTGGAACACAATTGCGTCCCTACTTAGTGGAGCGAGGGAAACCGTGATAATATGGACACTCATGTAGTCTTGCAATCACATACATCGCTAACAACTGAGACGGCAACAGTTGAGTCTCTTAGCCGAGGCGGTCTTGGGTAGCACATGTCGATGCTACGCTCTCCTACGTACAGTTACACCTACTACTATATTGCGACTGTACCACAGGAGTATTCTGGCGGGGGCTGAGGAATTTGGGCTAAGCCGTAAATGCAATGACACCAGTACACTGTCGTGCATGGCTGAGTGCAAAAGTCGTCTTCGGGTCTCTGTGCGTGTGGGGTGCGCCGGGTGATTGTGGTTTTTGACATGTACGCTTGTATCACAGTGTCGACAGAGAAGGCAAACAGATGACAACAGCTTCAAGCGAAGACGCCTTAGCGTTACTGTATCTTCTACGTAAGGTTGAGAATATTTGAAAATGGTTGGGGTAATGTTCGTGCTTTTACCCAGTAGCTCCAAAGGGAGTTGTAGCACTTCAACAATATATTGGCCAAGGTCCTCCAGCAACGTGCCTTCTGTGTATTGGGCAGCGGACCAGGGTGCGGAAGCATCAGTATGCACACACACGAACGGGCACAGGAGATAGAGATTGTTTTGCGCAGGCTTGTTTGGATCGTACACGCTGGGTGTTAGGGTATGGTTCACCAACTCTCTCTGTGCTGCTTATGTGAGTGGGTAAGTATAAACTGGGTGGGAGATTGCTGGTTGCGGTACTGCATTCGGTATATTGTTAAAACAAACATATCACGCGTTCTACGTACTATCAACTGATCTCTTTACCTTCCAAATAGTAACTTTTCATATTATATATGTACTTTTCCCGAACAACTGCAGTCTTACAAAACAGCCCCATACTTTGTTTAATGTGGGTAATAGCACATGGGTACATATACAACAATATCGGCAATCAGTAGTGGAGCGCGATAGCAGATATTCACTTCTAATATATCAAATCTGTGGTAAATCATATTCTCGAGCTCTAAGGTGTGATTCTAATTGTAGCGAGATAGTAAGAGAGATCATTCCAGGAAAGATAATGTGCTGTGGGGCTCAACTCCTGAGGCACACGGCGCGTAACACACACAAAGACTAACAACTACAACAGAAAATCACATGTAACAAACGATGAAATATAAGGAATTAGGGTTGGTTGGTGACACAGTGGCCTCTGCAGTTTACCCCAATCCAGTAAGAACATTTTGTTTACCACAAGAAACTTCAGTACACTACAACAAAACACAGGTGGCCATGAGGTGTGCAGTCTAATATAGAAGCAATGCATCAATATATAGACACCGGAGCGGCGTCCGGCTGACACGATGAGGCTTACAGACTGAGACGACACTGTGAGGCACGTACGCAAGAAGAGTATGAGAAGAAGGACTGCTGGCGAATTGATAGAACACACAATGATATAATACTCGGGCGATGACACGCATAAAATGAGCATATCACAAGGCACAGCCTCTCGATGAGATAGATCACATGAGGCAAATTGCGGGCACACATATATGGTGGCCGAGAGCGGCGGCTAACGGAGTATGACGGCCAACGCCAAAACACACACGTGGAGATATATTAAGAAAGCGAGACAGGACCATTGGGTAGTGGCAAAGAATAGAGAGTAAAACAGATGCATTAGAACAACACAAAGCACATTGAGAAAAAAACCGCATAGAGGGCAGCAGGATCTGGTCTCGAAGATACAGGAGTCCCATGATCGTATGTAGGTCTTTGTATGTCGGAGAGGGCTAGTAGTCATCACTCTTGAGGATTGACGAACCACAAGGGTAAACTTTATAATTGAGGGCAATGTGTCGGGCTACAATGATAGATATCTCATATTTGTTTAATAAAACGAACTGGATCTTCTGCCCAAGTGTCTCTGACAGAAACAGATCAAAAACAGGGAGAGAGTAATTAAACTCATGACACAGTTAGCTCACAGACAAGACGAGATCTTATGGACAGGGGATGTGATATATCTGATACAACTAGAGCAAATATGTCAAAGACAGGAATATGTCACAATCAGATGCACTTCGCTCAGATAATACAAAGAGAGCCTATTAGGGAGACGTAATGTGAACGTAATAACTAGGTCAATATGTGTGAGGAGATGTGCGGTGGAAACGATACACAGGTTCAGTCAATTATGCGCGCTAGCGTGTCCACGGATACACGGAAGAGTCTGAGGGTACACTGGTTCAATGGTAAAGGGCAGAAACAGTACTTGAACCAAGTCTATCTTTTATATTGCGAAATTATCTGTTATATAGGATGTAGTCTCTCATTGGGGGTTGGTGCGAGGAAGTCACATTGCGCCGATTGTGGCGAATGACTCTGTAATGGTATCTCTCTCTGGTGAAGGACGGCAAACAGTTATGGAATTAATTGTAGGGGGATATAAATGGGCTTTGTCAAAATTTAGATCTGGTTCGATGTGCTGGGTGTAGTAATATGTTATGGGGGCGGTTTGTCTGTAATGTGGGGGTTTTTGTTGCGTGAGGAGACGAAGTGAATTTTTGGGGGGGTTGTTTGGTTGTGGGTTGGGGGGGTGTGTGGGGGGGTGGTGGTTATGTAACATGGTATAAGAATATGATTCTAATCAATTAATAAAAAATTGTAAAGCCTATAATACGTGAAGTCAGAACACCATATTACATACTATGTTAAGTTATATAATTATACTCTCTATAGATATGATGGAGTGACAGTTCTTTGGTTTCTAAACGGCGCTACAACAATCTGAAGAGGTAATAGGACGAGGGCTGGGTGGGCACAAAAGAGGGATAAGACATACTGACTATAAAGATTAATGCTATAGAGAGTGGGCTGGGGGGAGCGGGCAGAGATTATGTGTGTCTAGGGGCTGGACACACATTCTTCGAAGCTAGTGTGCTGAAGAGTGATAGTGGGGTTATCGTAAGGGATCTAGTGCAGGGTTCATTTTGTGCTCATAATCTGTAATTTCATATGATGATATATCTTTAGAGCTATGCGAGAGCGGACAGTTATAGCCGCACACAAGTTGACACACTGGTTTGTGTTCTAGGAGGTCTATCATCATGTCTCATCTATTGTTCTTCTATGATTTGTTTGGCCATTTAGAAGATCCAGACATTTCGAGGCAGTCATGATAGCGTACTATTGTGTTAGTTGTCTTAATGTAGCCGACACTGATATCAGCGAGAGTCTACAGATTTATTGGTCATTCTATGGACTGATTATGCAGCACAGGTTATTGTTAATCAGTGTGGAGTATTGAGGTTTGGGGATGTAGCGCTTATTCTTATTAGTGATGTCTTCTGTGACTCTAAACTTAACCGTGATTCAAAAATTGCAAAAAACAAAGTGGGTTACATTAGCGTAATTTAGTGGTCCTTCAGGTGGGGCAGCGAGAGGGAGGCGTATCAGAGAGCGAGAAGAATCCATGCAAGATGAGTGATATGCAGAGTTTCTTGTAAGAGCTATTCAGACGATGGGTGCTAGGGTCACTAAGTTGCATCGGAATAGGCTATACACAATCTGTATTGTGTGGCTTGATTTTTTACTTGGAGTTCTCTTCTCATCTAGATCTATACCTAGTTTATTACTAGCTGTCGATTAACATTGTTCTATACAATGTTTCTACAAAATTGTATTATCTAACCGTTTCAGCACCACAAACAAAAAATACTTAACTTATATCCATCGCACGTTCTCCGAATATAGATTGTTTATGAATGTGTGTGTGACGGGACTATTCTATTGCGTGAACAATGATGAGGGATGCTTGGAGAGACATTACAGTGGTCAATTTGTAGTTAATGCGCATCTCCACGAGTATTGAAACAGGGGGGCATGTGGGACTCTGGACTATGATTAGCCGAGGTGGCTGGGAGATTATCCTGCCTTCAGTGGTGTAAGAGAGGTCAGCACTGAGGGTACTCACAACAGGAACGCGTAATCACTAGACTAACACATAGAGCGACAACATGGGCTGAGAGCATGGAGCAGTGGATGGTCTATAGAGAACTTGCATGCTTCTGCATGAGAGATAGCTACAATCATCAGGGGCTGGGGAGTGAAGGAACGATACTACTATGAGTAATGTGATAGCATAGCAAAACAATACAGAACGAAATCAGATAGTTCAGTTCAGAGTGTGGCGGACTCAACATCAAATGGATCCGCATCTACGTAGGGTGGTCATTTATGTATGCTCACTCGAAGTGTTGAAGCAGACACACTCCAGCAGGCATTTTATTCAGTGCCAACAGTTTACACAGATCAGTAGTTTGCTATCTTTTCAGATGCTTTGAGTTTGAATAAAGAACTGAGGAGCTATCTAATTGTTGTGACGCTGATGCGTTCAGAGTTATTCAGGTAGCCACAGTCGAGATGTAGAAACAGTTGGACATGGCAACAAGAACTATGGAATGTATATGAAACTAGTTAACAACATACTGTACTAGTGAGGATGATTTGAGGCACATTCACTGGTTGATATCATCAGGAATTATGTGATAAGTAATTCCGCTGTACACAGGCCTGGATATAGGCTATCAGTTTCAGTCGTCACTGACAAAACACACATATGTATCTGGTGACGAGTTTCATAAGCTCGAAGCAGCGGCAAGGTGATAGGTCATGGTGGCTTACAATATTATGGACATAAGGAGGGCGAGCGAGACTGCATAGCTAGGCTGCCTACTCATCTGTGCACAGGCTTAGCCCTATCGACCTTTCAACGAAACAGGTGCTTTCTTCACAACAGGGCGGGCACTGGCTCACCTGCAGGGGTGAAACTATGCTCATCCTGCCAAGGGAATCGAGCAGCGCAATAAGCGGAAAATGACACACAGATTTGGTGATGGGTCAGTCATATGAGTTATCTAGTTCACCTCGCTGTAGCGAGTTGCTACAAAGACGAATGACGACATGTGGAGCCATAAGCTTGAAAGTCTCCTTTTCGAGTAGAGAGGTAGGGTATACGGGCAGACGAGGGTCTAAATCTCCTCAGATCTGGCTGTGGATCTTCTCCATGTATGTTAAATTCAAATGCGACCACTCAGTATGGCAGCACACTGACAGGAGGATATTGTTTGAGAAACCTGCACGACAATGGCCGGCCTTGGCATCTATTCTCATCTTCTGAGAACGCACACACTGGAGAGAGATTATACGGCTTGAGAGATTCATCTGATATGGCTGAGGGTTCTTAATTATGAATCATGTCCAGGGATGTGGGCATTGACACTGGCTATGACTCGACAACCTCTGAAGCCTAAATGTCAGCAGCCAGAGAGTGGATCCAAGCGAAGAACTAGAGCGGGCGATGTACACATTAACTGTTCACCAATATCGCTCTTTCTAGAGTGAGGTGAGCGTTGTGAGTGTTACACGCTGATCGCGGCTTGGATCTAACCATTCATACACACATACAGGGACGTGATCGAGACATATAGACAAACTGGTGAAACATATCGAGGTATCTTTAGCCGTTCCATTCATCAGTCGCAGGGGATTCGTATGGGCGGTGTGACTCATTCTTTTGAGCTGGTTAAGTACCATACTAGGCATAGAAGACAGCACTTCCAATAGACGATCAAAATGGCTCACACTTGATCGAGTTGTTCTTTACAGACCTGTACGCGTCGCGAGCGTCTTGCAGGGCTTCAGCTATGGTCAGACGACACGTGAACTTGATTCTTCTACAGCTGAGTCTCAGTGTACAGGGGACACGCCTGAAATTAGGAACTCTCTAGATCAACGCACACAACAGCGCCTTAGAAAATATGTAACATCTGTAACTGAGATCAACACAGTTTGTACTCACAAGTCAAATCACAGCAACGTAAGCGATAAGCATAGCGATGACTTGACACCCTACAAGATCACTTCTGCAGTGGACCATGCACAGAACGCGAGACAGAATGGGATGGGGGGGTAGGGGGTGCTGGGGGAGAGAGCGAACTAGGACGACAACAGAATATAGAACCACACGTTGTGCCATCTACAACAGATTCAGCTTGCATGGAGTCACTAATGTCGAGTGTCATTTCAGGGCAGGATAGGATGAGTGGCGCGAGAAGAAGGGGTTATGGGGGCGATGCGCGTGGTGGTGGAGGGACGGGAGGAGTGCATATAGAGAATAGATATAATGTATACGCGTTTTGAGTTTTCTGTTATCAATTGGGTTTTGGAATGGTCTTGTGTTCCTCGATGGTCGAGGGAGGGGCATGCTGGTGGGGGGAGGGGGGGGGGGGGGGGGGGGGGGGGGGGAGATATAGTGGGTGGGAATAAGTAAGGTGATTTTGTGGTTGATTGGGGGGGGGTGGAAGGGGGGGGGAAGTCTGTTGATTGGGAGAGACCAAGTGATGCTGGGGACGCAACTGTACTCGCTGATGTGAAGCGGGCGGAAATGACGTGTGGTCTAGCAGCAAAGATTTGATTAGGAAGCAACAACAATGGAAAAGATAAAAAAGATATGATATCGAACAGATGTCAGTTTACAGTAAACAAGTATGCTGATTGTTGTAGCAGTGCAGGAACGATCAAGTATGGGCACCCAACAGAAAAGTTGGTCTATCAGGGAAGAGGGAGTTGTAGAGCCCTGTCTACTCTTTACTGAGAGATACATATCTTGTGGCTCGTGATCTATCATCCGCTCAGTTCATTCGAATATAACAAGATACTGAGTGTTCACAAACAGTTGTTTAAGTGTGCCTCGCGCGAAGTCACGTCTATGATTGTATAGTGCAGTACAGGGGGGCTCAGTGTCACTCAGATCGGTTATAGAGTAGGACAACGGCATCTAGGTTGCGGCACTTCGCAAGACACACACATCGGGATGACACATTGCACGTTTGGAATTTACACACCAACCTGGCGCTATGAAAGTGAGTGAACAGAACAGAACACAGTCGACTCATATCAGACGGGGACGAGATATCACAAATCATGCACGACATTGTAGGTGGTGTGAGACACATGAGCGTTAGTTGTCTGTTGCTAACGATTGTTAGTAGAGGGATTGTCACACTCGACACAGTAAGAGAGCGTTCACAGAAGCTGTCGAAGGGGAGAGACAACGTTTAATAGAAATACTACTAGTGAATGGAGATTACAAAACAACAACTGCAAGCAGCAAGACGGGAAGGGATGGATATGATTTGTGGGAGTTATCGAGGCACGTGTAGGTGAGAGTCTTCGCATAGCTAGAGTTGACTAAGAGACTTGCACGTGAACAGAAGCAAACGAGGGTAAATTGCTGTCAACAGTTTGCTCAAAAAAGTGTCCCATCAAAAAGTTTTGTTTAGTATGTGTAGACCAAGGGTGATCATCAGTTAGTAGTCACTCATTGCTGTACTTGACACTACAGGGGTCCTACTATCTGTGCACAGCGGTGCGCGGGCATACGCTATATATTGTGTAATCTGTGTAGGTCATCCGCTATACGAAATAAAAAATGGTACATGGTAAACACAGCTCGGGGGGGGCGCTAGGTCTCGCGCCAGACCAGCCTGTATCCAATGGCTGTCTGACTCGGAGGTAAATTAAGTCGCGATATCAATCTAGACAAGACGAAAAATGTGATGAGTTCTGACATGAGTTATTTTCATGTGGAGCGGGGCATACAGCCATGCGATTCTTGCTTATGCACAACACATTCACAACTAATGTGCTGCGAGATAGAGCAACACAGTATAACCTAGGACGAGTGACATGATGACATGGACTAGCAAGTTATCTCACATTCCAGAATCATGAAGATATAGTGCCCAGCAGAATATATGTGATAGTGATAACAACAGCTGTAACCAGCAGTCTGAGAAATAGACGGCGCGGTTCACCCTAGCTAGACAAGCTCTAGCATGTGTTTACTCTGGCAGTCACCAACAACGCGCCCTCTGTCACAAAGAAATCAGGCCAGGCTCCTGTGCATATGAGTACAGACATGTCCAGACAGAATATTAGTCTGATTCTTCCGCTACAGAACAGATCTTACGACCACTCGTTTGCCCACCGGATAGTCTTATCGTCCTACATTCTGGACGATCCAAGCAAAGTACGGTCACTATATTCTAGGTATACACTACTACACGCACAAACTCCTCAACAATCTACGGATAGAGAGGATCAAGCATACAAAAGTAGCGCAAAGTACACATGATTTGACAGGCGAGATTGGACACAGAAAGGAGTTGACATCTGGCATGGTCGTCAAGCACCATCTATTTAGTCTTGGAGCAAACAATAGTTATCCCTTGCCACGCTGGCACTAAGGTAGTCTCTTTGCTTGTAGCAGTGGGTGATCTCAAGAGCAGAACTATGAGACTAGTCATGGAAGTAGCTGTTCACTTCAAGGCGCGTGGTTAGGCTGATGAAGTGCGAGAAAGCGCAGTAGACTGAAAACAAACTTTCTGGAGTGCATGATACTAGATTCATCGAGCTCGTGTACTGGATTTTTGTACAGACAATCGATGGGTTGCGAGGAGTCCATTCTCTGGTACAAGCAAATCGAGAAACGGCGACATAAAGATCTTTCTATCAAAGCCTGCAGAGTAGATCACTTAATAGGTCCTATCTCATCCCCATTGTCTCTACAGCTAGAGCACATCTGTATATGATGATCGGGAGTACAACTCAGGACCATCGCGAGGGTAAATGATATCATGCAAATTCTATCCTGCCACGTGGCTTATTCTTCACAGTCTGATCAGCATTTGAGTTAGCAATGTCTAGTAGACATTTACTCAACAGGGAGACACACACGGTGTAAAGAGCAGTGTGGAGTGTAGGTTGGATGATGAGGTTGGAGAGCGCCTCTCGCGAGTGTATTTTTAACCATAGTCGAGCAGGTAGACCGTACGTCATCAGCTAAAGTCGGCGCGTGCATTCTAGCATAAGAGATTGGCTGAAGTAAACAATGTATACAGTACACAGATCTTAGCGGCTTTGATGTCATAGACACACCAGAACAAGTAATGACAGATGTAATCAGCACGTGTTATGCTTTGCTGAGACATGTGTTAGCGGTACGAAGTATTATAGTACATATGCGATATGGCATCGAGAGCGCATGCATCGCGGCGCGGTTACAACAGGCTAGCGGGAAAAAATGGTGCTGATCCAGAGACACTGTTAAACTACTTGCGTATCTATCAACATGTGGCAACACTATTCTATCTTCGGCACTCTCCAAATGATTCAATGGTGGATGGTAAATTCCGGATTGATATTTGAACGAGAGCTGATTGGAGTAAGTGTGCGAATTTTACACTAGGAGGTGTTGGCGAGAGGCATAGCTATTACTCTATTGGCATCATCGATCTATTGAGTGGCGCGGATTACTTATACTCGTCTAACATGATCTGAGATTGATGATTTAAAGGGGGTGGTATCACTACGACCACAACGCCGTGTTTATACTCTAAAGCGCTTATATCTTGAGTCAGCTTCTTTGCTGACAGTTATTATGAACCTGTCTACTTAGTGCGAGAGGAAATAGTGAAAATTCCATACTCCACTCTACTGTCGAAGCACACGACCTTTTGAGTCACTTTGGTAGAAATAGAATGGGTGACTCCACATGCTACACAATATCTGAGATAACATGGTAGACGTCCTATCTTCTCAAGCACTCTGAGTCTAGTCATCAGCGCTACTACGACCCCCAGCGAATTAGCTTAGTGATGCCGCTCTCCTGGTGAATAGCGATAGTGAGCTCTTGCTCTACTCAGACATACTGAGATGGTGATCTATTAACCGAGTAAAGACCTCTTGTGCTAGATTGTGCTTCTCATATAAGGGGAGGAAAGCAGCCTTCTCAGAGCGCTCTCTGGATATAGAGGGCTGTTCCATGGATAGCATTTTATTCACATTGAGCCTGATGATGAGGGGGGTGTTGAAAACGAAGGAGTAACCCACTCGTCTCTGGTGCGACATCGGCTTAGTTCATTAGTTATTCATATTCTCTCTAGAAGTCGCATATTCACGCTCTGACATATTATGTTTACATACTGGCGACTGCGACACGGAGGTGGTGTAAGCCCAGAGGAAGTGGATACTGTACTATGTTAAAGTGCTACTTCAGACACTTAGAGGGGTTCATTTCATCACATCTACTCTCTCACAGATACTACTAGGAATACAGAGGCTGAACAACTAAGGGGGTGGGGGGGGGGGGGGGGGGGGGGGGGGGGGGGGGGGTGTGGTGGTGGGGGGGGGGGGGGGGGGGGGGGGGGGGGGGGGGGGGTGGGGGGGGGGGGGGGGGGGGGGGGGGGGGGGGGGGGGGGGGGGGGGGGGGGGGGGGGGGGGGGGGGGGGGGGGGGGGGGGGGAGGTTGGGGTGATGATTTGCGAATGCAAGTCAGAAACTCGGGGTCCATTAAATTTTTTCTTACTATGTACTCTGCCTAAAATACATGCTAGGCAAATGAAATATGTCCGAGTTCTTTACTCTGCGGTAAATGATTTGGTAACCAAATTATCAAAAAAAGTTTTTACAACCACAACAAACAAAAAAGCATGTGTTGGATGTTGCAATTTTTGTAATATTTTCCCCACATATTACACTGATGTCAATTCCAGGTAATTGGCTAGAAAAAAATTAAAATCAAACACACGCTCTATGGAGCACAACTATAGGGTGTCTTTTACAACAAACAACCTTAACAAACATTCTTAATCAAAAACACTATTCCCCCAAACACAAAAAACATTGGCAACTCTGTCAACACATTTTTTATATATCAAAACACCAAGGGGGGGGGGGGCACATACAAAAAGGTATCCCCTTATCCATCCCCAGGTCATAAACACAACAACTTCTATAAAACGGTTAATTACTCAACCATTTATACACTCATATCAAAAAATCTTAGGTCCTTTACTTAAACAAATGGAATTGGGGGATAAAAAATTATGGGGTACCCGAACATTTCAACCAAAAGCTCGTATACTATAACAAAAGCTCAAACACATGAGAAATAGCAATCAACAAACATTTTAAAAAGAACATATTGTCTTTTTGTATTATATACAATTATATTTGGTCATAAGAAAAAAAAATCACTCTAAATAATCCTTTGACTTCTTAAAAAAACAAAAGACTAGATATCTATATCAAAAATTTTCGATATCTCATCATTTTATAAAAAAAAAAAATAAAATTTATGGAAAGTAATTTATCTTAAAAATCAAAAATTATTATAATAGTCTATAACTGCATTTACCCATAAAATCATATTAAATAATTAAACGGGGGGCGTGCAAACATCTCACAAAGTCGGTCTCTAGGTTGCAGGTATATAGTAGTATTGTTCTGAACTACAACCAGATCGGTTTTTGGTGGTAAATACAGACTGCTGGAGGTCGGGGGTGGCTGGCTATACATCAGTCGATATCATAACTTTTAATTTCATCAGTACAGCAAACACTCTGTCAGTTAATATCTCTCTATAGACCACCCAGTGCTACAGGATCAAGCTCCAATAACTTACCGAGTTTTATCCATTTACAGTCTTAGACGAGCTCTACTTATTTGCAACCTTATAAATATACTAGTCTATCGGTGTTTCTTATATATTAATTACAGAGCGATTTATAGGGTTAACATTGGTAGATCAGCATTACTAATGACCTTATTAATCGTCGAATCTTTCTTTTTTTCTTTATTGATTCTTACACGCTTTATTAACTCTTCTTTTCTAGGCAAGCTAACTTTAGGTTTCGTAGTTTTTTTGATTTATATTTTTATCTCTTTAACACCTAAGGCTGAGCTTCTCCCTCTCAATAACTAACAGCGGATCTTCTACCATACAGAATGACCCCTGGTTGTGGAGTAATTAAAAATGCATGGTAAAACTCTATGCCCAGACTAACGACGACAAATCAAACCTCTTTTATCCCTCCTCCCCCTGGCTTTTTTTCGAGAGAGAGTAGGTTCTAATTCTGAGTTTGGATTCTTAGAGTGACTATAACCCTGTCCTTGGTGGCATATTGCATCCTGTAGTGTCACATGTTGGGTTATCTCAACTAACTGCAGTAATGCTAGGACTATCTCTACTTCTGTTACCAATGTTGTAGTAGGTCAGTCAAAGAGTACAAACGACCTGTTATAGTACTCATTTTATTTACACATAGATTTCTTCTACTTTCCTATCCTTCTACTGCAGACCGCTGGCTTACAAGTTCTTAGTCGTCCTCTTTGGCCCCTCGCTTTTTGAGCCTTCTGTTTCTAACAATGGCTTTTCAGCACTGTGGCACTCTGATAAGAAACACACAAACATCAAGTGGAGGTGGGAAATGAGTACGTCTGACCAGATACACTCTCGTCAATGCTTGTGACTATTAAAAGCACAGAGTGACTATCTTTGCAAACGGCTCTTAGGCGAGCTTCATTGGAAAATGAAAAACGTAGATATCTCAGGTATCTGATCGATATAAATGTCGTTTGATCCCAGAGCTATCAAACCTCGTAAGAACTAGTAAATACAAGAGACATCCTCACACTAGATCACATCAATCTTCACAATATACACCAAAAAACGGATCTTATTTTTATCTTTTATCTTTATTACAACATTCTCTAGATGCTTATCAAATTAATAAATCATTATTGTTTTTATCTTTTTCCTCCTCGGGCATGTTACGCATACAGATTTTTTATAGGACTTATATGCAGTACTTAATATCCGATAGCTATACTTCTTTATGCGCTTAGTTTTTTTTCTCTTTTTTCATACGACTTCTTATTTTTCCCTTCAATCATTTCTAATATTCTTATATCACAATCTAAATTTTTTATTGTTATCTCATTTTTTTTTTATCTTATTTCTTTCAGATTATGTTAAATTTTACTAATTATCCAATATTTAGGAATCAATCTCTTTCCGCCCTCTCCTGGTGGAGCGCTTTTTCATAATTTTTTAACTCTCTACTTTTTAAGGTGATATATGTTAGTTATATTTTTATAACTGTTTCTTCTCCTCATAGAAGACACTGTCACTCTTAAACATTACTCCCCATATAGGTGGAGCAAAATCAATATATGGGAGGAGTAGTTATTGTTACCGCCAAAACATAAAAACTGGTCGATGAGCTTACTAAGAAAAAAACATACTTGACGAACAACAGCCGCCAAGTCCCCCCTCCCACTTAAAAGGCGCGCTAGCAAACTACCAGAACACAAAACTAACATAACAGTAATTCTCCAAATTCATCTAGACCCCCAGGCCATTACAGGACAAGGGACTGCTTAACCAACAGACCCCCCCTGACCCCAAGCCTTACTCCGAAATCAACTACAATCCCAATTAACTCTACCACGGCCCCACACCGTGACACGAGACTACTCTTCCCATCAGATAGAAATTAGGACACAACGATAGAGCGACCCCTTCCTTTTTAACACTTGATTACTGTAAATCACCAAAACTCATACGACCCATAGTTCTGCTGAACATTTCGGATCTCTCCCCCCAGCCATCCCTCAACCATCACACAACTGAATACATCACGCACATGTTTCCACGTATCTTCCGAACCAAACTACATTGTCCCTTTAAGGGCTACAGCTTACAAACCATAAAAGACAGCTACCAGACTTTTTCTCACGACCAAACTGCTGATAAGACGCTAAGTTAGTATGAAAGCGTAAAGAGAGACCCCATCTTTCCACTCTATTTCCTACACCTAAACGATCGAAGCTGACTGTAAAATTCAATCTAGAGATTCACTACCTACTTCCCCTAGAGAACAATCACAAACCGCACAATGATTCATCAGTCATACACTCGTGAAGTAACGATGCACACCCACATTAGACACTCGTGCGCAAGATATAGAGAACATAGAATTGAATTATCTCAATCTTAATGAAAATAGCTTAACAAATGTTAGAGGATACATCTAATAACATAATCTGTCCTCGATACACTCCCTAGACGTGTATATTCTGCTTATGGTCATGACGCCTATTCTTTTCTCCACTGGGGGATTTCGCTTCCTCGGGCACTGATCTCCTTGCACAAGTGGTTGAAGGATCTTCACTCCCGAGTACTTAATGGCTTCATTCTACACGTTGATGGAAAAATAGGTCCTTCTTACTAAATTCAGTACTTAACTAACTGTAATGAGGCTTTTGATGGAGACGTCATCTGGTCTCACGTCTCTGCTAAATTACACTTTACATCTTCAAGTCATCCTCATCTAAGCATGTAAATCTACGCGTCTAATCCTCCAGGTAACATAACGGACTACTATGGTTCAGTCATAGTTAATTAATGTTCTGGTCTATCCTTCTGCTGGACTGCTATAACTTTCTCATTCTACTTGTCACAGATCCATCCTTTAGTCACAGACTTCATTACTGTACTAAAGCTAGGGTTATTAGCTTCTGGCCCTGCAATATAATCTACTCACTCAGCTTTAATTCTACATCACAATTATTCCTCCCAGTATGAGCAAGCGAATTGGCAACACTGGCAACAAAAATCTCAAGCCAAAGGTAGCATCCCACTCAAGCTTGCTTGTACCTTACACCTACCACCAACCCTTCATCCCAACCCCTGCACATAGAAGCGTTGATTAACTTCTTCATTGGTGTGGATGTCTTAGACAGGGCTTTGTTTTTAGTTTTTTATTATTTTAAAAAATCTAACCACCACAACACCATTAGCGGGTTAACAGGGGGGGTGGGGCTTTTTCTTAAAAAAACCTCAAACATACAAACAAAAAAGGGGAATTATCAGTATTGTACACAGCAGGGTAGCCATGTGTAAACGATTATAGGGGGGGGGGGGGTGGGGGGGGGGGGGGGGGAGAAAACAAACAATAGAATGGGGAGTGGGGGGGGGGGGGTATTAGGGGGGGGGGGGTTGTGGTGGATCACACACAAACAAACACCAAAAAGTGGGTGAAAAAAAAAAAAAAAACATAAACACGACCCATACAAAACTCACACACCAGCACAAAACAACAACAACAATATACAAACCGCAAATAACAAATTGTTGTTGGGGGGGGGGGGGGGGGGGTAAACACAAAAATATAAGGGAAAACAAAAAACCAGTGTACCCATATCTGCTAACACAAGCGGAGAATTGAACCGGTTAGAGAGATTGGGTGGTTTACGATAATTCTGAGAGCAAATTTGTGAAGGCATGGCATAGGTGATCTGGCGAAGTTGATGAACTCACTGTGGAGATGGGCACCACTTAATGTTAGAGGATCTAACAAACAAACCACACAAAATGACCCCCCTATAAATCATGGCTGGATCACGGTCGAGACCTCCAACCACGCCCCACAAAGACGCACTATTGAACCAATCGGGTCAGTTATACCCAACCCGAATATACATCCAATAAACTGATACCACCTGACAAGATCGCTAATGTGGAACTGATGACAAGATTGCTAATGTGGAACTGATGACAAGACCGCTAATGTGGAACTGATGACAAGATCGCTAATGTGGAACTGATGACAAGATTGCTAATGTGGAACTGATGACAAGATCGCTAATGTGGAACTGATGACAAGATCGCTAATGTGGAACTGATGACAAGATTGCTAATGTGGAACTGATGACAAGATTGCTAATGTGGAACTGATGACAAGATCGCTAATGTGGAACTGATGACAAGATCGCTAATGTGGAACTGATGACAAGATCGCTAATGTGGAACTGATGACAAGATCGCTAATGTGGAACTGATGACAAGATCGCTAATGTGGAACTGATGACAAGATCGCTAATGTGGAACTGATGACAAGATCGCTAATGTGGAACTGATGACAAGATCGCTAATGTGGAACTGATGACAAGATCGCTAATGTGGAACTGATGACAAGATCGCTAACGTGGAACTGATGACAAGATCGCTAACGTGGAACTGATGACAAGATCGCTAATGTGGAACTGATGACAAGATCGCTAATGTGGAACTGATGACAAGATCGCTAATGTGGAACTGATGACAAGTGCCAGTGGAACAAGAGATGAAATGAAGACACTGGTGATGGATAGAACAAACAAATGAATGAATGAAATCTTTATAATAGAACACATAATGAGGAAACCTTTTGATAACATTACAAGGCAGTCCTTGTTCTGAAACCCCCAGGGAAAGAGAGGCAGAGGTAGACCAAAAAAACACATGGAGAAGAGAACTGGAAACAGAAGTGAAAATGATGAGGAAGATGTGGAAAAAATTTGAGGCTGATGACATGTGACAGGATGACGTGACAGGAGGACTTGGCATGTGTTTGTTGAAGGCCTATGCTCCTTGGGGAACTAAGGGTATCGATTGATCAACAAGTGTAGGACACAAGTGAATGTGAAGCCTTGATGAAATAGTCCCCCTGGTTTCCTTTCCCTCACCCTACAGACAAACACATGCAAGAAAAGTATTAGTTTAATGCTGAGGTACATTACCTGTGGTAAAATGTTAGAGGTGGCAGGTAAATATCCTCAGAAACGTTGTTTTCTCTCCATCCAGGTCTGTCTGGTCAGCCTCGCATCGTGGACATAGGAGGCCCCGACTACCTCAAACCCTTTCCTCAGAAAAATAAAGTAAGAACGGAATGCACTGTATGCCATGCACTTTTTACTCTAGCTTGGTACCAGATGTGACAATCCTTTAAATGCAATCCAAGCTGGAGAAACTGGAGTTCATGACTTCAACTCAGCACATTTTGGAATGGCAGAAAAGCCTAGGTCTACAGTGTAGATATTACCAAGGAGTCTTCAACTTGGTATTGCCTGCAAAAGAGCGAGAAGCTCAGCAGCCCTAGTTAAACAACAACAACAACAATCACAGGACTTGAAATTGATTTCTCCATCATCTTATCTGTTTTCTTCATATGCAGGTCCGTTTTTTGCATTTTTCACTAAACATCTAGATCAGGGGCAGACAACCCAGGAGCGGTAGAGATGTACTTTAAAAACACTGAGCTCTCTAAAGATCTGCCTTGATAAAACCGTGACTGCTTCAGGTTTGAGAGTTTCTGGAATTTGGAATTGGGAGCCATGCTGGTGTAATGGCTACGGCATTGTACTGGCGACCAGGTGTTCATGGTTCAAACCCAGGCGTCAGCGTTTGAGGGAATGTTTACGACCGGAAATTTGACTGAATAACCTGAACGGCTCCTGTGATAAACCCTCTGTGGATGGGAAGGAGCAAAGCTCCTGACCGGGTTGGAAGGAAAGTCCTCAGGTTCCCCAGCCTCGCAATGACGTGTCATTGGGCCGAAGGGCTGAAAGCCCAAGTGCCGCTGGTTAAGGAAAAAAAAAAAAATATGTAACTTTTATCTCTGCCACACGATCTACTTCCTGCAATCCAACAGTCAAAGTGGTGGAAGATTAAAATTGCATATATTACCGAATGTTAACTTCACTTAAAGACAAGATGGCTTTCTTTCTTATACAGTTCACAAATAGTCAATTTTAGTAAACTAACTTGCGGGTCTTCCACTAGAAATGCGGTGGAAACCTGGGGACACCATGCTATTAACTCTTTGACACTGCAGTTATTTTCCACCCTGTGCCATAATTTTAGTTCATGATAGAGTAAAAACAATGCTCAGAGCATTGTTTCGGCACGGGTGTCAAATCTGACCACCGCTCTGAGCATTGTTCCGGAGTCAAAGAGTTAAGTGCCGGTAATAGAAGGCTTTTAAAAAAAAATGTACCTATGTTACAAATTCTTTGTCCCCCATCCATCACCTAGAGATCTAACAAATGAGGCCTTTGATCTACCAGTAGATCAAGATCGACTGTTTGTTGACCTCGAATCTAGATGTAAATCCCCTGGTTAGTAATTCATATATCCATTTAAATATTTTATCTTTTAAGACTTGTGTTTTTCAACCATGTATTACATTCTGTCATTAGATAGAACAGACATAAGATACAAGATAGACATAGGAGATGGAACACTGCTAAGATACAAGATGAATGTTGTTAATATATGAGATGGAACACTGCAAAGATACCAGATAGAATGTTGTTAACATATGAGATGGAACACTGCTAAGATACAAGATAGAATGTTGTTAACATATGAGATGGAACACTGCTAAGATACAAGATAGAATGTTGTTAACATATGAGATGGAACACTGCTAAGATACAAGATAGAATGTTGTTAACATACAAGATGGAACACTGCTAAGATACAAGATAGAATGTTGTTAACATACAAGATGGAACACTGCTAAGATACAATATAGAATGTTGTTAACATACAAGATGGAACACTGCTAAGATACAAGATAGAATGTTGTTAACATATGAGATGGAACACTGCTAAGATACAAGATAGAACAGTGCTAAGATACATGAAAGAACGATGCTAAGATCAAGCACTGTCCGGATATCAAATGTTCAGCACACAGAATCTTTTTCTATTATAACTGAAGGGCACCTGTCAGTGGTTGATAGCAAAAGGTTGATATGAGTACGCTATTTAACAATTGCCACTTTGTATTGAGTTGCAATGGATCCCCAATGACTTCTGTATCTTGTCTTGAAAGTGCACTTTGATAGACTCTTTCCTGTCCATCTATTGATGTTATCTTCCCACTTATAACGTTGTCTTCCTCTTGCACATTTGCCTGCAACTCTTCCTTCTGTTATGGTCTTCAGTAAGGTGTTATGTCTTTTTATATTTAAAAATATTTTAGCTGTCTGTGGTAAAGTGGGATGATATAAATATTTATAGGGGACTTAGTGTACTGGCTGAGATCAGCTGTGAAGGTATCTGTATCTAATAAGTGTGGTGTATTACAGATGACCTTACTTTGCTACCACATTTAGACCTCAGTCAGAATTATTCAAGATTGAGCTGCTCTGGCCAACGAATCTTAACTTCTGTGTGGGTGGCAGGAAACAGTCTCCTCTGCTCGCTTGCTTCACCGTATTCTTGAGAAACAACACTGGTCGCTATCTTGACCAAGGAGTATGCTATCAGCCTCTGGATTCAGCAAAACTCAGACCAGGTGCTGCTTTAATAGTTTAGTACCACGGTCCCTGAAACAAGAAGGTTGTACCTCCCTTCAGAACTAATTTATAATCTATTTCCACACTGAAGCACAATACATAACAAACACCGAGTTCAGCGCTGTAGTCCAACTGCTAGCTTCTCATGAAACAATTTACACCAGTATTCCTCTCCCTAATGGTTACAACGCCTCTGCAATTCCAGCATTATTTCCTTCTATTCAATAAGATAGGTGTCATAGTACTATTTGGCCATCCCATGCAGATATATTCCTCTCCGACAAGTTTTATTCATGGTGGAGCCATATCGAGGTTTTGCCTCTGTTTATTGTTACTGAACCACACACATATAGACATAAATTATCAATTCACATTCAATTTTCATCAACAAGATATCAAATAGGTCTAGCTTACCACAATTCATGGAAATATTAAACAAATACGTTGACTGGCGATGAGTTACGGCACAATTCCGATCTGCCTCTGTCCCAGGCTTTTATTTAGAAAAATATGAGCTGGATCTCAACGCACTTGCTTTTACAAATTGGATTTTCAAAAAGTGGCACTGAACTGATGCTCCTAATTGACTAAATCAACTGGTCTAGCCAATGAGACCATGTTTACAAAAGCTTTTGAAAAAATTTACCCTTCCTACGTTTCCCTTAACAACCAAAAATAGTATTTGCAGTCGACTAATCATGTTTTGCCTTACATATAATTCTAACCAATCAAATCGGATTTAACGTAGTGGCCTCATTCCCCTAAAGCAGTATCCAAACATGAGCACATATGATCTGGTGCTGTCAGACAACACCCCTATAATATTTTGGCTATAATTTGTTAATTACTAGACTATGTGCATAACACTTAACATATTCTTTGTCAGCAAGTCCTAAGGCACCCAAATATATAAATTTAATGGGGCTAAGTGGCTCCGTTCAAAATATGTATTCTAGGATAGTCGTGTATTTGTTTTTTTATTTTTTTTTATCGATTTAGAACCGCCACCTGTCCTGCCTTTTCAACTGTTCTGTCAGTATAAAGTCAGGATTTCAGACGTAAAACAGTAGAATGTCATGTTTCCTAATAAGCATTAAACATGTTTTCAAAACCTAACCGTGTATTGGTAATGTTTTTTATTACTGTTTATTTGAAAAAAGTTAGTGCTTCATGCCTTTCGCGTTCACTTTTTCATCGCGAGACTGTGGTAGTATTGCAAGCGTTCCTCCGTTCATCTCTCTATATCTCTCTCTTCTAAGTCCATCTGTCTTTTCATTACGCAGTGTATATAATGACATTAATGCTAGTATTTTATCTAGGTCATTAAGCAGTGTGCGTATCTCGAGGTTTTCTAAGAAATACAGTACACGTTTTATTTTTAGAAATGCGTTTATGCTGCTGTAGGCTTTACTAGTAAACGTGAAAGCGTTACAATTATGCAGACAAAGTAGAAAAAAAGGGGATTTTTGTACGCCATTGTGACAGCATTGGTCTTTTACCATTCTTCTTTC
The DNA here is from genome assembly GCA_024509875.1 of Oreohelix idahoensis. NCBI lineage: Eukaryota > Metazoa > Mollusca > Gastropoda > Stylommatophora > Oreohelicidae > Oreohelix > Oreohelix idahoensis. The sequence goes on from JAMPIV010008526.1 coordinate 92,701, forward strand.
CTTTTATTGAATTAATTCGTTAGGCTTTACATTTACTTTTTAATTTAGATATGTGGATTTAGAATGTTTCACCCCCATCGAGGCCAGCTCCTTGACGTGGAGATGGGGCTCAAGTACAGCCATCAGCGGCTGAAAAACCAAGACTGGCCAGGCCCTCCTACACTCGAGCAAGACCACAGTCTGCCCTAGCAAGTCAAGGTGCTGAAGACGGAGGCAACCAGCCAAGAGGCGCACCACAGCAATCAGGATGCCACGCACATGCGCTATGGAAGTATGCCTATATCTGCAAAACATTATGGCACTCGCCCTGTGATGGACACCCAGGCAGGTGCAGTGCCGGGCCCTCTGCCTCGGAAGGGCCCAACCCCTACTACTGGGGGTCATTCTCAATTGCCCCGTGGAGCCAGGAGGCATGAGAATAGAGCTACTGGCCAAGCAAAGAAAAGACCATTTAAAATAATGCACTGGAATGCTGAAGGCGTCAATAGTAAAAAAGACGGCTACAGCAAAAAATTAGAGCTCGAAAATATCTTGAATGAAGAGCAAGTAAATGTATGTTGCTTGCAAGAAACCCACCTCAACAAGGACATAGCCTTCAAAATCAGAGGCTACCAGTGCTACCGATCTGACCGAATAGACAGGCGAAAGGGTGGAATACTAACACTCGTGAGGAATAACATCAGTGCATGTCAGCTTGAAACATATATGGAGGGGGCGGAATACCAGATGCTTCATCTCAGGACAGAAAGTTCAGAATTCCACCTGCTCAACTACTACTGTCCGAGCGACCGCCCACTGGCACTAGATACAATCCCAGCAAAAGAAAGACTGATTGTATGCGGAGACTTCAACAGCCACTCACAGAGCTGGGGCTATGATCACATGGACAGGAGAGGTGAGGAGCTTGAAAACTGGCAGGATGACAATGGGCTTATCCTGATTAACCAGCCAATCGACCCACCAACCTTCTACTCGAGATCATGGCACACCACTTCTACACCAGACCTGGCATTCCACTCACCCAGCCTGGAGTGGAACACCACACGCATTGTAGGGAAACAACTTGGAGGCAGCGACCACCGGCCAGTCTTCCTAATTGTGGAAAATGAACTTGTCAAGGAGAGCAGCACTCTCTCTAGGTGGAACTACAAGAAGGCAGACTGGACAATGTACCAGCACCATACTAGTATACTGGCTAGAGATCTGACTGCAGACAAAGACATCAATAAGCTAGTCGATGAATTCAGCAGATGCATATTACAGGCTGCTCGTGAAACAATACCTAGAGGGGCTCGTAAGCACTACAAACCATATTGGAATAGTGAACTAGAGCAGCTGCACAACGACGTGGAAACATCTCGAAAGCAGGCAGAGACCAGTCCATGCCAAGAACACCACAATAACTACCAGCAAGCTAAGGCCAAATTTCAAAGGGCCAAGTTGCAGGCCAGGCGAAGAAGCTGGAAGGAGAAAACAGAGTCCTTGAACTTCGAAAGAGATATGAGGAAACTGTGGAAGCTGGTAAAACAACTTAACGATGAAGGTACAGAGAGAAACTCAAGGATTGCTCTGTACAAAGATGGAAACATCCTCATGGGAAAACAGGCAGCTGATCACTTTGCAGACTCCTTTGCTAAAGACAACAACATCGAAGTTAGCCCAGAGAAGCAACAGGAGACTCGTGTGAAACAACAATACGCAGGACGAGATGGAACCATACCTGAAGTTATGGAGGCACCAATCACATTTAGAGAACTGGAGCTTGCAATATCCAAATTGAAAATGAGAAAGTCGCCAGGAGTTGATGGAGTGTCCAATGAAATGATTAAGAACTTGGGAACCGCAGCAAAAACAAAGCTGCTGCAGATCTTCAATATCTGTTGGAACTCAGGCAGAGTTCCACAGACCTGGAGGGAAGCAATCATGATACCACTCCTAAAACCAGGAAAAGACAGTTCCACTGCCTCCAGCTACAGACCAATCAGCCTTACAAGCTGCCTCTGCAAAACAATGGAACGTATCATCAACCTCAGGCTACAGTGGTACCTTGAAAGTGAAAACCTTCTTGTACCACAGCAGGCGGGCTTTAGGCAGTGTTATTCCACCGAAGATCAGGCAACTTACCTTTCCCAAGAGATTGAGGATGCGTTCCAAGATAAGAAACTGGTACTAGCAGCATGGATAGATCTAAGGAAAGCATTTGACAAGGTTTGGAAAGAAGGGCTTCTGAAGAAAGTGAGAAATTGTAGAGTGAATGGTAAGATGTACAAATGGGTGAAAGCATACCTGCATAACAGAAGAGCCAGAGTACAACTAGATGGCCTCAAGAGTAAGAAAATTCTACTGCGTCATGGCGTCCCTCAGGGAGGGGTTCTGTCCCCCACACTTTTCCTAGTCTACATCAACGACCTGGTTGCTGAACTACCACATGGAATGAAAGTGGCAATGTACGCTGATGACCTGGTAATATGGTGCACAGATGAGCATGCAACAGTGGCCACCAAACTGCTACAAAGAGCTATAGATGCCTTAACCCATGGGCAAATAGATGGTGTGTCAGCATCAATACAGACAAGTGCAGCACTACGCTCTTCACCCTCTCTCCCAAACAAAAAGCTGGTGTCATCAAGATAAATGAAGAGCTCCTGAGAGAAGATAAACAACCCACCTATCTCGGAGTTACATTCGATGATAGGCTGACATGGAAGCAGCACATCAACAAAGCAGCAACAAAGGCCAGGAGGAAGTTAGCCATCCTGAGAAAACTAAGTGGAACCACATGGGGAGCCAGCTGGAAAATACTTAGTAAAGTTTACCAGCAGGGCATACGACCACACCTGGAATATGGGTCAGCTGCGTGGTGCCCAGCATCAAACACCACATTACAAGAGCTAGATAAGGTGCAAAACCAGGCGCTTAGGGTCATCACGGGGGCAATGAAATCAACGCCTATAGTGAAGATGGAGAAAATGGGGAGGATACAAGCACTGAGAGAACGCAGAGACACGAAAGTGCTAACACAGGCAGAAAAGTTCCTCTGTATGCCGAGCCATCCAATGAAGGACAGATTCCAAAACCTAGCAATGGGGCGACTGAAAAGAAGCAGCTTTATCCACCAGGCCAAACGATTACGTAGACAAACCTCAGACCTGCCTGAAGTTAACAGCCCCCTAAAGTCTGTGCCAGAACAAACCCCTTGGAGAGAGGAGCATGGGCTACCAGTACACATCCACACAAAAGTGAAAGGAATATTCGACAGGGATGAACAGAACAGCGTGCAACGTAGGACAGTCACTCTCAGTTTCCTGGATGATGAATACCCACAGGACCTCTGGGTCCGAGTATACACGGATGGGTCAGCACAGAATGCAGTAAAGAATGGAGGAGCAGGAGTGTACATAGAATACCCAAACAATACTAGGGATACTGTCAGAGTACCAACGGGGAAATTCTGTAACAACTATGATGCAGAAGTCCAGGCAATCAAGGTGGCAACTGAGAAACTATTGAACACCAATCTCGGTCCACAGCCTGTAGTATTCCTGACAGATGCAAGATCAGCACTCCAAGCACTTCAGTCCAGAAAATTGCCAGGCATACAAGCCCTACTTTCTGAACTGTGCAACCAGTGCAGGGTCACCATGCAGTGGATACCGTCTCATTGTGGAATACCAGGAAACGAGAGAGAGCAGATGGACTGGCTAAAGAAGGTGCTGCAGACGAGCAACCGGATGTACCAGTTACATACCATCAGAAGAAAAAGATGATCAAATCTATCAGAAAGCCACCAACACCAACGCAGGATGACTACCAAGCTATGAACAGATCAGAACAAATAGTCATTCTGCGCCTCAGAACAGGACACAACTGTTACAGTCTATTTTCATTGAAGACCAGTTGGTTATTATTCGTTGACTGTCGTTTTGTCATATAAAATTCTTTACAGTATTCTTGACAGTATTCTTCCAAGTTCGTTAGTATCTTATTCCCTTTTAAGTGATCGTGCATGATGGTGAATTGCGAATGGTGGGGTGAACTTCGAATTCAACAGTAATGGACTCCACAACGCTCCTTATGTATGGGTTCATAGATACGTACATAGTTTAATAAACGAGACATTCATCAATTGACAATTGCATAAGTAAAATACATCAGCTCCGTGCAGTTATTCTAGTCTTCTTCAAATAAATCCTTTAACGTCAAAATGTCCTGTGGTTTACACGCGATTTCCGTATGTCGGTAAATCTGGCGAATACTAATGATTCTGACAAATCATAACATAAATACCTGCAGTTCCTCATCTAAGAAAATTCATACAACCAAATTGGAATGCTTCGCTCTTGCATCCATAATACGAGATAATTGACCCTACCGTTTATCTCCGTGAAGAAACTACTGCACCATATAATACCAAACAGGAGCTATTAACAATGCGCCTATCTCGGACGACATTCAGGGTCTGAAGCATCAATGTAATATGTTGTCAAGTGGTGCCTTAACAACTCACCGCGTCATACTTTATCCTAGACAACTCTATCAATTTGCGTTCATCACCGTGAAGCGCGAAAACCTCTAAACTTTATAGAATACCCCTAAGTTAATGTGAAATTATAAAATGCACACTATAGAAGTGGCTAACATCATTACACGAGTCGTAACAACAACCGCCTCCGCAGCCACATGTATACAAAATTCAAGATTGGCAATTCAGCCATGTGTACATGTGGACAGGCACCCCAGACTGCGGAGCACGTACTTCAAGATTGCCCCGAATATGATATATTGAGGCAAACCCACTGGCCCAGAGAAACAACACTGGAAGCAAAACTATATGGACCTCTGTATGAACTACAAAAGACAGTGAAGTTTATACAAGAAACAACATTGCAGATATAGACAATATAGTTCAAGCGAACGAAAGAAGAAGAAGAAGAATGTTTCACGACACTGTCTAATTTTGATCTGGACAGAATAACAGACCAACAGAGAAGAACTGCACTCACTGAATGTAGAGGAAAATTGGCTCCTAAATACCATCGCAATAAGGAAGCTGAAATTTTTTGGTCATATAAAAAGACATAATAGTATGGAAAAATTAGTGATGGAAGGTATGGTCCCTGGAAAAAGGGGAAGGGGTCGACCTTGACGACAGTGGACACAGGACATCACAGAGAGTCTGAACTTGTCATTGGTTGATGCAGGTCGACTTGCCCAGAATCGTGATGCGTTCAGAGCAGCTGTAATGGAGACAACGTTCTGGAGAGAATACGTCACATGATGATGATGATGAATTTTGATTACCTTTAATAATTCTTTCATTCCTGGGTTTTCTAGAACCTCTTTATCTGTTCTCTTCTCTATCCATGAGACATGCCCCCATTCTTCTATATATCCACGTCTCAAAGGTTTCAATTCTTTCTTCTTATTGCTTGTTAATGAACAATTAATGTTTCTACACCATACAATAACGAAGAATATATGTACCACTTGATGATTCTCAGTTTGAATTTGTGAGTTAGTTGTTTCAATCAATACCCGCTAGTGCTACAAAAACAATATCACGTTAAATTTTATGCCTGAGCACTACCCAAAAAAAAAAAAAAAAAGCAATAACAGAACAAGGTTAAATATTTACCACTGAGGACTACTAAATACAACATCAGTATCTCTACCAATGAGAATAACAAAAACAATGCCATGACACATCTTTATCATCAAATGCAACAACAAAAAAACTGTATTATGTTAAATATTTCATACCAAGTACAATCAATCGATCAATACCCTTTAGCTCCCCAAGGAGCATAGGCCTTCAACAAACACATGCCAAGTCTTCCTGTCCTGTGTCACATCCGCTCAAGTTCTTTCCATGTTTTCCTCATCATTTTCACCTCTGTTTCCAGTTCTCTTCTGTATGTGTTTTTGGGTCTACCTCTGCCTCTCTTTCCCTGTGGATTCCAGAACAAGGACTGCCTTGTAATGCTATCAACAGGTTTCCTCAATGTGTGTCCTATCCATTGCCAGCATCCTCTTCTCAACTCTTGTTCCACTGGTGAGTTAGCAGTTTAGTTGTTAGTATTTTCTTTCTTATGTACCACTAAATAATCTTACCTTCTTCCTTTCTTGCCTCAGCTCTATGACTTTCAAGGCATAGCAAATCTTGCAGAATTGCCTGAAGCATTTATTATCGGAGCTGGTGCCGGTCCACATCACAAGGTCGGAGTGAACTGTGAACTAATCTGCAATGTCAAGTTGGGGGAGAACGCTCAAAATAAAACGACCATTGCCAAGGTGAACAAGACAGTAAGTACAGAATGTAATATTTGTTGTGAAATTATGAACTTACCTGTTACAAAATCTGGCAATGTTATGGTTGTGATGATAGTGATTTTGTGTCTGGATCATAAAAAGGGTTTCTATGTTGTTTGCCAGGTTGTTTACTATTTCCCAGTTTTTATTCTCATTACCCTTCAGCTCCCCAAAGAGCATAGGCCTTCAACAAAATCAGGCCAGGTTCTCATCTACTGTGCCGTCTGCTCAGTGCCGTTCTTTATCCCTTTCATCTGTCTGCAGTTCTCTTTTCCTTATGTTTTTGGTCTCCCTCTACCTCTCTTGCCCCTGGGGATTTCAGAACAACGACTGAATTAACGACGCAGATTAAAATTAGACAGTTAAACTATTTTGGTCATGTAAAAAGACATCACCTTGCTGAAGACCATAATGAAGGAAGAGTTGAAGGCAAACGTGCAAAAGGAAGACAGCGCTATAAGTGGGAAGATAATATCAAGAGATGGACTGGAAAGAGTCTATCAGAGTGCACCACCAAGACAAGAGGCAGAGAACATTGGAGATCCATTGCAGCTAACCTTCAATGTTGAGAAACAGCTGTTAATGATGATTTAGCAGTTTATATACTCACTGATTTACTGTTAGGATGTTTCTGTATTTGCTGATAGATTAATTCATTGCTTTAAGTTCTCTTCCTACCCATGGGAGAAATAAAAGGATGTGGACAATAGACCCGGCCAAATCCACCAGCTTCTTAGGCACCAGCAGCCGATCCTTTTCCGCCTGACAACTGGCCACTGCAGATTATTAGGCCACCTCTATCATCTCAGGATATCACACATTTGGAACTGGAATCCAAACCCTTGAACCCATTCTTGGAAGCTACCCAGCCCACAGTGACCTATCATGTAAAACTGTGCCAGAGGATGCAGATCTGAGGCAGAAGCTATGGGGTTGCCACAAGAACCTGGAAAAGAATGTGGACTTCATCCTGGAAACAGGTCTGCCGATCTAGCACGACTAACAAACTGAACACAGATATAGAAGTAGTTATTATTCCAGTTATACAAACATTTGTTTGCAAAATATGTAGCTTGGTTTATTGCAGAGAAGATATAGACATTCATTTTAAAAGATCTTACCAGGCTGGTTTCTCAGATCACCGAGTAACCATCTGTCAGTTCATCAGATCACCGAGTAACCATCTGTCAGTTCATCAGATCACTGAGTAACCATCTGTCAGTTCATCAGATCACCGAGTAACCATCTGGCAGTTCATCAGATTACCGAGTAACCATCTGGCAGTTCATCAGATCACAGAGTAACCATCTGTCATACATCAGATCACCGAGTAACCATCTGTCAGTTCATCAGATCACCAAGTAACCATCTGTCAGTTCATCAGATCACCAAGTAACCATCTGTCAGTTCATCAGATCACCAAGTAACCATCTGTCAGTTCATCAGATCACCAAGTAACCATCTGTCAGTTCATCAGATCACCAAGTAACCATCTGTCAGTTCATCAGATCATTTTCGTTTTTGCTCGCTGTGCAGCCTGGAACCACAGCTGCATCTAGTCCCCTTCTCAGGAAGCCTGCACCAAAGCATTTACGTGCTCTTGGAGCATTGGTTTCTGTTGTGCAGGCTGTCTGCAAGGGGACCTGCTGCATTTAAGGCTGTAGGCACCATAGGGAGCAAAACAGAAAATGATGATGATGAATTGGCTGATAATTGCTTGATCTGAGATTATGGGAAGAGCAAGTAACAATGATGATGATGAATTGGCTGATAATTGGTGATCTGAGATCATGGGAAGAGCAAGTAACAATGATGATGATGAATTGGCTGATAATTGCTTGATCTGAGATCATGGGAAGAGCAAGTAACAATGATGATGATGATTTGGCTGATAATTGGTGATCTGAAATCATGGGAAGAGCAAGTAACAATGATGATGATGAATTGGCTGACAATTGGTGATCTGAGATCATAGGAAGAGCAAGTAACAATGAGGATGATGAATTGGTGATCTGAGATCATGGGAAGAGCATGTAACAGTGATGATAAATTGGCTGATAATTGGTGATCTGAGATCATGGGAAGAGCAAGTAACAATGATGATGATGAATTGGCTGATAATTGGTGATCTGTGATCATGGGAAGAGCATATAACAGTGATGATGAATTGGCTGATAATTACTTGATGATCTGAGATCATGAGATGAGCAAGTAACAATGATGATGATGAATTGGCTGATAATTGCTTGGTGATCTGAGATCATGTGAAGAGCATTTAACAGTGATGATGATAAATTGGCTGATAATTACTTTGTGATCTGAGATCATGGGAAGAGCATTTAACAGTGATGACGATAAATTGGCTGATAATTACTTTGTGATCTGAGACCATGGGAAGAGCATGTAACAATGATGATGAATTGGCTGATAATTACTTGGTGATCTGAGATCATGGGAAGAGCATGTAACAGTGATGATGATGAATTGGCTGATAATTAGTTGGTGATCTGAGATCATGGAAAGAGCATGTAACAGTGATGATGATGAATTGGCTGATAATTAGTTGGTGATCTGAGATCATGGAAAGCGCAAGTAACAATGATGATGATGAATTGGCTGATAATTAGTTGGTTATCTGAGATCATGGGAAGTGCATTTAATAGTGATGATGATGAATTGGCTGATAATTAGTTGGTGGTCTGAGATCATGGGAAGACAATGATGATGATGAATTGGCTGATAATTACATGGTGATCTGAGATCATGGGAAGTGTAAGTAACAATGATGATGATGAATTGGCTGATAATTGGTGATCTGAGATCATGGGAAGAGCAAGTAACAATGAGGATGATGAATTGGCTGATAATTGGTGATCTGTGATCATTGGAAGAGCATATAACAGTGATGATGAATTGGCTGATAATTACTTGATGATCTGAGATCATGAGATGATCAAGTAACAACGATGATGATGATGAATTGGCTGATAATTGCTTGGTGATCTGAGATCATGGGAAGAGCATTTAAGAGTGATGATGATAAATTGGCTGATAATTACTTTGTGATCTGAGATCATGGGAAGAGCATTTAACAGTGATGATGATAAATTGGCTGATAATTACTTGGTGATCTGAGACCATGGGAAGAGCATGTAACAATGATGATGAATTGGCTGATAATTATTTGGTGATCTGAGATCATGGGAAGTGCATTTAATAGTGATGATGATGAATTGGCTGATAATTAGTTGGTGATCTGAGATCATGAGAAGACAATGATGATGAATTGGCTGATAATTACTTTGTGATTTGAGATTATGAGAAGTGCAAGTAACAATGATGATGATGAATTGGCTGATAATTACATGGTGATCTGAGATCATGGGAAGTGTAAGTAACAAGGATGATGATGAACTGGCTGATAATTGGTTATCTGAGATCATAGGAAGTGTAAGTAACAATGATGATGATGAATTGGCTGATAATTGCTTGGTGATCTGAGATCATGGGAAGTGTAAGTAACAATGATGATGATGAATTAGCTGATAATTACATGGTGATCTGAGATCATGGGAAGCGCAAGAAACAATAATTTTATTGATGTTGATGATTAAAGAATAAACCACTCACTCCTAACATTGTATTTGTCCTTGCTTCTTTGTATCATTGGCAGTGTAGGTAGTTAAAGATGACAAATTTTTCTTTACTTTGCCTGCACAGTTTTAACCTGGTGGACTATCATGAGTCTGTCATCTGTTCATATGTTTTGTCTCACATTATGTGACATTATCTGAAGAATATTATAATGTCAGTTACCAAGTAACCAGTCAAGACATGATGGCAAAGAATTATGGTGTGCAATTTCTGTATCATGTCCTGAGAACAGCACCATTTCTCTTATATCACCAGTTGTTCGTATTATTTGGAATTGAAAACAATATATATCCTAATTGTAACCCATCAGAGGTTGAAAGGGATATTTTTCATCATTAAGCACCATTTCTCACAAATTCAATTTCTTCCTTTCCTTTTCCTTCTGTCTTTCATCTTCTGCCAAGCAAGTTAGCTCATTAACAGACACCTGGAAAATATAGTTAACAAAAACACACTTATAAAAATTGAAAGACAGCTGACTGACTGAAAATAATTTTTTTTAAACACCTGTACTGGAAATAAAGGCAATGGAAGGCAAACGGAATTGTTTATTATTTACACTTGAGTGATTTGTTTATTATTTACACTGAGTGATTTGTTCATTATTTACACTGAGTGATTTGTTTATTATTTACGGTGAGTGATTTGTTCATTATTTACACTGAGTGATTTGTTTATTATTTACACTGAGTGATTTGTTCATTATTTACACTGAGTGATTTGTTTATTATTTACACTGAGTGATTTGTTTATTATTTACACTGAGTGATTTGTTTATTATTTACACTGAGTGATTTGTTTATTATTTACACTGAGTGATTTGTTTATTATTTACACTGAGTGATTTGTTCATTATTTACACTGAGTGGTTTGTTTATTATTTACACTGAGTGATTTGTTTATTATTTACACTGAGTGATTTGTTTATTATTTACACTGAGTGATTTGTTCATTATTTACACTGTATGATTTGTTTATTATTTACACTGATTGATTTGTTCATTATTTACACTGAGTGGTTTGTTTATTATTTACACTGAGTGATTTGTTTATTATTTACGGTGAGTGATTTGTTTATGTGTTACGCTGAGTGATTTGTTTATTATTTACACTGAGTGATTTGTTTATTATTTAAACTAAGTGATTTGTTTATTATTTATACTGAGTTATTTGTTTATTACTTGTACTGAGTTATGTGTTTATTATTTTTACCGAGTGATTAGTTTAGTATTTACCCTGAGTGATTTGTTTATTACTTATAAATGATTTGTTTATTTTGTACATAGGGTTCGTACGTACTAGAGGAGGAAAAATCTGGCGAGTTTAGTTTGATGGGAAACTTCCTTCTTAGCGAAGGCAAGCCAGGAAAGGTGAGGTTCAGTCTGTGTCTCTTTTACGTTTATATGTGAATACGTCCCATGTAGATCCTAGGGGGTCTCGTACAAGACAAAGAAAGATGAGGACTACAACTCCCTGAGGCATGTCGTAAAAGGCGACTAATACGAGATTGTGTACGGGGCTGGCAACGTCTTTGTGCAAAACACATAGTTACAGAAACTACCACTGCACATGCATGTGAATCCTTTGTGCAGGATTCCTACAAAGGAGCCAGCTGTAGTTGGGGTGGCATGCTCCATAAGGAGCCAAAAAGGAACTTGAGAATTTGTACCTTCAAAGGTATTCCAGATCGTAATTACATACAACTATTGGTTTTTCCCATCCATACTTACCTCCAGCTATTATATACAGCACGTATGGGGCTGACAGCCTCTTTCTGTGAAACAAATTACTACCAAAACTGCCACTGGAAGAACCAAGGTTGTGGAGTCAGCTAACAAATTGTCAGACGCCGACTCCTGAAATTGTAGAAGTCAAACTCCCAAGTCAGACGACAGTTTTTTCAAACTAGTCATATAGCATAAAATTTTGGACTGGGAGTCCGGGCATATTTTACTGACTCCGACTCCACAGCCCTGGTAAGAACACATCAGTGCTCCACAAATCAGAGGAAAAGAATAAAACTGTTCCAACATTTAAATTGCAAATCTTCATTTGTTGTATGTTGGACATGATCTCCTTGGGTATCCATATATTTATTTCCCAGTGCACTGACTCTGGTAACAAGCGTGTCACTTTTTGTTTATGTTTGTGATTTTAGAAAATAACATGCATGTAGTAAGTACCCTGGGGTTTCTGAGGATGCAGTGACTAATATCAGGTTGTGCCAGAGACTGGCAGACATATCATGTTGGTAATGGCTGTAAGAACCTGAAATAATGTATGTTGAAAACCATAAATAAGGACTGTTCATCATCGTCATCATAATTTTTCTTTGTGTTCCATATGGAGCATGGAGCCCCTTTCCAGGGCCGTCTTAACAGCATTGTAGGCCCTGGGCAAAGCAATGCACTGGGTCCCTACCAGCCCTACCCACCCACAGGAATAAAAATGTAAACGGTCAATACAATTAAACCTATAGATTTATAATTTATTGGTACTTTCAACAAAAAATTTCGTCAACTTACCCACGTCATGTTTGATTTGAATCCCAGGCCTTTCCAGCGAGAGATCGAGTAATTATCCACTCTGCCAAGAGATGTCTTATGAACAATATGGCAGCATCCCAGCATGGGGCCTCTAGAATCGTGGGGCTCCTGGGCACTGCCCAGTGTGCCCATGCCTTAAGATGGCACTGCCCCTTTCAGTTGGCCCACTTGTAGGCCTTCACAAAACATTCACATGCTCTTGCTGTGGTAGGTTTTATAGCAGTCTGTTTTACATGTTGAGGTTGCCAGCCTCATACACAACCTCATATTACGAGTACTTGCTTTGTACGACATGACTGAGGTGTGCCTCAGTCCTATTCTTTCTTCGTCTTTTCACAGAGACCCCTGGGAACTATGCTGACCAAGGACTGTTGAAAACCACAAATAAGGACTGCTGAGAACCATGAAAAAAAAGGCTAAAGAAACCTGAAATATTACATATTGGGAACTACAAATACTGGCTGTAGGAACTTGAAATATTACGTATTGGGAACTACAAATAATAACTATAGGAACCTGAAATATTACATATTGGGAACCACAAATAATGACTATAGGAACTTGAAATATTACATATTGGGAACTACAAATAATGACCATAGGAACTTGAAATATTACATATTGGGAACTACAAATAATGACTATAGGAACTTGAAATATTACATATTGGGAACTACAAATAATAACTAAAGGAAGAAATATTACGTGTTGGGAACTACAAATAATGACTATAGGAACCTGAAATATTACTGTTGTGATTAAGGCAACAAATAGGATGGGTCTGAAAAATCTTCAACTCAAATGTGAAGTCAGTCCTATTGTATGGCTCTGAGACATGGAGAGCAACAAAAACAACAACTAAAAAGCTACAAACTTTTATAAACGGGTGCTTGCATAGAATAGAAGGACTGAAATGGTATGACAAAGTCACAAATGTGGAATTGATGTCAAGAACCAGACAAGTGCCAGTGAAACAAGAGTTGAGAGAAAGACGCTGGCGATGGATAGGACACACTTTGAGGAGACCTGTTGATATTATTACAAGGCAGTCCTTGTTCTGGAATCCACAGGGAAAGAGAGGCAGAGGTAGACCAAAAAACACATAGAGAAGAGAACTGGATACAGAGGTGAAAATGATGAGGAAGACATGGAAAGAACTTGAGCGGATGGCACGTGACAGGAAGACTTGGCATGTGTTTGTTGAAGGCCTATACTCCTTGGGGAGCTAAAGGGTATTGATTGATTGATTGATTATACTTGGTATGAAATATTTAACATAATACAGTTTTTTTTGTTGCATTTGATGACAAAGATGTGACATGGCATTGTTTTTGTTATTCTCATTGGTAGAGATACTGATGTTGTATTTAGTAGTCCTCAGTGGTAAATATTTAACCTGATTCGGTTGTTGCTTTTTTTTTTTTTTTTTTTTTTTTGTAGGGCTCAGGGGTAAAATTTAACGTGATATTGTTTTTGTAGTACTCAGGGGTCAAGATTTCAAATGATTTTTTTTTGAAGTACTCAGAGGTAAAGATTTAACATAATACTGGTTTTTTTTTTTAATTACTCAGTTGTAAAGAATTAACATGATGCTGTTTTTTTTTTTTTAATACTCAAGGGTAAAAATTTTACATGATACTGTTTTTTGTATTACTCAGGGGTGAAGATTTAACATGATAATGTTTTTTATACTACTTAGAGGTAAAGGTTTAACATGATAAAGTATATGTAATACTCAGGGGTCAAGATTTAACATGATAGTGTTTGTGTAGTACTCAGGGGTAAAGATTTAACATGATAGTATTTGTGTAGTACTCAGGGGTAAAGATTTAACATGATAGTGTTTGTGTAGTACTCAGGGGTAAAGATTTAACATGATAGTTTATTTTGTAGTGCCACATTGTACTGGAGAGAGGACTTTGTGGAGAGACATGATTGTATGCACCACTAGGCATAGTACTTGAAGTAGAAGAAGGTTGAACATGGCTTTATTTTTAGTAAAAAATAAAAAAAAGGATCCCGTTACACGCACATTGAGTTTGAGGCATATTGGGAATATGGTGTTAGGCCCATATTTTCTTGACCATCGGCACACTAGGGGTTGATGTGGTGAGCATCACGCCGGCCTCCTTAACCTTCGAAAATAAAGTTTGTTCATTCTTTCGTTCCCAGAGTTGCCCTGGTACCCATTTCATGAGGCTGGGTCGACCCCGGAGCCATTTGCAGTCTAAAAAAATCCCACTTCAACTGGGGATCAAACCATGGACCACCGAGCTAGGAAGCCAGTGCACTAACTACTGTGCTACCGCAGCTCCTTTATTTTTAGTACTCAGGGATAAAGATTTAACACGATAAGGTACTCGGGGGGTCAAGATTTTACAAGACACTGACTGTGTTTGTTGTACTCTGTGGTAAAAATGTAGCATGATATTGTTTTTGTTTTTACTCAGCCTGACTTTGCAACAACCCCGATTGAGACAGACGAGGAGACAGATAATTGGCTCAGGTTTTATGAGATGGATGCTCCGTTGATTCATGTGGGAGAGATCGTCTCTGCTGATCCAGAGGTTGGTATTTTGACCGTCCCGTCTTTTGTGATGTGTATGGTGATTGGTAGAGTGATTACCTCTTACAACAAATTTACCAAGTTCTGGGTTCAAAACCTGGTAGCATCATGCTGCAGTCTACTCAGCTTTAAATGGATACCTGACTCTTCTCTTGAGTAAAGGAAGGTATAGGCAGCAAGATAATGAATTGGTAACTCCCACCTCTTAAAGCTGGACCTAGTGTAGAGAAGTCTCTAACACTTCAGTCCTATACATTAGTATCTGCTATTGGACCACCTTTATCTTTTATGGGTGAATGTACTGGCTTTTGTGATTTGTTTGGTGATACTGCTGCTTATATCACCCTGTGTAATTCCCAGGGTGATACTGCTGCTTATATCACCCTGTGTAATTCCAGGGTGATACTGCTGCTTATAATCACCCTGTGTAATTCCCAGGGTGATACTGCTGCTTATATCACCCTGTGTAATTCCCATGGTGATACTGCTGCTTATATCACCCTGTGTAATTCCCAGGGTGATACTGCTGCTTATATCACCCTGTGTAATTCCCAGGGGTCTCTGAAGAGACAGAGACAGAATAGGCTTACTGTGTCCTCAGACTACAAGGTGACTAATGAGGTTGTGCATAGAACAACAAAAACAGCAATCAAAAACTTACAGACTTTCATAAATGGGTGCTTGCGTAGAATGGAAGGGTTAAAATATTATGACAAAGTCACCAATGTGGAACTGATGACAAGAACCAGACAAGTGCCAGTGGAACAAGAGACGAGACGAAGATGCTGTCAATAGATATGACACACATTGAAGAAACCTGTAAATAGCATTACAAGACAGTCCTTGTTCTGTAATCCCCAGGGAAAGAGAGACAGAGGTAGACAAAAAACACATAGAGAAGAGAGTTGGAGACAGATGAGAGAATGATGAGAAAAACATGAAAAGAACTGATGGCTTGTAATAGGAGGACTTGGCAGGTGTTTGAAGAAGGCCTATGATCCTTGGGGAGCTGAAGGGTATTGATTGATTGATGGAGTTGGCAACCTCATCATGTAAAACAAATTGCCACAGAAAAGACAGCTGCTAAAGCATATGAATGCTTGGAGCAAGCTTCCTGCAGCGGTACTTCTATGTTCTGTAAGAATGCAAAGGAAAATGATGATGATGATATTATTACTGGTAATGATCAGCTGATTTTTTTAAAAATAAAGTTTTGCCTCGTTTTGGCGAGGCGCGTCCCGTTCAACCTAGTCGGTTATATTAGGGCGCATGTCCAAATATAAAAGACCCTTAGGTCTGGATACTTCGATGGAGAGGTGAACATGAACATCATAATGTAAATGTTGGTGCTGTTTGTGATGACAGTCAAGATGTAAATAGTCATTCTGTTGGTGACAACAGTGAATGTTAAAAAAAGGACGCTGTTTGTCATGACAGTTAAGATGTAAATAGTAGGAGCCGTGCTGGTGTAATGGTTAAGACGTTGCGCTGGCGACCAGGTTTTCAAGGTTCAGGCCCAGGCGTGGGCATTTGTAGGAGTGTCATCGACCGGGATTTTGACTGAATAACCTGAACAGCTCCTGCAGATAAACCCCTTGTGGATGAGAAGGAGCGAAGCTCCTGACCGGGTTGGAAGGAAAGTCCACTGTCTCCCCAGCCTCGCAATGACGTGTCATTGGGCCAAAAGGGCTGGAAAGCTCGAGTGCCGCTGGTTAGAGAAAAAAAAAAGGTGTAAATAGTGATTCTGTTTGTGACAACAGTGTATGGTGATTCTGTCTGTGATGACAATGAAGATTAAGATGGTAATGTTGTTTGTGATGACAATGTAGATTTAAATGGTGATTCTGTTTGTGACAACAGTAAATATTAAGAAGGGGTATGCTGTTTGTGATGACAGTGAAGATGTAAATGGTGGTTCTTTTTGTGACAACAGTGAATATTAAAATAGGGATGCTGTTTGTAATGACAGTGCACATGTAATTAATTTTGCTATGTAACACCAAGATATAAAATATGACTGTGAACTTTTCATATTAGAAATAAACAAATTAACCCTTTCTTTACTGTTTAATTATAGAAATTACATCTTCGCCAAGAACACTTCCACTGCTTCAGCGACCACGGACAGGGAGGACACTACCACTACGACACCACACCAGATAATGCATCATACTTGGCCTACTTCAACCTGGCAGAGGCAGTCTACAGAATTGACCTGCCCGTGACCAGAAACTTTGTCTTCTAAAGCAATTCATTTTTCACCAGCTGAAAATTAATATCAGTGGTTTCTTTAATACAAAAAAATTTAGATGTATTATAACCAGACAGTAATAAAGTTGAGATTATGTAGGAAATGGCAAGGCAAATTTTCAGTGATTAGACTACTACTGTAAGCCAAGTACGCTATGGTTTGAGACCAGCAAGTGTCTGCTGATATGTTCAGTTTTTTTTTTAATTTGGCACTTTTTAAAGAACCTTACAGACAACTTAACAGATATCAGTTTTAACTCTTTAACTAGTAGTGAACATTATTTCGGCACCAATGATTGTTCTGTCAGGTTGACAGACCAATATTCCGCCTGTTTGCTTAGTACTGAAAGAGTTAAACAGTTGGTGTTTCATTTGTATTTTCCTTCCAAAAAAATTAGTAAGCTCTTGGGAAGTAGGTTAGTAGCCCATTGTCAGTCAGCGTTTGAGATAAATTAGCTTTTAAATTCTGCTAAAGAAATGTCTATTGTTTGGTTTGCTGTGAGAGTAATGTACTGTTTTAATTACACTGTAAGATATATGTAGTGCTTGATTCTACTTGAAATGAAGTAATGATTGAAGTAATGTTTAATTCTACAGTTGCTATAAGAGAAATATAGTGTTTTATTACTATGTAAGAGATATGGCGAACGTGATTCTACTTGATCTAATGAAAGTTGTAGTGTTTGATCCTACAGTTGCTATAAGAGAAATGGTGTGTTTTATTACTCTAAGAGATATGGAGTACTTTATTCTGCTTGATCTAATGAAAGTAGTAGTGTTTGATTCTACAGTTGCTTTAAGAGAAATGGTGTGTTTTATTACACTATAAAAGATGTGTAGTACTTGATTCTATTTGAAATAATGTTTTATTCTACAGTTGCTATAAGAGAAATATAGTGTTTTATTACAGAGATATGTAGTACTTTACTTCAAGTAACGTTTGATTCTACAGTTGCTGTAAGAGAAATGTGGTATTTCGTTAGAGATATGTAGTACTTGATTCTGCTTGAAGTAATGAATGAAGTAATGTTATATTGAATAGTTATTATCAGTGAAATATAATGTTTTATTACACTGTAAGAGATATGTAGGACCACATTCTACCTGAAGTAATAAATGAAGTAATGTTTTGATTCTATAAGAGAAATGTAATGTTTTATTACACTATAAGAGAAATGTAATATTTTATTACACTTTAAGAGAAATGTAATGTTTTATTATAATGTTTTATTACACTATAAGAGATATGTAGTACTTCATTCAACTTGATATTAAATAATATTTCATTCTGCAGTTGTAACAAACCTTTTTTTTTTCTGCAAGCTATCATTTGCATGGTTGAACATTCCACAAAATCATTGTATTCAACAGATAAGTCATCTGTTTGATTCCTGTTTATGATAATTTTGTATCTTCTTCTTCTTCGTTCATCCTGAAAAAGACGTTGGTTGCGTTGTGTCCGTTTACAGCAAAGCTGCGATATTTGCGCCTTTCGGCTGACACATCCGACTTCAGCACTGCATTTTTGGGACCGGGTTAGCCTTCCCTCTTCGATCCCTACTCACTCAGCCAGACTGCAGTGATGCAGCCTGTTTCCAGGACCACCACTTGGAGGTGGAGAAGGGTCTTGGTTAGCTCTGGTTCGCTGGCACTGACGCAAGCAGTCTAGCTATGGGTCGCTGACTGCATTTCTCACTTTTGACGCGTCTTAGGTCCCCCTTTTTTTTTTGTATCTGACTCTACTGGATAAGTTAGCTGTCTGATTCTGCACACACAAAAATCTCTGTTTGATTTTGTCATGCAAGAAGGTATGTTCTGTTTGATTTTGTCATGCAAGAAATTAAGTTCTGTTTGATTTTGTCAAGCAAGAAGTTCAGTTCTGTTTAATTTTGTCACACAAGAAGTTACGTTCTGTTTGTTTTTGTTGTAAGAAAAATGGTATGTTTGGTTTGATTTGGTTTAAAGGACAATCTTCATTGCACACGGACAACTCCAACAGTGCTCCGATCTCCTCCCTTAGATCACACAAGGAAGATCTCAGCACAGTGCACGAACTCCATAGCACAGGCAAGAATCCCAATGTGTGTATATAGGAATCACACATTCTATTAATAATTTTGTGGTGGGTAGGTTTCTAATTTTTAAATTTTGCCAGGGCAGTGGCCTTTCAGCCTACTCTTTTCGATTTCCAACTGCCATGGGATTTTTAACGTGCGCAACTTGCACATGGGACCTCCTATTTTTTCGCCCTTATCTGAGAAGGCTAGGCATCCAATCTCACTACCCAGGAGACCAGGGGGGAGTATGACATCATTAGGACCACTGGTTTTGGAAACAAAAATTCCATAAATTATATTCCCCCAACTGGGAATCGAACCCGGTACCTCTAGAATTTGAGGCTGATGCCATTACCTCTTAGCCACTCCTACCTCGAAGTTTGGTAGTGCTGTGAGTTACTGTATGCTCATTATGAATGGCAAGTTTTAATTTCATACTGATGAATATGACAGGAATATCAGTTAGTGGACATAATATAAACAACTTGGAGATATGCTGAGTAAAGTCTAAATAGCGAAAAGTTAAAAGGAGTTGCAGGAAATGATTGACACAATAGTGGCAGAAAATGAAAATAAAAGTCAGCATTAAAAGCAAAAAAGACAGAAAATGACTTCTCCAGAATGCACTATCAAAGTAAATGGACCAGTTTTAAAACAGATCAGTAGATTTAAAGACCTAGGCATGTCAATGACATCAGATGGAAGACTCATCTCAGAAGTGAAGAGCAGAATCATCATCATGTGACATATTCTTTCCAGAACGTTGTCTCCATTACAGCTGCTCTGAACGCATCACGATTCTGGGCAAGTCGACCTGCATCAGCCAAAGACAAGTTCAGACTCTCTGTGATGTCCTGGGTCCACCGTCGTCTAGGTCGACCCCTTCCCCTTTTTCCAGGGACCATGCCTTCCATCACTGTTTTTTCCAGACTATTATGTCTTTTTATATGACCGAAAAATTTCAGCTTCCTTATTGCGATGGTATTTAGGAGCCAATGTTCCTGTACGTTTAGTGAGTGCAGTACTTCTCTGTTGGTCTTTTTTTCTGTCCAGGGTATTCTCAACATCCTTCTGTAGCATGTCATTTCGAATGATGTAATCTTTTTTGCAACTGTTTTATTGAGTGTCCAAGTCTCGCAGCCGTATGTTGCTACTGGGAATATACATGCTCTGATCAGTTGTAACTTTGTTTCTTTGCTTGTGCCTTGCCATAGGTTTTTCATCTGTATTAGCTTATGTGAAGCAATTGCAAGTCTTCTTTTAATTTCTACTGCACAGTCGCCAGAGCTGTTAATGATTGATCCTAAGTATTCGAATTCATTGACACTTTCCAGTTCTTCGTTATCAATTTCAATTTCTGGTTTGGTCTTTACTTTGTCTGTTGTCAATACTTGGTCTTCTTGGTGTTTAGGTATAGATTCTGGGCCTCGCTGTGTTTTTTGGTGGACAGAAGTAAGAAGAGCAGAATAGCCCAAGCAAAAGCAGCATTCTGTAAAAAAGAAAAGTATTTTATGCAACAATGGGTTGACAGTGGAAGAGTGAGAGTTTTTCAGCATTACATAGAACTAATCCTGACATATGAAAGTGAGTCATGGACAATTAGTAGGAAAAGCACTAGAGGCTGCTGAGATGTGGTTTTAAAGAAGAATGTTAAAAATACCATAGACAGCTAAAGAGAGTAATGAGGATGTCCTAAAAGAGGCCAATGTGCAAAGGAAGCCTGTGATGAGGAGAAGAAGAAAGCTGGAATATATTGTAACAACAGGACAGATTGAAAGAAAATGAGATAGAGGAAGACAAAGAGAGCAGACGCTGGACAGTTTGACATTGTGGTAGAGAAAGAAGTCAATAATAGAATTTATGAATAGTACTGGAGAAGGAAGTTGGGTGTTATCCCGGACACCTCACTGTATGTGGCTGATGTAGCAAAGCCAGTGCAGTCTGCGCTTTCTAAGCAGTGTATACATGCTTTGAAGGCCAGCACGTGACAGCGTCTCGACATTTGTCACTTTGTCCTTCTACGAAATACCAAGGATGTGGCATAGGCATTGTTGATTTAAGGTATTGAGCCTTCTTTCTTGCTTAGCATAGGTTGTCCATGTCTCGCTGCCATATAGAAGCATGATGGTGATGCAGCATTATATACTGCCACCTTTTTCTTCATTATGAGTCTGGAGTTTCCCCAAATACGGATTGTAAGGTGGGCAAAGATTGCTGTAGCTTTGCCAATATGGCTGTCAATTTCTGTGTCCAGAGAAAGAGAGTGTGTCGTTGATGGTAGACCCCAGGTATGTGACCTGGTGCACCACTGCCAATTCATAGTTATCGATAGTAATAACTGGTGCACCACTGCCAATTCATAGTTATCGATAGTAATAATAACTGGTGCACCACTGCCAATTCATAGTTATCGATAGTAATAACTGGTGCACCTCTGCCAGTTCATAGTTATCGATAGTAATAACTGGTGCAACATCCACATCCTGACCCAGCACAATTGTTTTCTCTAGACTTATTGTGAGGACAAAGTCATTGCATGCTTGAGAGAAGCTTAGGATGCTTGGGTTAATATTTAATTTACTTTTTATTGGACAACGGTAATTTGTTTTACCAAAACCTCACGAATAGCTTAATTCCCATCGCAATAATAGCATAGAGAAAAACTTCACAGATATATAGCATTTCCTACTAAGAAGTATGAACAACAGAGAAAACCAATATTAGATTATTTACACCATAGTCAACCTTGTCATTGTGTATGGGCAAAATGAAGATGAGCGAGCAGAGGTCAAGGAGGAATTCTTCTAGCTGCTTCAAACGACAGTGGACGACTGCCTAGATGAAATTATCATGTTCGGAGATTTCAGTGCCAGAGTTGGACATGACCATGCTAGATGGGGTGGAGTTATCGGAAGATATGGAGAAGATACTCTTAATGACAATGCAAAGCGACTCCTTAGATCTGCACTGAGCAGAATCTGATCATTACAAACATAAAGTTCCCCCATAAGCGCATACATGTATACACTAGGTGTGAACCAACAAAGAATGAGAAGTCAATGATTGACTATGTCATAGTTAGGAAGAACTCAATCAAGTATTTCCGGGATGCTAGAGTGTGGAGGGGGCCAGAGATTGGAAGTCACCACTATTTGTTAACAATTAAAAGAACAACTGAAGGAGTTACTCGGCCTAAGAACTGCCTAACATCATGCAAGAAGCTAAGTAAGCGGAACAGGGGAAACGAGCTGAGAGCCAGAAGTGAAGACCAGATACCAGGGGCTTATTGCTACAGCAGTGAGAAACACAACAACCTGAGGACCTGGAAACACTCTGGCTGACATTCAAGGACATCATAAAGACTGCTGCAGCAGTAGCATGTGGTGAAGTTCAACTTGGGAACAAGAGAAAGAGGATACCTTGGTGGACAGATGAAGTTAAAGAGAGAAGAAAAAGGCATGGAAACAATACTTAGGAGCTAAAAACACAGCAGGAAAAACAGAAATACAGAGAATATATGATACTCAGAACAGAAGCAAAGAACAAGGTGCTAGCAGCAAAACAGAAGTCCTGGGAAGAATTTGTAGAAAAGCTAGAAAGCGATGCGCAAGAAAACCAGAAATTGTTCTACAAGACCCTAAAGAATTTGAGGAAGGAAAAACAGTGCCCTCTTAAATTTATAAAGGATAAGCAAGGCAAATTGCTTACTGCCCCAAAAGAAGTAATGGAAAGAATATTTTTCAGAGCTTCTGGATGGTGAGCAAAGTCAAGCATCAGAAATGATAACCACTGACACAGAAGAGGAAACCAATGGTGATGAAGATGACATAAAGATGGAAGAACTGAAGGCAGCACTGGAGAAAATCAAGATGGGCAAAGCAGCAGGACATGATGGCATAACTCCAGAAATGGTTAAGTACATGGGAGCAGCAGGTGACCTATTACTCCTAAGGATCCTACAGGCAGCTTGGTGCAACAAGACAATACCAAAGGATTGGGAGATTGCCATAATAATACTGATCTTCAAAAAGGGTGACAACCGACAATGTGGAAACCACAGAGGCATATCCTTTCTCAGTGTTCCTGGTAAAATCTACTCTAGAATACTGGAGCAGAGACTCAAACGCCTAGCTGAGCCACAAATGGATGCGGTCCAGTGTGGCTTCCGAGCAAATTGAAGTACTCAAAACCTAATCTTTGAGTGAAAAGGCTCTTGAGTATAAGAGTGAGATCCATCTTTGCTTCTTAGATCTGGAAAAGGCATTTGACAAGGTACCCTGGAACAAACTCTGGGACTGTTTGGCAAGAAAGAACATTCCAACACCTCTGATTCATGCTATACAGAGCTTCTACAAGTCTTGCAGAAATTATGTGAGGACGGCAAACCATAAGTCAGAATTCAGGACCACCACTGGTGTAAGACAAAGTGGTATCCTGTCGCCTTATCTTTTCATACTCCTCATGGACGATGTCATCAAGGCATGTAAGGAGAGGACAAGAAAGTATTCAGTGGGGTACTGGAAGATGAGACAGGTCTGTATTTCAGAGCTGGCATTTGCTGATGATGTTGCCCTGATTGCTAAATCAGAGGCACATCTTCAATCCAACCAGCAAGTCTGGAAGGAAGAGCTGGAGAAAAGAGGGATGATCATAAGCAGCTCGAAAACAAAAACCATGGTGATATCACGAGAGGAAAGAAATCAGATTAAGCTGGGAGAACAGGTCCTGGAGCAGGTCGACCACTTTAAATACCTTGGAGCTGTCATAGACCGGAAGGGAGGCATCAAAGAAGAGTTGGCTACCCGAAGAGCAGCAGCTGGGAGACTTTTTCAAGCCATAAATCGAGGATTCCTCAGCAAATGAGAAGTTGGTAAGAAGACGAAGATGGCTGTATACCGCTCTACCTATGTCCCAGTCTTGACATATGGATGCGAGTCATGGGCAATGACTACAACCCACAAAAGCCAGATCCAAACCTCAGAAATGAGGTATCTGAGGAAGGTGGTTGAAGTAACAAGAAGAGACATGGTCCGCAACCAGACGATACGTCAAGGTCCAAAAACCCAACCCCTGCAGACCCAAGTAGAACAGTAAATAAATATTAGACAAACATAAAGGTATGTTTTCAGGCACTCGTAAGAAATAAAGAAGTCTTCTTCTTCTTCTTCTCGTTCGCTGTTGTTTAGAAATGTCTACACAAGAAGTCCGGTTTTCTGGATGTATGTTGCTGTGGTTGAAAGTTCTTCAAGACTCCCAAACAGCTTTGTGTGGATGTGCGTCTCTGTGGGCCAATGTTCAGTTCGCAATTGACTAAGCATGTGGCAGTCTTGCAGGATGTGTTCGGCTGTCTGTGCTGCCTGTCCACACGTACATAGGGGTGATGGGACCAATCTCAGTCTGTATAAGTGACTGTTCAGTCTGTTGTGTCCTGTTCTCATACGGAACAGGATCACCTGTTTTGCTCGATCAAGATATTGATAGTTGTCTCTTTGTTGATCAATTTTCCTGATGGCCTTGATAAGGGTCTTCTTTTCCTGGAATGTGATTGTTTGTTCTTTTTGTTCCTGTGTTGCTCCCTCTTTTGCTAACATATCTGCTCTCTCATTTCCTGGTATGCCACAGTGTGATGGTATCCACTGTAGCACTACCCTTCTTTTGATATTTACTTCGCATAGGACTTTGTTTAATTCTGGCAGTTTATCACTGTTGAGGGCTTGCAGAACTGACATTGCATCGGTAAGGAATACAACCTGCTGACATTGGCTTATTGTGTTATTTATTATTCCTGCAGCAATGCTTATGGCCTGTACTTCAGCAGCATAGTTTGAACAGAATATTCCAGTAGGTGAACAGGTGGATTCATTTTCTTTGTCTGGATAGACCACATAAACTCCTGCGCCTCCGTTCTTCACTGCTCTGGTTGCAGATCCATCAGTATATACTTGGATCCATGCTTCTCTGGGGTATAGTTCTTCAATCATGTCACATGCTGCTATTTTCCTTTGGAGAGTATTTAGCTCTCCCATGGGGCAGGTGGTAGTTATGGAGGTCTTAATACTGAAATTTTGATGTTGTTCCCATGGGGTTGGGAGGAGTGTGGGAGTTATTTCCTTAGTGATGTCTGGTAGTTCATCCTTGTATGTTCTAATTAGTTTTTTGGACCGATGCACAAAACTGCTTCTCTTCAACCTCCCACTGGCTAAATCTCCAAATCTAGTTTTCATTGGATGTGCGGGCATGTTCTTGTACTTTTCTGCTTGGATCAGGGTCTTAGTGTCTCGTCTGTATAATAAAGGTGGAATGCCTGTGATTTTTTCCATTTCATTTATTGGTGTGGTCTTCATGGCACCCGTGATCAACCTAAGCGCTTGATTTTGTACTTTATCTAAGGCTTGTAGGTGTGATTTGGCTGCTGTAGACCATGCTGCTGATCCGTACTCTAATATAGGTCTTATTGCACCTGTATACACTTTCTTTAGTGTTGTTTCGTTAGCTCCCCAACTTGATCCAGCTATTTTCCTCAGTATGGAAAGTTTTCTTCTCGCTTTAGCCTCTGTTCTCTCGATGTGGTGCCTCCATGTCATTCTCTTATCTAATGTAATGCCCAAGTACACCGGTTCCTCATCTGTTTGGACATGTATATTTCCAAGTCGTATCTCTCCTGCTTTGTCTTTGTTGGAGAGCGTGAAAAGTGTTGTTGATGATTTTTCAGCGTTGATCTGCACCATCCATTTCTCTGCCCATGCTGCTATGTTGTCTGCTGCCCTTTGTATTCGCTTATTAGCGATAGTTAGATGTTCTTCTACACATCACACCACCAAGTCGTCAGCGTATAGGGCAGCTCTCACACCTTGTGGCAGATCGTGGATGAGGTCATTGATGAATACAAGGAACAGGGTGGGAGACAATACTGAGCCTTGAGGAACTCCATGTTTTAGGAGGATTTTCTTGCTGTTGTGACCTTCCATAGTGACTCTTGCTTTCCGATTGTGTAGGAACGACTGGATCCATTTTCTCATATTACCCTTGATTCCGTTCCTTTGCAGTTTTACTATTAACCCGTCTTTCCATACTTTGTCAAAAGCTTTTTGGAGATCTATCCATAGGGTAAAGACTTTTCTCTTTTCTTGGAAGGCATCTTCAACGATCTGTGACAGGTATGTGATTTGGTCTTCTGTGCTGCTGCACTCTCTAAACCCTGCTTGTTCTGGCACTAAAATTTTCTCGGATTCCAAGTACCATTTCAATCTTCTGTTGATCATCCTCTCCATTGTCTTACATACACAGCTTGTTAGGCTTATTGGTCTGTAGCTGGTGGCCTTCCTGTTGTCTTTTCCTTTCTTTATGATGGGACACATGAGCGCCTCTCTCCATAAATGTCTCGTTGTCTGCGTAAATTGACGGAGATGTTACTTTCATTTCTGTAGGATTCCGCAAATATGTCTGCTGCTTGTTTGCCGGTATATAGTTTCCCTGCATCGTCTAGTGTAATGGTTTGTCGTTGAGAATTGTTATCGTCATTCAATTGTTTAGTGAGTTTCCACAACTTTCTCCCTTCCTTTTCAAGGTTTAGTTTATATGTTTTTTTTCCCTCCAGCTTCTCCTCTGGGCTTCTAGCTTTCCTTTAATGAATTTTGCTTTTGCCTTTTGTAGCATGATATGGTTCTGTTGGGATGGTTGTACCTCTGCAGTGTGCCTTGCTTCATTCATATCTTCATGTAGGTTTTGTAGTGTGTTGGACCAATATGGTACATAGTTCTTCCTCGCTCCTCTCGGTATTGTCTCCTTTGCTGCCTTGAGTACTCCATTATTAAAATCCCAGATGACTCTGTTAATGTCTCTGTCTAGTACCTTAATATCTTTTGTAAGCAGATTTGCTCTGTGTTGATAAATGGACCAATTTGCTTTTTTATAATTCCATCTTGGCTGACTTGGACTTGTATTAATTGTTCTATTAATTTTGATGAATACAGGACGATGATCACTTCCACCGAGTTGTTCTCCTATTTCCCTTTCCACTATCCCAGCCAAATCAGGTGTGCAGAATGCCAGGTCTGGAGTAGAGGTGCTATGCCATCTTCTGGAGTAAAAGGTTGGAGGATCATTAGGGTTGTTTAGAAGGGTTAGGTTATTGTCGTCTTGCCAGTTTTCTATCTCTTTGCCCCTTCTATCTAGCTGGTTGTATCCCCAGCTTTGGGAATGGCTGTTGAAGTCTCCCACCGCTATGAAGTTGCCAATGGGGACATCTATGCTAGTCATGTTCAGTGGTATGTCATTGGGGCAGTAGAAGTTTAGGAGATCCAGTTCCAGAGTGTTATGTTTTAGATGGATTACTTGGTATTCTGCACCTTCTTTATGTGTCTTGGATTCTATAGCGTTGAGGTTATTCCTTATCAGTGTTAGTATGCCACCCTTCTTCCGATCTTTTCTGTCAACTCTGAAGCATTGATAGCCCCGTATCTTAAAATGTTTTCCTTCCTGTAGGTGGGTTTCTTGTATGCAGCATATGCTAATTTCTTTCCGAAATAGGGTATTCTCTAGTTCAGTCTTTTTTGTTGTTGACTCCCTCTGCATTCCAATGCATGACATTCAGAGGGGCCGTCGTCTTATCTGGTTGGCCAGTTACTTTCTCCTTCCGCCTCCTGGCTCCATTTGGCGGACTAAGGAGACCTCCAGTAGCTGAGGGTGGATTCTGTCGAGGCTCAGAATCCGGCACTGCTCCTGCCTGAGGGACTTCACAGGGCGAGCACCATAACGATAATTTTTTGACATCTGTTGTGTAGACATATTAAACCAAAGCGGGTTGCATGGTACCATGGTTGCTGGTGCGCCTCCTGGCCTGGTACATCTGACTTCAGCACCTGTTTCTTAAGGCAGAGTGTGCTCATGCCTCCCCCTCTGGCTGGGGGATTTGATTTTGCCTTTACCTCGTTTGCTGTCCCATCTTGCCTCCCGCTGGGGTTGATACCCAACCTTCGGCAAGATTACTGGGTATAACGGGGTCCACCACGAGTAGGTGAGGTAGACTTGGGCAGGAGAGGCTAAGAGACATGTTGAGTCTTGTATTGGGCATCACTGCCCCATTTGGACCCCTATAAAGAGTAGAACAAGACAGCAGAAAAACCACGCTTGCTGCATTGGTTTATGATTTATACTATTTTTATCCGTACGAGAACACCGCCTCATATACAACCAATTACACTAAAAACATGGCCAATTCACATCCCCAAAAAAAAAATGCTTCACATTACCCCAAAGTAACATTTTGCGAACGCACAACACCTCGAACAGCCTTAAAATGGACGCAAGCACTTCTATTAGTTCCCCTAATTATACATGTATATGTCTTTTTAGAACGGGTGATCAAAGATTCCTTATTCTGTAGTCTTCGTATTGAAAAAAGGGGGGGTTTACTTTTTGGTTCAAGTTTGTAAAGTTGTCCAAATACTTCCGATCTGTTCCTGTAAATTTCAGTCTTTGAATTTAAAATGCGGGTTTGTGTGTTAAGTGTTAAAGTTGCCCAATATCTTCTGATTATGTCACCTTATCGATTTTGGAAGCCTTAGTCCGATCCTTATTCTTGGCTGTCGTTAATGCTGGCTTGACGTGGCGATGTCAGTGGGATTTGTGTCTCCATTTAGGTGCTCATGTTTCCCATTCTAAGTTCAAATCCCAAGGGTATGCACTGCTGACGAATTTCCCAATGAAAACCGTTTATGTATTGCCCTCAGTTTTCAATTCAAACCAATGCACCTAATTGGGTGTAAGATGCTGGTCTGTCAGGGGGCTCTTTCTTTCATAATCTCCTGCATGACCAGGACTGTAGATCAATATCAGTTCTTGAAGATTCGATGCTACTATGGAGGTTTTCCATTCATGTCGGAGCCATCTATTTTGGACCTTTCGAAGCATGGATTGTGAGTCTTAAAAAATAACTGCCTTTGTTAATTAAGTCCCAGACAGCCATCTTAAGGCAGCAGTAGCTGCCTCTACCTCAAATCTATGAACTGGATTTGTTGTCCATGCTAACCCCGCTATGTTCCCCGACGTTTCTGTAACCCTTACTCAGCAGAGATGGCCTCGGTGGACCCTATTATTCATTACCACGGATGTGTTTTCGTGTACGCCAATGGCATCATCACAGACAGCATTGGCTTCATTTGAATCGATCGTGAGCGATTTCCAGCTTAGCGCGTCCCAAGGCCCAAGTCTCTCTCCCAGGTTGGCTAGACTGCACTTACGTGATACCGTATTAGGCTGACCGATGACTTAATCCGGTATTGTTCATCCAGCCTCATCTGAAACTTAAACCAATCTGGGGAGTGGTCCCGAGCAAATATAATTTCAACTAAATTGGCCAAATCACCTGTGAGAAAATGAAAAAGTCGCTGATACTGCCTGCGCTAAGCATAACACCCTTATAATTCTTGCTCCTTTGATGTCGGCGATGTTCGGGATGCAGGGAACGAAAAGTTACATGAACAAACCCGTTTTGTGACATCACCACTTTCATGTCTATCTCGAGTTCTCTTCTCTGTGTGGTCTTCCTCTACCTCTCTTAACCTTGGGGATTCCAGAACAGGATGTGTCTGGTAATGCTATAAATAGATTTTCGCAATGTACGACCTATCCATCTCTAGCATCCTCTTCTCATCTCTTATTCCACTGTCGCTTGTCTGGTTCTTGTCATCAGTTCTACAGTAGAGATTTTGTCTACCTGTGTCATCTCTAGAGATTTCGTGTCAGAACAAGGACTTCATTGTAGAATTTTGTCATACACTTCCTC
The DNA here is from genome assembly GCA_024509875.1 of Oreohelix idahoensis. Lineage (NCBI taxonomy): Eukaryota > Metazoa > Mollusca > Gastropoda > Stylommatophora > Oreohelicidae > Oreohelix > Oreohelix idahoensis. The sequence continues at coordinate 122,869 of JAMPIV010008526.1, forward strand.
AGTAGAGTGTGTCACTACCACTATCATCCAGTAGAGATTTTGTCATTCCACTGGCACGTGTCTGATTTTTGTCATCAGTTCCACATTATTGATCTTGTTTATCATACCACTTCAATCCTAATCTACGCAAGCACCCATTTATGAAAGTCTGCAACTTTTTTGTTGTTGTTATTTTTGTTTTTCTTCGTGCTTTACAACCATACAATATAAGTGACTTGACATTTGAATTTCTTCTTCTTCTTCCTCGTTCGTCCGGAAAAGGACGTTGGTTGCGTTGTGACTGTTAACAGCTGCGATATCTGCGCCTTTCGGCAGGCACATCCGACTTCAGCACGGCATTTGTTGGGACCCGGTTTGCCTTCCCTCTTCGATCCATACTCTCTCAGCCAGACTGCAGTGATGCAGCCTGTTTCCAGGACCACCACGTGGAGGTGGAGTAGGGTCTTGGTCAGCTCTGGTTCGCTGACACTGACGCAAGCAGTCAAGCTATGGGTCGCTGACTGAATTCTCCATTGCTGCACATTTGAATTGAAGATTCTGATTTTTGTTTTGAACTTAATTTACTTTGACCTCCATACATTTCCCAACTTAACGAAAGCTTCTCTAGCCTTTTGTATTTTATTTTGATATCCTTTTCTGTCTCTCCAACAGAATCTATATTGCTGCCAATGTATATTGTATGATTTAACATCTTGTAGTGGCGTTTCTTCATGTCCAGCATCTATTCTCATTATCATTGTTATATCATTGTATATTTTCAGACCTACTAGCTGAGACTTCTCATCAAGCACTTTCATTGTGTCTTTCATCTGATTACGGTTGTGTGAACATGACAGCAAGATCGTCGGCAAAATCTAGATTGTCACCTGCTTAGTCAGAGTTCACTGGATTCTATTTCTGTTGGGTGAAATCGATGTTTACATAACCCAATCTATAGATAGTCAGAAAAAAATGGAGACAAGAGACATCTTGTTGCGTTATTTATCTATTGTTATTTGTAGTTGGGAGAACTGATGAAATATGTGCGAATGAGCAATCGTGCTATGTTGTCGAATGGTTTGGGTGATCAAGAAGATGATTAATATTCATTAGCTCCAAACGCCTGGTTTGGGTCCACAATTATAACATATTTATTTGTTTCAAACAGTTCCACAATTCAGTATACATGGCATCTTATTAATACATGCATAACAATGCGTCTCCTACTGTCCTTTACGTATCGTCACATACTCTGGCCTATATACTGAAGATGTCGGCATCCGAACCATCCAAGTAGCGATAACCAAAAGTATGGAGATTAAAATTATGTTTGATAGCTCCCGAAAAAACGGAGACTCCTCTGATAAATTATTCTTGAACTAGTATACTTGCATTCAACATCAATGAATTACTTGTGGCGACCTTCGTATACCAAAGCCACGTAGGAGAATATCATAAACTTCAATTCGCATGGGAGCGAAATATATCACGTCTTGCTTTGATGGAATCATATAGCGAAAGGTCAAGATCGACAGTTTGAATCAATTAGCGCGGCACATCATTACGTCATCATTACCTAGAGACGTCAACCTATTATCGCGTTCATTTATAATTAAGAAGAGTGCAAAACAGATCATGCTGACTCCAGATAGAAATGTTACCGCGTATATTAAACTGCTAACAGAGCTAAGTGAGGCCAACATGTAAAAATACATCCTGCTTATATTTTTCCTAGAACAAATAGTAACTTTTTTTCTCTGTAATGTGTGCACTCTTGTAAATCTCCCTTCTTAGGCAACATGAATAGATATTCTTCCTTCAAGTCTGGTGGTATTTCTTCAAGTCCCAGACTTGACCAAGTAATTTGTATTCTATCTTCTGTAGAGTTGTCAATATCTATTTTGATGACTTCTGAAGAAAGCCCATCTTGACGAGTCACTTTTCTATTTTTAGAAGTTTTATGGCTTTCTTGACTTCTTCCTTGGTTGATCTTTCAAAGTTTACTTGTAGTTCTTCATCTGTGATTGAATGTTTGTGGAATTTCGTGGAGCTGGTCTATTGAGAAGTTCCTCAGAATGTTCTGTCCCCCTCTTCATTTGCTCTTGCATATTGCTAAGAAAATTGCCACTCTTGTCTTTGATGAGGCTATTTGCTTGCATGAATTTCCCTGTTAGCTTCTTTGTGCTGTTGTGCAGGTCTCTCATATTTTCTTTAGCTGCAACTTCCACCGCCTCTCTTGTCAACTCTTCAATATATTTCCTCTTCTCTTTTGATGTTTCTTCTTACCCTTTTGTTTGCTTCTGTGAACACTTCTTGAGCCTTGACTTTGGAACTTCTAGTTTTGCTTCTGTTTAAATCTGCTTCCTTGGTTTTTTTTTTTTCCTGTTTTTTCTTTTTATCTCATCGATGGTTCCTGCTGTTACCCATGCTTTGTGCTGAAGTTCTCCCTTTCCCAGTAATTCTTCACGTGTCTCTTTTCATATAGTTTAAATCAATTACCAGTGGTCTTTTGTACACGCTATATCTTCCAGCTGTTGGAGCATTTGATATTTATAGGATATTGTGACCGTAAATTTGTCTCTTTCTTTATTTCTTATATATCCTACATTAAGCTGTTGTCTATAACTATGTGCTGTTGTATATTTCTTGAGTTTCATCTTTATTTTGTTTAAAAGAAAATGGCGATCTGACGCCACATCTGCCCCTCTAAATACCCTTACGTCATACAATGATCTAAACTTCTTGTTTATGCATATATGATTAATCTGATTTTCTGTTCTGTGTTCTGGTGAAAGCCATGCTGCTTTGTGTATTCTTTTATGTAAGAATATGCTTCCTCATATAGCCAGTTGATCTGAAGCACAGACATTTGTGAACAGTTCCTCATTTTCGTTCATTGTTCCTAGTCCGTGTTTTGCCATGGTTTTTTCAACGCCGGTATTGTCTGTAGGCTACCTATCTCAGCACTAAGGTCACCCATCAAAATTGTGACGTCTTTTCTTCTTATTTTATCCATCATATTATGAAGTCTAGTGTAAAAATTTTTTTTTTTAAACTGATCTTTCTTTGTGATTGGTCGGTGTTTAACATTGGATGATGTGTATCTTCCTTTTTGCCGTTTTGAATGCTGCTGTTATAATTCTGGGTCCCATTGCTTCTCATTCGATGAGTGATTTCTGTGCCTCTTTAGATGGTATTAGAGCCACCTCTTCATTGTGGTGGGCACTTTCATTCTCATGCCCAAAGGGCAGCGCCATTTCTCTTTTCTGTGATCAGTTTCTTGTCTTCTGTCACGGAATTGCCTCCCCTGCTTTGCAGTAGTGGTCTAACAGTGGCCAAAACTCAAGAGTGTCTAATATGGGCCTTCAAAGGTGTCTACCTTCGCACAAGATTACTCTTGGCAGAGTTATAGATAGAAGGATAATGACGCTTCTATCTCAAGGGGGTGTTCATAAAATATTCCAGAAGTCAAGAACAAAGCTGCATTGGCAGGGCAATTGTTAACTTATATCGGTCCGCCGCCTTTTATGAAGAATTAAGCAATTATTAATTTAAGTTCGTTCAAGCCCCCACCCTGATTTACTCAGTGGAATTCTTCTTATTATGGTATAGCTCTGTTTAGAGTGTATTTAGTAAATTGACTGTGACAAACATGCAGTACATAGAAAATGATTAAATCGTTGTTAAATTTGTATATTTATTAATAACAGATTTAATCATCATTTAGGTTTAACTAGGTTATAAAGAAATTAATAATTATTTATTTAAAAAAAGTTTATCATCACTGTTGTGATGGAATAGAAGTGTGTAAAGGAGGTCACTTGGCAGCTTTTATGGGTTACTTAGCTGTCAGTGACGGTTCTGCTCCTTCTGATGGGTTGGTTCTTGGTAGACTGATCACACTCGTCGCTGGTCAAGGTTGTAGTGCGCAGCACGTTCCCAGAAGTGTAAGGGAGTGTCTACGAAGTTTGTCCTTCGTCTTAAAGCTCATGCCACTTTTCCCTTCTTGTTCCAGAGATAGTATCCTCAACTAGTACCACCAACAAGCCAATCTTGGCTCACAGACTGTTTGCTCAGAGAAGTAAGTTTAAGGCACTGGCAGATGCCTTTTTTCACGTGTCTTTGGGGTCGTTATGTTAGCACTAAACTCCCACTATGACTCCGTGTTTCAGTTTCCTCAGATGCCGGTCTTTCTTATTAAAATGGTTTTCCTGGGCTCTTTAAGTCCTTCAAGATGTTCCACAGAGTCCGGTCTGATAAAAAGAATTCTAACTTCTGGCTGTCTGGTTTCGTCTTGGCAAGCGATCCTCACAGTGAATTTGCAGTGTCTTAAAACTGCGAAAAGGTCAGGTTATATGGCCCTTCTTCCCCCGCATTTGTTTGTTACGATGCTAATCAGAGCGCCAATCGTTTCAAACACGTGTGTTTTGTGGGGTAATTTCAAAATTATTTCCACCCAAAATAATGTGCGTGATGTAAAAGGTCACCTCTCCTATATATGGAAATAAAACATCCGATGCCTTGTATGTAAACTCACAAACACATCTGTAAACTCATTCGACAATATGTGTCAGATGTAACATCTTACTTTCCTGCTTTGCCACAAGGTGTGCAGGAAACGGTTATGTCATTCCTGTGCGCCGACAAATAAGTTATCGACGCCAATATCAGAGATGGAGAAAGCTACTAGACTACAGACATTGTCCTATAGAAGAGACACCAAAAGCATGATCCAGATGGAAAAGTACAACAGTATGCCAACGCAACCAATGAAGGCAAGACTAGATGATCTGGCATTGGGACGTCTAAAACGTAGCAGCTTTGTCCATCGGGGAAAAAGACTTAAGAGGCAGCATCAAGAAGACCTATCCATGAAGACAACACCACTGAAGCCCACCCTATACCCTGTACCATGGGAACAGACCAGCAGTACCCTCCAGATTAATACATCAATCAGTGGTCTCACAACTGGATATGAGTATAATGATCTGCAAAAACGAACTGCTATATTGAGTATGATCCAAGAAAGCTATCCCGAACAATCATGGATACATGCCTACACAGATGGATCAGCAACAAGTGCTGTAAAGAATGGAGGCGCCGGTATCTTTATCTCATATCCTGACAACCACTATGAGACTAGGCATATTCCCACTGGTAAATTCTGTTCCAACTATACAACTGAGGTGCAAGCTGCAAATATGATTTATAACACCAACTCTGACTGCCAGCAGTTAGTCATCCTCACAGATGCCCTGTCTGTACTGCAAGCGCTCAAGAGTGGTAAACTCCCGCATCTGAGAAATGAACTAAGCAAGGTAGCTGCCAAAAAGCGAACCATACTTCAGTGGGTACCATCCCATTGTGGTGTACCCGGAAATGAAAAGGCAGATAAACTTGCTAAAAAGGGAGGAGAGTGTAAACAAGAAGATAATGAAATCACATACTTTGAGAAAAAGAGAGCTATCCAGACTATCAGAAGAGAACAAAATCAACCCAACGACCACTACCACACTTTTGACCGACAGGGACAGATCACCATCTTTCGCCTCAGGACAGGGCATAACAAACTGAATAAACACATGTACAAGCTACGATTATCTGCTTCACCACTGTGCACATGTGGATTAAACGAACACATTGCTGAGCATGTTCTACAGGATTGTCCTCTGTACGACCAGTTAAGAAAGATATACTGGCCCAATGACTCAACACTATACTCAAAGCTGTATGGAGCTAAAGAGGAACTCCAGACAACGGCCGAGTTCATCATGAGAACTCATCTGACGGTGTAAACATTAAAGATGCGATCGCAAGAAGAAGAAGATTATGTCATTCCTGTGCGCTGACAAATAAGTTATCTCCCCGTAGTGCTATCAAAATTCCAGCGCACCCTGGCCTTATCAGCGATTACGCAAATACGCTGGGCGATTTTGAAGCTACCCTGTAGCCTGATGTCGACCACACCCGAGATTAACCAACATGGTTGTCGATTAATTATTATCTCAGCCGTTCCTTGCAAAGCAGGCAGGAACGGGTAACCAAACAGACATGACGACTTAACACTGAGAGGAGTGTAAGAATGTTAAAATTACAAAATATCTGCTGCACAGCAGAGAAAGAAAAAGACGCCGACCATGGAAAAACACGTAAATAGTCAGTACAACAAATGTCCAGGATACGGCCGTAGTGACGCGGAGATTGACCCACAAATAATTATGTGACATCCTCTATACCTTTCCACCTTGTTTCGCAGAGTCACAGGATATCCACCTTGTAATTAACCATTTCTGCTGCCACCCGTGCAGGTTTTCCTTGTTTGTTTAGAGTACAAACATTCCATTTGCCAATTCGGGAGATTTTCCTAGCAGAAAAAAAAGGTGAGTCGGCAACGCAGAATCCTTTCGGCTTACTCTGAGTAGCGTTATGAGCCTTTTTAACAGATGACTCTCTTCTGTCTTTGATAACTAGGTCGTCTTACAATTGTGACTACTTGTTGAAGTTATAGTGGTGTTAAGAATGTTCTACTGCCTGATTACATACTTTTATGTTTGTCTCATATTAATTTACTGTTTACAGGCCTCGGGTTTCACCTTCCTTATGTGTTATAAATGTTTACAGGATGAGGTAACCTGTCCCATGCCCAACCTTTCTTAGTCGCTCCTTACGACATGCGTGGTAGGTTGCATTATTACTATTATTTGCTTCCCTTTTGGGCCCCGGTAACACTCGGGCGTTTTATGCCTTGTATTTATGAAAATATTGCTTTTTTACTCATTCACAACTCAGATATTTCAAAAATAATCACAGCTTGCAATCATAAAACTAAGACATATTCTGTAAGTAAATGTTAATGAAACACATGCAATTCATAACAATATTAAAGTGTTCTGTTGTTTTCAGTAAATACTGGTATATTCAGTTCTAGTGTTTAGATTGAAACGAAGGTGAAAAAACGACCTCTACACCTCACGGTAGAAGAGGAACGACTAAGTAAGTGAAAAAGGGTTAACAATTGCATGGACTGTCTGAATTCACAATACATTAGTGGTCTTCAATCCTTGGCGGCGGGGGGGGGGGGGGGGGGGGGGGGGGGGGGGGGGCGTGTGGTAGTGACCAGTTTTCAATATTTTTACACGTGCAAAATATCTGCATCTCTCCTTCATAAATAAAAAAATATCAATAATGTCTGCTTTCATTTCGGGGAGGGGGGGGGGGGGGGGGTACTTCCTCTACAAAAAGTTATCCTTTTTGTTTCATGTGTGTAAGAATCACACAGGTAAAAAACTCTTTGGTTTTAAATTTTACAAGTTTAAATTTTTTTTCCGTTTACCCTTAAACTACCACTAATTCCCCCTCCCAGTTTCCCGAATCCTATGAAAAACTGTGAATAGTGAATTCCAACATGTGACACACATAAGGGAGTGTTTTCTCTTATTTTTATTGTTTTGTGTTTTCCACTTAATTATCACTTTCTTTCCCATCTGTTTTTTGTTTGTCTGTCCCCGACGAAGGCCTTGTGGCCGCAATGTAGGTTTCTTTCTTGTCCTTTCTACTAGTAAGACGTATTACAATTTAATTTTTTTTTTTTTCATTCTCCGGGTAGGTTTTAGTAAAATGTGTAAAATATATATTGATTTTTCAAATGTTGACTGCCAAAAGTTTCCATGTTGAGACTAAACAGATAAAGGCTACGTTAGATTGTAGTTTTCACTCGAAATCGACAAATGCTGACGGAAATGTTTTTGTTAACAGTGGGGTATATTTTGTCCGGGGGAGGGGGGTATATTCTGGCCTAGGCAAGATTATCCCCGGGGTATAAAGTTGCCGAGGCCAAATTAACTCCGGGTGTAATTTGGACGGCCCAATGGGCTGATCACCCGTTGGCTTGTCACACCGATTACGGAAACAACGGCAGATGGATCTATTTGTTGTTGCCCTAAAGACGCCGCTAGGCGTGATGGGAAACTACAACAGAGAAAATCAATCTGCTGTTGCCCTTAAGACGCCACAAGGCGTGATGGCCTCTGACTGCTTGGTCGGTCTTTGGCTAAGGACGGAAGAAGAAGAAGAATTTGGACGGAGAGTATGCGTTGGCCTGCTACAGGGGACTTTCCCACCCTTCTCCCCCTTGTTAATAACGTGGCAGTTGTGAGAGACGGGTTTGTGTGTGTGTGTGTGGGGGGGGGGGGCGTGGGGGGGAGTCTCACAAACACACATTTATAGACATTCACACCGTTTTACATTTTTGATCTATCTATTTAAATAAACTACACTATATATCATGATTATAACTCATCAAGGGTTGAACGGGATATTGTTTCTTAAAAACAAAAAAAACAAAAACAGATTGAACAAATCCACATTATATTACTATATTTTTAATAACATTATCCAATTTAATATTCATCATTTCATTTCATTCGGATCCTAGTTTTTTATGTCCATCAGTGAGTACTAAAGGTTAATCGATTTGTTGACAGTCGTTACAGCCTAGGAACTCGTAACTTCGGACACAATCTAGAGACTGCACCGAATTACTTTCTGGTTACAGCTCATTGAACAGTCAGAGATCTACACGTTAAATCAATGAAAGAATCATCAACATCTAATTATGATATAGTGTCTATAATTTTAGATAATATGTTGAATTGCCAGATTTTGCTGTTGGCACTATCTCTGCTATTGCTCAAACTTTGCAGATGGCTGCATTTGTTATAAATGTCCCCAGCAAAAGCTGCCTGTCTCATGCTAATGACAGGTGTCTAGTGTCTATGCAGTAGACTTGTGCTACCTTTACTCGACACTTTATTCTGAACCATGGGAAACATATACTGGACATCAACAGCAATGATATAACAACACTTGGGTTCACAATCCAAAAAACTGGCTCGTAATATATTAAAAAAACAAAGTGTTTAAGTCCTGGACATTTGCAGATGGCAGCAAATTAGCAGTCGCATAAAATAGGCCTACTTGACATTAAGCTCTGGTATATACACTTCAACAAGAATTGTATATCTGTTACTGTGAATGACCGAAATTGGTGAATGTCCACAATCATCGGTGAAAGTCCAAAAAATTATTTGTTTCTATGCTATTCGGACATCGCTGGTGATTGTTGACATGCACCAATAGGCTATGGTGAATGTTGAATAAAATAAACTGGTTCATAAGAAATAGTCGATTAAAATGAAAAATACATTATTATGTTATTAGAACGAGAACATAAAATGAGATTATAATTCACAAACTACAATAAAACGAAAAAATTATGTTACATGTCAAACTAATAAAATGAAAAATACAGTATCATGTTAGGTATTAAAATGAGAGAATAACTATAATGATAAAAAAAAGAATATCAAATAAACAATAAAAATGAAATTAAAAAAAATATTTGTTGCAGCATGTAAGACTATTGTGACATTTTGAATTGCAAAGAAGTCCCTTATTTTTACAGCTGCAATTGCCCGTATAATATTTTTTGTTTGTTTTGTTGCAAAAATAAATTTAGTGTGATGAAACTTCATCAATAGAAAGTAACTTCTCTTTACAAATGGTGAACTGATTCCTGGTGAAGAGCTACTTGAGGGTACTATTTTTGTTTGCTAATTTATAAAAATCGGAATCCTCTACAGCAAGAACTAAAGCTAATATATTTCAAGGATCTGTACAGCTGCGGTCAACATCTGGGATTTGTACACGTACAGTATCACAAATTTGAGCAGAAGGAAATGTTTTATTTGATGTTCATAACATTTTCATTGCTTGCAGTCCAAGATTCTCTTTTGCAGTCACCCTTTTCTTCCAAATTGACTCGTGTTGTTCATATCTTCTTCTTCTTCCTCATTCGTCCTGAAAAGGACGTTGGTTGCGTTGTGTCTGTTTACGCCAGAGCTGTATTATCTGCACCTTTCGGTCGACACATCCGACTTCAGCACAGCATTTTTTGGGATCAGGTTTGCCTTCCCTCTGCGATCCCTACTCTCTCAGCCAGACTGCAGTGATGCAGCCTGTTTCCAGGACCACCTCTGGTTCGCTGACCCTGATGCAAGCAGTCAAGCTATGGGTCGCTGACTGCATTCTCTATTGCTGCATCTTTGGGTCCCGTTGTTCATATAAGGTACATATGTACATAGAGAAGTGTCACCAAGTTCTTCATCACCATCACAGTCATTTTCTTCAAAATCACCACTATTCTTGTCAGTATTATCACAATCTTTCTCTTCAGCTTCATTGATGTTCTTATGGATGCTGTTGCAGTCTTCTTCCATTGAATTGTTATTTTCAGGAACGTTGTTGGCTATTTCTTCATGCTATGTTTGATGTAATCGAACACTGGAAATTGCATATTTTTCAGCGTTTTGGGTTAGTTACCAAATCGTGTAAAAGGACGCAGCGAACCAGAGCTGGTCAAGACCGCACTCCACCTCCACGTGGTGGTCCTGGAAACAGTCTGCAGCTGTGCAGTCTGGCTGAGCGAGTGTGGATCGAAATGGGAAGGCAAACCCGGTCCTAAAAAATGCCGTGCAGAAGTCGGATGTGTCGACCGAAAGGTGCAGATATCACAGCTTAGGCGTAAACAGACACAACGCAACCACCGTCCTTTTCAGGACGAACGAAGAAGAAGAAGAAGAAGTGTAAAACTGTTTACCATGGCAACTAGTGATAGGACCCAAAAAAAATGTGTGTACATCTCGTCTAATGGCTGAATAGGCTAGAAACTTGTTTCGACAATTGACTGATAGATCTAGCGACGGGGACAAGAGTGAAAACGATGTGCACATTGTTTGAAATGGTGATTTTGATAGAGATGGGGCGCAAGAAGTTATAATTGTGAAAATATTGCAAGTCCTCGGCCATCAGACAGCCGTTAAATAGCAACAACCTCTATTAGAGTTAAAAAAGGTTCATATTGTAATAGTACATTCATTTATCTTTAAAATGACGTGTAATTCATTAAAATATGTAAACAATTACGAAAACTAAAGCTTACTTTGTGCAAACACCTACAGGATGAAAATGGGAAAAAATTTAATTCGGCCACAGTGTGTTTTTCAATTCGGTAGTTAATGTGTTAACCCTAAACATGGCTTCTTAAGGAGTCTGCCAAATTCCCTCATGGTATGTTGTGTTTTTTGCGAACTGAACAAAGGGTAGACCTTCTGGCCACTTATTGTTTCGTTGTTATCCATCCAAACTGTTAACATATTTTATATGGCTTGATTAGCTCTTTCCACGGAGCCTTGTGTTTGGCTGTGTCACAGTTTTCCATGTACTATCTTCACATATTTCCACATCACACAAAGTTCAGATATAACTCAATTACTAAACTCCCTGCCATTTTCTGAATGCAATATAGTGGGAGTTCCAAATGTCAAAAAAATGTGTAGAAGGTGGTATGCAACTTCTTCTGCGGTGTTGGTTTTTAGAGGTCTTAACTGAATAAATTTTGTTAGATGGTCTTGCTAAACCATTATGAACTTGAAGACAAATCTATCAGGTCTACCTGACATCTTGAGTTAAATTCTGAGCTAATCATAGGTTTTATAAAAATATCTTTTTAGGAACACTTAGCTTCTTCTGACATTTTTTCCATAAATTCAGGATTAGCATTACAACTTCAAAGTGATATTCTTGTACTTAATTTGCAGTTCCTGAAACATCTGTGATCTTTTCCCATGCCCTGTTCTAATATGAGTTTCGAAAAGTATTTAGAATATTTCCTCATTGGTAACATAATAACAAATATTTGTTTTTCCTTGTTTCAGAGGCACAGTTTATTTATTTTCATCCATCACTTTTAAAACATAAAAATGTTTCATACGCCAGTCATGCAAAGGTGTATTGATTTTTCTTTCGCAGCGATCACTTCACTCAAAATCTTCAAATACATTTCCTGACTAAAATAAAAATAATTGTCCTGCCGTTTACTATTGGTTAAAGGATTAAACTTTTCAAGAAAATGATCGTGGTTCACTGTGGTAGCCATTGCACCAATATAAACCAAAAACAGTAAGTTAAATTCTCAAAAACTAACAGCGTCGAACACATGTGGTACAAAACTGATCACAGATAACTGATGTAATGGTGGGATGGATCGATGTAACAGCTGATGCAATGAACGCTACGCATGCTCAACTTTGTCTTTGTATTTTATTCAACATTCACCACAGCCTATCAGTGTATGTCAACAATTACCAGTGAATGTCCAAATAGCTTACTACTTACTTATTCGTTCCTCTTCTCTTCTACTGTGAGGTGTAGAGGTTTGTAAGAGAGAGCGCCATACTATTCTATCGGCTGTCTTCTTCCTGGCTTGGTTCCATTCTAGTCCTCGGTCCTTCAGATAGCATAGAATACAAATAATTTTTTGACTTTCACCGACGTAGTTAGTGTATGTCGACATCCACCGGTGATTGCCAACAATCACCACATTTCGGTCATTCACAGTAAGACATTCACTCATTCAAGATGAATGCTGGAAAGAAATTAACCACTTGGCAGGCAAAGTCTTAATCAACTCTCAGTTCACGGTTCTCAGTTCACGTTGCGAAATGACCCTCTCAACACCTAATCCACCTACCAGTCCAAGTTTAAATTATCATCTACCTCTTTATACTGCCATTGTTTTTTACATATGGCTTCTTTGAAATCTTTATTATGCATAGCTTAGCCTTGTACACATTCCACCTCAACAGGCCTGATAGAAAATCTTGGACCTACAAGATCTCCAGGTTTAAGTCACTCAGACCACTCTCGTTGAGATTTACTGAAGGAAAAGGTGTGTTAAGGACCTCAAGAAAGCCATACACCAAGAAATTACAACTGTTAGTGAGGACACTTCAGTAAAAGGATTCAAAATTTGGAACATTACAAGTTATTGTAGTGGGATTCAGGATGTAACCAGTTTCAATAAATTGATTATGCAAGAGAATCTTGTTTTACATAATTTAACTCTCTGTCCCACAAATCGTACAACCCACCACCATAAGGTACATTATTCTTCCAAGGGTCACATCATATGACTGTTTAGTAATAGTCAGATTTCGTCATGTATGCACTTTATACAATATAAAACAAAGTGTATGATTTTCCAAGAGATACCATTATAGTTATGCTCACTTTTACCAGTGGCATGCTAGCGGGCCTTTTCAGGACTAGACTATTTTTAGGACTTTAGTGGAAACTAGTAGTCCTTCTCAGGGCTTAGTATTTATTAGTGCTGCATTTGACTTGACAGAGCTTTCCTGTTGTAAATGACTAATGTGCTGTGGTATAAAAACGGACTTCTGTCTAGTTTGAAAGGTGCGTAACTCGCCACAAGAAGGGAAATACCTCAATGAAACAAGAAAGACCCATTGTTGGCAAATGAAATATAAATATGAGAGTTGTTTACAATTATGTTTATTGTTAATTTTATTATGTAAACATTTTTCAGGTGCTGCAGACAGATTAGAAAACACAATGGAAGCATTTAAATAGTAAGTTTGTCATTGATGTTTCAGATTAGTTTGTCATTAATGTTTTATGTAAATTTGCCGTTAATGTTTCAGATAAGTTTGCCATTAATATTTTATGTAAATTTGCCGTTAATGTTTCAGATAAGTTTGCCATTAATATTTTATGTAAATTTGTTATTAATGTTTCAGATTAGTTAGTCATTAATGTGTTATGTGAATTTGTCATGGATGTTTTGTATTAGTCATTAATGTGTTATGTAAATTTGTCATTGATGTTTCGGATTAGTTTGTCATTAATGTGTTATGTAAATTTGTCATTGATGTTTCGGATTAGTTTGTCATTAATGTGTTATGTAAATTTGTCATTGATGTTTCAGATTATTTTGTCATTAATGTGTTATGTAAATTTGTCATTAATGTTTCAGATTAGTTTGTCATTAATGTGTTATGTAAATTTGTCATTGATGTTTCAGATTAGTTTGTCATTAATGTGTTATGTAAATTTGTCATTGATGTTTCGGATTAGTTTGTCATTAATGTGTTATGTAAATTTGTCATTGATGTTTCGGATTAGTTTGTCATTAATGTGTTATGTCTTCTTCTTCTTGCGATCGCATCTTTGATGATTACACCGTCAGACGAGTTCTCATGATGAATTCGACTGTTGTTTGAAGTTCCTCTTTAACTCCATATAGCTTTGAGTTTAGTGTTGAGTCATTGGGCCAGTATATCTTTCTTAACTGGTCATACAGAGGACAGTCCTGTAGAACATGCTCAGCAGTTTGTTCGTTTAATCCACATGTGCACAGTGGTGAAGCAGACAATCGTAGCTTGTGCATGTGTTTATTCAGTTTGTTATGCCCTGTCCTGAGTCGAAAAATAGTTGTCTGTCCCTGCCGGTCGAGAGTGTGATAGTCGTCTTTGGGTTGGTTCTGTTCTCTTCTGATAGTCTGGATAGCTCTCTTTTTCTCAAAGTATGTGACTTCATTATCTTCTTGTTCACATTCTCCTCCCTTTTTTGCAAGTTTATCTGCCTTTTCATTTCCGGGTACACCACAATGAGATGGTACCCACTGAAGTATGGTTCTCTTTTTGGCAGCTACCTTGTTTAGTTCATTTCTCAGATGCGGGAGTTTACCACCCTTGAGAGCTTGCAGGACAGACAGTGCATCTGTGAGGATGACTACCTGGTGGCAGTCAGAGTTGGTGTTATAAATCATATTTGCAGCTTGCTCTAGAGCTTGAACCTCAGCTGTATAGTTGGAACAGAATTTACCAGTGGGAATGTGCCTAGTCTCATAGTGGTTGTCAGGATATGAGATAAAGATACCGGCACCTCCATTCCTAACAGCATTAGTTGCTGATCCATCTGTATAGGCATGTATCCATGATTGATCGGGATAGCTTTCTTGGATCATACTCAATGTAGCAGTTCGTTTTTGCAGATCATTATACTCACATCCACTTGTGAGACCACTGACTGTTGTATTAATTTGGAGGGCACTGCTGGCCTGCTCCCATGGTACAGGGTATAGGGGGGGCTTCAGTGGTGTTGTCTTCATGGATAGGTCTTCTTGATGCTGTCTTATAAGTCTTTTCCCCCGATGCACAAAGCTGCTACGCTTTAGACGTCCCAATGCCAGATCATCTAGTCTTGCCTTCATTGGGTGCATTGGCATACTGTTGTACTTTTCCATCTGGATCATGGTTTTTGTGTCTCTTCTATGGGACAATGTCTGTAATCCAGCAACCTTCTGCATCTCTGTTATTGGTGTAGTTTTCATGGCTCCTGTAATGAGCCTGAGAGCTTGATTTTGCACCTTGTCCAAAGACTGCAGATGTGAGTTAGCAGCTGATGACCATGCTGCTGAGCTAAACTCTAAGTGTGGTCTTATTACTCCATTATAAATCTTCTTTAGATTTCGTTCATTTGCTCCCCAGTTGGTACCTGCTAATTTTCTGAGTATGCCTAGTCGTCTTCGGGCCTTTCCTTCTGCATTTTCAATATGCTTATTCCATGTAAGCCTTTGGTCAAATGTCACCCCAAGATAGGTGGGGTAGCTTTCTTCCTTGATCACGGTTGTCCCTAGGTGTATGTTAGCTGATTTGTCCTTGGGGGCGAGGGAGAACAGTGTTGTGGAGGTTTTGTCTGTGTTTATTGTGATAAGCCATTTCTCTGCCCATGACACTAGCATGTCTGCTGCCCGCTGCATTCTATAATTTGCTGTGGTGACATTTTCATCAGCGCACCAGAGTACTAGGTCATCTGCATATAAGGCAGCTTTCACTCCTGCAGGGAGATCTTTCACCAGGTCATTGATGTAAACAAGGAAGAGTGTTGGGGAAATTACTCCTCCTTGAGGTACCCCCTGATGGAGCAACACTTTTCTGCTCTGCAGACCGTCAAGAGTGACTCTAGTTCTCCTGTTATGCAAGTATGACTGGATCCATTTCATCATGTTGCCTTGGATTCCACTTCTCCTAAGTTTTGCAATGAGGCCATCTTTCCACACCTTGTCAAAGGCCTGCTTGAAGTCGACCCAGATCGTTAGGACCTTTTTCTTCTCCTGGAAGGCATCTTCTATTGCTTGAGACAAGTAAGTAACTTGGTCTTCTATACTGTAGCATTCTCTAAATCCAGCTTGTTCCGGCACCAGGATCTGCTCAGACTCTAAATACCATTTCAATCTGTGGTTGACTATTCGCTCCATAGTCTTCCCAACACAGCTTGTGAGACTGATTGGCCGGTAACTTGCAGCCTCGGTCTTACATTTCCCTTTCTTTAGTATGGGTATTGTGATGGCTTCTCTCCATACTTGGGGTACCGTTCCTTTCAACCAGCTGTGGTTGAATATCTCAAGCAGTTTTGTCTTTGCTGCTGAGCTCAGATTTACTAGCATTTCGTTGCTGATTTTGTCTGGGCCGGGTGACTTTTGAAACTTAAGCTTGGAAATAGCCTTCTGTAGTTCTCCTAGTGTGATGGGTTCCCTCATTGGGGCAGGAGTATCTGTCTGTCCCATGGTTGCCAGTATTTCTTTTCTTATCTCTCTCTGATGGTCTATGTTAATGGGTAAGTTGCTTTCTGAACTGTATCTTCTAGCAAACAAGTCTGCAGCTTGTTTTCCTCTGAAAAGTTTGCCACCTTCATCCAATGTGATAGTCTGCCTTGGTGAGGAATGCTCTTCATTTAGAGACTTGACTAATCTCCAAAGTTTCCTGCCGTCTTTCTCAAGGTTCAGCGATGCCGTTTTAGTTCTCCAGCTTTTCCGCTTTTCTTCTAGCTTTGTTCTCTGAAACTCTGCTACAGCCTTTTTCCATTTGTTGTGAGTTTCAAGTGAAGGCTGAGACTCTGCGTCCTTTCTAGCCTTGTCCATAGCTTCCTGACGTTCTTGGAGTGTGCTGGACCAGTATGGTATGTAGTTACGCCGGCATCCTTTGGGAATGGTTTCTTTTGCAGCTTGTAGTATGCATCTGTTGAAGTCTTTTACCACTTCATTAATGTCTCTGTTCTGTACCTTGAGGGTAGACAGCAGCGTGTTCACCTGATGCCTGAATAAACCCCAGTTGGCTTTTTTGTAGTTCCATCTTGTAATGGCTGGGCCTGTACTGAGAGTTGCACTCTGGACAGTAAGAAAGATTGGGCGATGGTCGCTTCCCCCTAGTTGGTCTCCTACTTCTCTACTAATAGATCCAGCTATATCTGGTGTGGAGAAGGCAAGATCTGGTGTTGAGGTTGTGTGCCATCCTCTGGAGTAGAAGGTAGGAGTATCTGTGGCATTATTGACTAGGATTAGGGAGTGATCATCTTGCCAAGTTTCAACCTCTTCACCTCTGTGATCCAGATGGTTATAGCCCCAGCTCTGGGAGTGGCTATTAAAGTCTCCAACTGCTATAAAGTTGGTGGCTGGTACCTGTATAGAGCTGAGACTCAGGGGTTTGTTGTTCGGACAGTAATAGTTCAGGAGTTCTATTTCCATCTTGTCTACCTTTATCTGCAGCAGCTGATATTCTGCTCCATCCATGAAGGTTTTCCTTTCGTGTGCAGGAATGTTATTCCTTACAAGAGTAAGTACTCCTCCTTTTCGTCTATCTTGTCTGTCGGATCTGAAGCATTGATATCCCCTTATTTTAAAGGTTTGATCTGCTTTCAAGTGAGTCTCTTGGATACAGCAAACACTGACTTGCTTCTCATACAAGATGTTTTCCAGCTCTGTCTTTTTGCTGTATCCAGCCTGCTTGCTGTTCACTCCCTCTGCATTCCAGTGCATCATGACAAGTGGCACTCTGGGTTTCTCTTTTTCTGTTTTGTTTTGGTCAGTAGTTCTCCTCCGCCGTCTGTTGACTCCACAAGACGGTCTAGAGGGTCCTCCAGTAGCTGAGGGTGGGCTCTGTCGAGGCTCAGAGCCCGGCACTGCACCTGCCTGGTGGAGCTCCACAGGGCGAGCACCAGAACGAGATTTATTTGACGGTGTACTCTCCATAGAAAAAAAAAAGCGAGTTGCATGATACTGTGGTTTCCGGTGCGCCTTCTGGCCCAGTATCTACGACTTTAGCACCTGTTCAACGGGAGAGTGGGCTCATCCCTAATCTGTTTATGTTCCCAGTAGTAGACTATTCGCAAGCAGCCTGGGGGTGTCACTGCTCTGCGCGGACCTTGTTTACCGAGGCGGCGTCCGAGCTCGTATGGTGAAAATATGGTTGCGTTATCTTCAAAATAGCCCTGTCTTTCCCGTGGCTTTTCTGCCATCCTGCAACTTTGAGTTAGGGAGTTCTGAGCTCCAGTCTCTTTCCCAGGCATTTTATCCTGGCCTGGCACGCATACAGAGGACCCCACTTCTGGTTCTAAGTTAGCAGTTGGGGATAGGTGGGGTAGCACACTGTGCATTCCCCGTCATCCAGGGGGCTCTCCAACTATGCAGAGCTTGCACAATGCTGTGCTCTGGTTCTGGGCTCTCCCAAGGAATCCTCACGTCCTGCACAGAGCCACTTCCCGATACCCACCACCTGCCAACCCTCCATTGTAGAAATCTCCTGCATGCGGCCATCCAGTCAAGAGCCAGTATTAAGTCTGGTGCCCAAGTGATTCCCCCAAGCTCAGTGTGCAATGCTGGGTTCTCATCATGCTGCAACACAGGAGGGATTGTGATGCTCAGCCATCTCTCTCAATTCTGCACCGATAAGTGACATCGGGGACTTAACTTTGCCTCAGTACTGGGAGGCCCCGTTTCCGGGTACACCACACACAGCCAATTGAGGCAACGGTCGCCATGGGCGTGATAGACGACAAACAGTGAAGAATGAGGCAAGAAAGCATTTAACCCATGAAGTGGGGGTGGATTGGTGCAGACCAGAGCATGTACCACTCGCCGGTGGGTTCTGCATCTACACCTATAGGGTTCCACCCACTCCTCAGCCCATTTAGTCTGGCCCCTCACCCAGGACCTGTCCGGCTTGGGTGACCCTGCCAGGAGTAAAACTCCCGCCGGCATAGCTCCCGGGATCATTGAGGCGCTCAAGCTCTCCAACCACGGCAAGGTAGGCTTACATGTGGAGAGATTAATGTGTTATGTAAATTTGTCATTAATGTTTCAGATTAGTTTGCCATTAATATTTTATTTAAGTTTGTCATTAATATTTCGTACATTGTCATATATATATTATTATTTAGGCTTGGGTTTTCGGTGGTCCATGGTTCAATCCCCAGTTGAGGTTAGATTTTTTAGACCCAAACAGCTCCCGGGTCGACCTAGCCTCATGAATTGGGTACCAGAACAACTCTGGGAAGGTTAAGGCTGCCAGCATGATACTCACCACCTCACTCCTAGTGTTCCGATGGTCCAGAAAATATGGGCCTAACAACATATTCCCAATATGCCTCAATAGGCGTGTAACAGGATCCTTTACCTTTACCTTTTTGTTTAGGTTTTCATGAATGGATGTGCACCTTTAATAGAAGGATGAAAATGGTATAAAAAAAGATCACTAATATGGAACTGATGGAAAGATCCAGACAAACACGTGTGGAGCTGGCTTTGAGGAGAAGACAGATCCTGTTCTAGAATCTCCAGGGTTAGAGAAATTGAGGGAGACCAAAAACACACACGGAGAAGAGAACTGGAGACAGGCATGGAAGGGATACAGAAGACATGGAATGACCTTGACCTGAATGATACAGAACAGGAAACTTGGCTTGTTTTTGTTGAAGACATGTGCTCCACAGGAAGCTAAATTGATTGATGATGATGTACTTTGTTTTTGTTCTCATTTTCCTTCATGAAGCTTTTTTTTTTGTTTGAAATGCTGATCGTGTGTTGAGAAATGCTGTTTTCCATCTTCCTGCTTATTGTGAAACAAGAGATAGCTACTTTCACTTTAACTCTACAATATGAATGAATGCTTCTCTTTTACTCCTTGAGGTGTGTAGTCCTATCACTACTGTTGATCTCTCCCTCCCTTTAGCAGGAAATTTATACTGGGGCACTTCATGTGCTCTTAGAGTGACAATTTCTGTAGCTGTTTGTTTTATTGATGAGACCTAGTGCCCACATAGTGGGTATGCATGTTTGGTTACGTTTTGTACTTTTTCAATCTCGATTTGTATAATCAGTGTTGAAGCTGTGTCATGCTTCATTCATGGAGATATATATATACTGAAGCACATTAAAAACGCACCACCTGTATAATCCAGGAACAGAGTGTGAAATGTAAATATAAGTGTTTACAAGTTTACATATTTGGAATCTTTATTCATTTTCCTATGAATCCATGCTGGTCATTAATTTGTACATTTGATTGTTATGAAATTCATTGCATTCTGTGCAGGCAAGGGAGAAAACCAAAAATGCAACCAATTAAAAAATTTCATTCACACTATCCTCAGTATCTGGTATGTCCACCGTGTGGTTGCAAACAAGCTTGGCAGCGGCTCCGCATGGAACGCACAAGTCTCTGAAGGAAATTCCAGGGAATCAAGTCCCATTCACATGTAAGAGCAGCTTCGAGCTGTTGCAGATTAGCTGGAGAACCTTGCCTGTAGACTCTGCGTCCAAGCTCGTACCACAGATGTTCTATAGGGGACATGTCTGGTGATAGGGCAGGCCAATCAATCGTCACAATGTTCTGCTGCTGTAGATATTGCTGCGTAATGCATGCGGTGTGCGCACGTGCGTTATCCTGCTGGAGAAGCTGCAAGTCTGGATAATTTGTGAACGCAGGAGCAACCATTGCATCCAGAACCTCATCTCGATATGTCACAGCATTAACATTTCCACGTAAGACGTGAAGAGGCAAGGGATGGTGAAAACTGAATCCTCCCCAAATGTGAATACTGCCACCTCCAAATCAGTTGTGCTGACGAACACAGCAATCTGCAAAGCGCTCTCCACACCGTCGCCAAATTCGCATACGTCCATCAGCAAAGGATATGTTGAATCTGCTCTCGTCTGTGAATAGGACAGCATTCCACTGCAGTCTAGTCCATCTGACATGTTGCTCTGCCCATTGCAGGCGCTGCTGACGATGTCTGTGAGTCAAGTTTGGCCGAACATAAGGTCGTCTTGCAGTAAGGCCTGTATCTCTAAGTCATCGTATGACTGTCATTCGAGAGACTTGCCCACGTCTACCCACTATTGCTCTTGCTGTTTGACTTGCCGGGAGAGAACGATTCCTTAGGTGACTCAGCACAATATGACGATCTTGCGCAGGGGTAGTAACTCATGGTTGACCACTCCGAAGTCTATCCCGGGCACTGCCAGTGGTTCCGTAACGTTCATTGAGACGTACAATAGTGCTGTGGTGGCAATTCATCCTTCTGGCAATGGCCCGCGAGCTCATTCTGATCTCCAACATACCAATGGCTCTTTGGCGGTCGTTTTCAGATAGTCGTAGCATTTCAAGCACATGTACTGGGTGTTTTGTCTCAACAGCCTTTTTATACCGAGTATACTGCCACAACGCATACACATTTTCAGGGTCATAGCTGTTGGGAATCGTGTTGCACGTGTAACTTTCATTGTTTTCATGTAGTCTGTACACAAACCCGTGGGTTGAATCATGCACTTTCCATTCCAGCAGCCATTCGCTCTCTACCTCATGACAAACACAGGGAAAATCCATTCCCACACTTTTTTTTTCCAGCTTCTCGGCATCAGTATATATAATAGTAGTGCGTTTTTAATGTGCTTCAGTATATATATATGAACAAATAAAACGGTATTGAATCAGTTTTACAAATTAACGGTTCACGGGAAACAAGGGACATTTTGGGTTTCACCCTTCATCATCCACAGTTACAAACAGGCAACAAGGACAAGAAATAGAGATTATATACTGCAATCATGTAATATATATTAGCACAGATAAAGAGCAATAATAAAGCAAGGAAACTACACAACCAAAAAGAAACAATCAATACAAGAAATTCAACAATCGACGAAAATCAAAAGCAGAAAATGGAATTCAAAAACAAGAAGTCCTGCTATAAGACTCTCTGCTGAAAGAATCGGACAATCAATGAACACTTGTCCGAATGGCGTCCAACAGCGATGAATAAAAGTGACGTTTATTCATTCATGGAGCACAGGCCTTCAACATAAGATTATGTCACGACCCAGCAAGTGTGTGCCCACTGATTCAGCACTGCACTGTCCTCGTTGCATCTCACTTTTTATTATCAGTGCAAACAGTAAGAACAGACATACTGTGTCATGACTTACTATTACCATCTCACTTTTTATCATCAGTGCTGAATCAGTGGGCACAGACATGCTAGAACTGGACTGTCATCTGACCAAAGACCTGCAGGTGGTGGTGTCACATGATGATCACCTCATCCGTACATGTGGCTTCGGGGTTCAGATTTCACAGACTCTGTACAAGGTAAGTGAAACTGAAAGTGAAAACTGTTTTGTTCACATTGGATACCAGTTTTCTTGAAGGCAGTGTACACAAGGTCAAGGTTGGTGTAGTTAGCAGTTCTTTTCATGAGTAGTACTTCTTTATTATTATCATCATCATTACCGTTTAGCTTCCCACGGAGCATAGGCCTTCAACAAACACATGCTAGGTCCTCCTGTCATGTGCCATCTCAAGTTTTCTCCACGTTTTCCTCATCATTTTCACCTACGTATCCAGTCCTCTTCTCCATGTGCTTTTTGGTCTACCTCTGCTTCTCTTACCCGGGGGGTTTTCCAGAACAAGGACTACCTTGTAATGCTATCAACAGGTTTTCTCAATGTGTGTCCTATCCATCGCCAGCATCTTCTTCTCATCTCTTGTTCCACTGGCATTTGTCTGGTTCTTGTCATTAGTTACACATTGGTGACCTTTTCATACCATTTTAATCCTTCTATTCTACGCAGGCACCCATTTATGAAAGTCTGTAGCTTTTTCCTCCCTTATCAGGACTTCATTATGCTTGTGGATTGATACTATTAGTCTTTTCAGGGCTTAGTGTTTATCAACACTATGCTAGCAGTCCTTTTCTGGTCTTAGTATTTATCAACACTGTGCTAGCAGTCCTTTTCTGGTCTTAGTATTTATCAACACTGTGCTAGCAGTCCTTTTCTGGTCTTAGTATTTATCAACACTGTGCTAGCAGTCCTTTTCTGGTCTTAGTATTTATCAACACTGTGCTAGCAGTCCTTTTCTGAGCTTTGCTATGTTAGTTGATAGGCACTAGTGGTCCTTTTCAGGGCTTAGTATTTATTACCCCTATACTAGAGTTGACAATGTTCACTTATTTTTGAATGACAGTTGCATTCTGGTATAACTGATGGACTTTGATCTAGGTTGAAAAGCTAACAGTCCTTTTCAGTACTAGCTCTTATCAGGGCTTCATCACACTAGTGGATAGATACTATTGGTCATATTCAGGGTTTAGTACTTACCACCACTGGAAGGGCTAGAATTCCTTTTCAGGATTTTCCCTTTTCAGGATTTTCGTTTTTCAGGGCTTCACCATGCTACCTGATAGACACTAGTAGTCCTTTACAGGACTTCGTATTTATCAACACCGCACTAGAGTTACTGGGTTCCAGGATCAAAATCTGGCAGTGTTACGCTTCAGTCTACCCAGTGGTAAATGGGTACTGTGGTGGGGCGCTCCCTCCACATTTTTGGGTTCGATTTATTATTATTTCAGGTAAATAGCTCCCTCCGACCACAATTGAAACCTATACTCATTATGTTAATTTGTACTTGATTGCTCCTTCTGTTGTTATATATTACTGCTCATTGCTCTGTTACGTCTAGGGTGAAATCTCCTAACGATTATGTGCGTTCTCCCAAAATCCACCAACATAAATACGGGCTCTGTAACCGACCCAATCAACGTTAAAGAAATAAGACAGTTTTCCTTAAAAAACGAACTCAATTTTCTTTAATAAACCTATATCCATTGTAGCATACATATCCGTTCGTAAAGATTGATCCATATTCTCAGAAAATCATCATGACAGGATTAACCCTGTTCCAAGAGTATCCCTTTTATTATACAATCCACATACTTTAAGAAAGGGGAACACTTCATAATGGGTTTCCATTGGAACGCAAATTGAAACACAGCCAAAACACAGCTGCCACACTGTTCAAGGGTTTTCGTCAACACCTTGGTCCTACACATAACATTTATACGTCATTACTCTGGTGCACCACACTTTCAATATTCCCAATAGTGCCGCATTTATCAGCACCAACTCAAACTCAATAAATCTAACATGTGGTTTGGGACCTAACTATGCTCTTGAGTTAGGGAAGACAGAAGGCAGCAAGGAAGGGAACTGCTCATAAAAAAGCCAGTATTGTGAAGTCTCTAACACTTCACTCCCCTACAGCAGTATCTGCAATGTTACTACCTTTAGCCTTTACTAGAGTTGACACAGTTCACTTGTTCTTGAATGTTAGTTGTGCTCTGATATAACTGATGGACTTCAGTCTATGTTGAAAAATACGTGCCTCACCACAACATGGCACAAACTCCAAGGAATCCAAAATAGTTGAATAAATATGTTATTTCAGATCCCTTTGGAGTATAGACCTTCAGCTAGTTTTATTCTAACCTCTCTGTACAAGATAGTCTGCTCAAGTAAAATATGTGTCATTTTAATACTTTTTTGTCTGTCTCCCATACATGCCACACCTCGGAGATGAAAAACCTGTACAAAAAATCTAAAACCCTGTACAAAGACCCGCAAAACCTGTACAAAGACTGAAAAAAACATATCAAAAGAGTTAATTCGTGTAAAAATATTTTCAATTACAGTGGGCTGTATTATAAATGAGACACTGGGACTTTGCCTTTTAAAGCAGGTCTTCACTTATTTTAAAACCCAAACAATAAATGTCTGAGTTTATTTTACACTGTAAAAATAATGTGATGGTGTCATCATTTAGTCTATTTCTGTGCTTAATTATCACTAACAGACTGGGATATCCTGTGTTCAATAGGACATTATAAAAGAACTCTGAGACACAGTAATAAGGGGAATGGGTTAGAAAACCTGTACAGAAATTATGTACAGGGTGTACACATCTGAAAACGCAAACACCTTGTACAGATTATGGGTAAACCATAGCATGTGGCATGTATGGTCTCCATTTCTCATCTACATATTTTTTTTCCAGTCTCCCCTTCTTTCTTCCACCCTGGAGATTTAAGAATAAGGACTTCCATCTAATCCTAATAGGTCATTTCATCAGGATGTTTCGTATGCACCTTCAACAACTTGTCCTTACCTGTCATCTGGAATTTGTCTTTCCATCTATTCCACATCACTGATCCTGTCATAGTTTTAATCCTTCTATTCTGTACTGGCATCTATTTATGAATGTCTTTTATTTCTTGGCTATCAGTCTTGTTCTTTTGCATATTTCAGAGTTTTCGTAGGATATGATGGGCTTAACATTTCAGATGACAATTTGTATCTTTATGTAGGACTTGAACTCTTTGATTTCCATGTATTTTCCATTGTGGTGAAAGCCCCTCTTGCTTTCTGTATCCTTAATTTGATTTAATTGTCTGCTCTTCAAACTTTGTCTACACTGCTGCCAAGATATGTGTATGAGACCACTCTTGTAATGATTTTTCTACAAGGACAATCTGGCAATCATTTGCCTTGTTTATTCTTGTGTTTTAGTTTTTCTTTCTGTGAATTTTCAGACCAGGATTCTCTGACTTCTCATCTGGTTTTCTAATTTTATCTTGCACCTGTATTTGATTATGGGTTAGAAGAGTAAGGTCATCACCCAAGTGTCCGGCTATTTCATTGGAGTCTAGTATGTCTACATTAGGTTTTGCTTGAAGCTTGGCAAAAATGCATTGGAGACTTACAGAATGCTTAAGCAAGCATTTGGTGAAGTTGTTATGGGCAGAGCCCAGACTTTTTGAGTGGGTCTCACTCTCAAACATCCTGACAAGTGGCACACACAGAATTGACTCCTGCATCACAACATTGCACCAACTCACACCTCTCTGTGCAGCACTTGTGGCCAGGCATAACATGGCAGTGGTCTCTCACATCCCCCTCCCCAACTCTTCTTTTTTAGCCCCCTGCGACTTCTTCGTGTTCCATTAAATGAAGATTGTGTTCAAGGAACAAAGATTTGAGAACATTGAAGAGATTAAGGTGGAATTGCAGGAGGTGTCAAAGAACACCCCAAAAACAGAGTTCCAGAGGCACTTCCAGCAGTGGGAAAGGTGCTGAGATCGATGTATCTACTCTCTAAAGGACGACTTCAAAGGTGACCACAACGATTTCAACCTCCTGTAAGCCTACCATTTATTTATGGCTACAATTCGGAGATTTTAGGATAGCACCCAGTATACCTGGAGATACACCTCATTATTTTATTGTCTAGATTATCTTGTGTTTAGGCTCGAAGTTTATGCCTGCAGTTTAGCGTCAAGTTTAGAATGGTTTTTTAGATTATTTTGTACTAATATTGTTCAAACATTTATTATAAACAGATCATTCCATCAACTACGTGCGTGGAATAGAAGGATTTAAATGGAACGGCAAGATCACTAATATGGAAGTGTTGACAAGAACCAGACTAGTGGAATAAGGGATGTGAAGAAGATGCTGGCGATGGATAAGACACACATTGAGGAAACCTGTTGATTTCATTTTAGGGCAGTCCTTGTTCTGCAATCCCCAGGGTAAGAAAGGTAGAGGGAGACAGAAGAGAACTGGAGACAGATGTGAACTGGAGACAGAAGAGAACTGGAGACAGACGTGAACTGGATGAGGAACACATGGAAAGTTCTAGAGCTGATGGCACCGGACATAAAGATTTGACATAATTTTGTTGTAAGCATGTTTCTTGAGGAGCTGAAATGTGATGATGTCTGCACATCCCTGTTTTTTAAAGCTTGCTTTCCATTTCAAAAGGTAAAAGGTAAAGGATCTCGTTACACGCCCATTGAGGCATATTGGGAATATGGTGTTAGGCCCATGTTTTCTTGACCATCGGCACACTAGGGGTGATGTGGTCAACATCACGCCGGCTGCCTTAACCTTCCCAGAAGTTGCTCTGGTACCCAATTCATGAGGCTGGGTCGACCCCGGAGCCGTTTGCGGTCTAAAAAATCTCACCTCAACTGGGGATCGAACCATGGACCACTGAGCTAGGAAGCCAGTGCACTAACCACTACACTACCGAGGCTCCCTTTCCATTTCAAATATTGTCATAAACATCCTGAAACTGACAAGCTTACATACAATAGGTTGAAAAATTCTCTAGCTGAAAATGTGAACAATAATAAGAATAAATAATGATATATTTACACACTTACAATTTGACAAATTCACAAGGTAGCAGACTCACAGACTTTTAACTCGTGCACACCCAAGTTGGCCATTTTGCAAACTTACTCTGACCACTTTCTGTTTTAGGATCTCCCCTTACTTCAAAACAACATCAAGGTGGACTTTTGTCAATGTAAGTAGCTGTGGTATGTAGCTAACTAAAATGTGTTATTAACTGAGTATGTATGTAATTATGGTGTGTAAGTAACTAGTGTGGTATATGTAAGTAACTGTGGTGTGTATGTAAGTACTCGTAATTGTCGTGTGTAGGGAACTGTGGTGTGTGTGTAATTATGATGTAAGAGAAACTGGTGTGGTATGTAAGTAACTGTTGTGTGTATGTATGTAATTTTGGTATATAGGTAACTGTAGCGTATATGTATGTACCTGGGTGTGTTAGTAACTATGGTGTGTAGGTAACTGTGGTGTATTAGTAACTATGGTGTGTAGGTAACCATGGTGTGTATGTATGCACATGTTGTGCAATAGAAATTGTGGTGTGTATGTATGTAACTGAAATATTTAGGGAAATGTGGTAAGTAGGTAACTGAAGTATGTAAGTAGCTGTGTATGTATGTGTCTTCTTCTTTCTTTGATCCTTAGCCGCCGACCGTCAAAGCAGTCAGTGGCCATCACGCCTAGTGGCGTCTTGTAGGGCAACAACAAATTGATTCCACTTTGCTCGGTCGGTGGCCATCCTTCATACAGTGCCCCAACTCTGGTTCATTCTTTGCATCTCAGCCTCCACAGTCCTCCGCCAGGTTGTTTTTGGTCGGCCTCTTTTTCGTTTTCCTTCAGGGGTCCAAAGTATAGCTGTTCTTGTGATGGCATCGGGGTCTCTTCTGAGGACATGACCAACCCAGTTCCAGCGTCTGCCAGCTATGATGGTGTGCATGTCCTCTTGCTTGCTACGAGTAAGCAGATCTTGGTTAGTGATGGTATGTGTGTATGTATGTAATTTTGGTTTATAGGTAACTATAGTGTATATGTATGTACCTGGGTGTGTTAGTAACTATGGTGTGTAGGTAACTGTCATGTGTTAGCAACTGTAGTGTGTAGGTAACCATGGTGTGTATGTATGCACATGTGGTGTGTTAGTAACTGTGGTGTGTACAGGTATGTATGTTTGTATGTAACTGAAGTATGTAGGTAACTGTGGTATGTATGGAAATGTGGTATGTAGGTAACTGAAGTATGTAAGTAGCTGTGTATGTATGTAATTGTGATGTGTAATTTACCATATTAACCATGGTATGTTCTTTAAGTATCTGTGGTATGTATGTAATTGTAGTGTATAGGTAGCAATGGTGTGCTAATAACTGTAGTATGTAAGTAACTGAGCTATGTAACTAACTATGATAAGTATGTAACTGATGTATGTCATCTCATAATCGGAACCTCTTCTACCCCGTGAAACGAGGTGTAGAGGGGACCCAAGTGCACAAGGCCCAAGGGCGGGACATGTAATCCAAGTGACTTGGCAAACAGGTGATTAGCCTATTGTGCCCGAACTTGCCCTCATGTGTACTCATATTCGCTATAAAACCTTCGAACCATCGAGACGTCATTCCAGCCAAAATGGACAGAGCCTCATATACCCGAAGGTTTCGAGGGATGTCCTTCCTCATCTGCAAAAAGGCATTTATAGAGGAACTCTCAGGACCCGTAGGTCTGAGGAAAGGAGCAAAATCTGCTTTAACTTGCCTCCATATTTGTCTGCTTTAACTTGTCTCCATATTTGTCTGCTTTAACTTGTCTCCATATTTGTCTGCTTTAACTTGTCTCCATATTTGTCTGTCTTAACTTGTCTCCATATTTGTCTGCTTTAACTTGTCTCTCCATATTTGTCTGCTTTAACTTGTCTCCATATTTGTCTGCTTTAACTTGTCTCCATATTTGTCTGCTTTAACTTGTCTCCATATTTGTCTGTTTTAACTTGTCTCCATATTTGTCTGCTTTAACTTGTCTCCATATTTGTCTGCTTTTACTTGTCTCCTTATTTGTCTGTATGGAGCGTGGAGCCGCCAGTGTAAAATGGTCCCCTTCCGTGAAGCCTCCACCAAACATTCACATGTTCTTGCAGCGGTGGTTTCTGTGACCGTTTATTTCACATAATGAGGTTGTCAGCCTCATAAACAACCTCATACTAAACATCTTATACGACAAGTCTGAGGGTTCACTTGTCCTGTTCTTTCTTTAGAGAACAACTTTTGGCTGTTGGATAAATGTTCGACAAAAATTTATAAATAACTGCATTTTTTTCTTCTCGTGCTATATCTTCAGCCATGAGGGGCGAAGGTCAGGACAGAAGGATTCCATTACTGAATGAGGTCTTTGAAGTTTTTCCTCATATGCCTATTAATATTGACATCAAGGTTGACAACGATGTGCTTATAGAACAGGTTTGTCTGTATGATTACAGGCAGTCCCCGGGTTACGACGAGTTCCGTTCTCACGTCTGTCTGTAAGTCGAATTTGTACATAAGTCGGAATAGTTATGTACGGTTCGTATCTAGCGTCAGTTAGTCAAATGTTTGTCTTAGTATATATTTTACCTTTCTATGCATAAAAAACATTAAAGAAACACTTCTTAAACAGTTTAGATAGACAAAAAGGAAAAAGATAATATTAAAGGTTAACACTTACTCTCGTTCCTATTGATGTCTTGCATACTGGAAGGGGCATTCTTGATTAATAATTAACATGACATTAATGGGATGATGTGGGAGAAGAAGATGGAGAGATGGCTACTGTTAAAGATGATGGGCCTGGTGTTGGAGAGGATGGACCTGATGCTGGAGAGTCATGGTTTGATTCTGCTGCTGGAGAGTGGGGGTTTACTTCTGGAATCAATTTCTTGAAGTAGACATCAAAGGAGGTTTGAACAGAGCTTTTCTTTTTCTCATCATAAATGGCCTTGTAGCAGCTGAGGCCATCGGTAACTGTCCGGTAAACCTTGGTGAACTGCTCTGCATTAGGATCTTGCTCCTCTAACTTTGCCATCCCTGCTTCAATGAGATAAAAGGCTTCAGCTAACTCCTTCATCAAAAACTTCTTATGTTCTGGCGTTTCACCTCTTTCCGATCACTTTATTATTTCCACTTTATTTTCAATCGTGATCGTTTTCTTCTTCTTTGATGCATCACCATCACTTGCATTGGATTTACGCTTTGGAGGCATGGTTACGAGGGTAAACACAAGAAAAATTTAAGCCAAATAACACGGATAACACACACAGCACAGTGTTAACAGCAACGTGATCCGACAAAATGGCAACGGCGTTGTCCTTCCTTGAGCCGACGAACTGCTGAAGACGCGCAATCTTTTCATGCGCATCGCAAAGTACTGTAGTGCGCCCGTTTGTAATTATGAACCATTGTATGTAACTCGAATTTTTTATATAATAGGCTTTACGGCGGTCGGTTTGTAACTAGGGATGTTCGTAAGTCGGACGTTTGTAACCCGGGGACTGCCTGTACTTTTTTTTATTTGATCATTTTGTAGCAGACATCATGTTTAGGATTACTTTTTGTAGATGTGCTTTTATCTTGCAGCAGACATCATGTTTAGGATTACTTGTTTGTAGATTTGGTTTTATCTTGTAGCAAACACCGTGTTAGGATTACTTGTTTGTAGATGTAGTTTTATCTTGTAGCAGCAAACATTGTGTTAGGATTACTTGTTTGTAGATGTAGTTTTATCTTGTGGCTAACATCATGTTAGGATTACTTGTTTGTAGATGTAGTTTTATCTTGTGGCTAACATCATTTTAGGATTACTTGTTTGTAGATGTAGTTTTATCTTTTTGCTAACATCATGTTAGGATTACTTGTTTGTGGATGTAGTTTTATCTTGTGGCTAACATCATGTTAGGATTACTTGTTTGTAGATGTAGTTTTATCTTGTAGCAAACATCATGTTTAGGACCATTTGTTTGTAGATGTGCATCTTGCAATAAACATAATTTTTAAGATTACTTGTTTGCAGATTTGTTTTTGTCCTGTAGCAAACATCATGTTTAGAATTACTTTTTTTTTTTTTTTGTAGATATGCTTTTATCTTGTAGCAAGCATCATTTTAACGATTACTTGTTTGATGTTTTGTTTTTATCTTGTAGCAGACATTATGTTTAGGATTACTTTTTTTTTATCGTAGGTGCGGTTTTATCGTGTAGTTACCATGATTTTTAAGATTACTTTGTTGTAAATTTGCCTGTTTTATTTTTTTTTTAAGCAAACATCGTGTTTACAACTACTTGTAAATATGCAATTGTCTTGTGGCAAACATTAGGTGCAAGATTACTTTTTTTGTGTGGATTTGCTTTCATCATTAATGATCTACTAAAATCCTTATTCTTAGTTTTGCTAAAGAAACCTGGAGTTATTGATTGTAAAGGCCACCACAGATTTAGTCTTATGAGTCATGTGACCAAAATACTGTCAAGAATTGTTATTAGAAGAGTACTTACTTACTTAGTCGTTCCTCTTCTACCGTGAGGTGTAGATGTTGGAAGTGAGAGTGCCCTACTATCCTATCGGCTGTCTTTCCCCTGGCATGGTTCCATTCTAGTCCTTGTTCCTTCAGAGATTGTCTGATGTTATCCTCCCAGCGGACTCTGGGTCGTCCTGGAGGTCAGAATCTCTAGCTCTTAGTTTTCCATACTTGTCGTGGTAGCCAATCTTCTCCCATTCTACAGACATGGCCAGACCATCTTAGTTGGGACTGTTCTTCTTGGGTCTGCAGAGGTTGCGTTTTTAGGCCATGACGTATCGTCTGGTTGCGGACCATGTCTCTTATTGTTATGTAAGAGAGAAAACCTGACTGATCTTAAAGGCGATGAACTGGAACAGACTACAACTTATGGAATATGGAATATAAGGAGTATTAATGAGAAAGAAGAGAAGCTGGTGGAGGAGATGAGGAAAACAAAGCTAGAAGAGTAAGAACTAAAATAAAACCAAAAATTAGTGGTGGACACCGTGGATTTTTTGGCACAGGCACACACAGTACTATATGTATTATAAAACATTAATAGAAAGATCTAAACAAGTAAAAAGTGATTTATACTTATGTTTTAAAGACTACACTAAG
Organism: Oreohelix idahoensis; assembly: GCA_024509875.1. Classification (NCBI taxonomy): domain Eukaryota; kingdom Metazoa; phylum Mollusca; class Gastropoda; order Stylommatophora; family Oreohelicidae; genus Oreohelix; species Oreohelix idahoensis. The sequence continues at coordinate 155,210 of JAMPIV010008526.1, forward strand.
CCATTTAACAATGTAATACAGGAAGAAATTATCAGAATATTAGAAAGCGTAAACGTTGATGGCAAAGACCTGAAAATAATAAAGAACATGCAGTGGCAACAAACAGCAGCTATAAAAATTGGCAACTAAATGGGACAGTTTGAGCAGATAAAACTTGGTGTTAACCAGGGGTGTTTGCTTTCACCATATCTGTTTTCACTGTGTGGTGAAAATATAATGAGATTCATGGAGCATAAGCTGGGAGTATCAGTTAGTAGAGGGTTGAAAAAAAACTTGAGGTACAATGATACAGCCTTAAGAGGAGAATGTGAAAAATAGTTACAGGAAATAATGAATACAGTAGTGACAGCAAGTCAAAATAAATGTGTTATCCTCAGTAGCCAAAAAAAATGAAAGTAATGATCATCACCAAGAAAAGGACTTTGCCAAAGTGTTATTGTTATGCAGAATTGACATCATTGCACTCCTGGCAAACCCATAGGTGCTCAGGCTCCATTGGTATATGTCGAAGAGTGGGAATGCTAATTGTTCCTGTAGCTCACTGGTTGTAAACACGATGGATGCATCCTCTCATACGTCCATCTCTAACAGCTTTACGTTTGATGCCAAATTCCAACAGTCTTAACCTTGATGATTCATCTATTGCAGTGTCATTCTCTAATAGACGATCATTAATTGTTCTCAGTATCTCTCCCTTATCCATATCCAGTGTCCCCACTATGGGTGCTCTTGATGCTAGTTTGCCAAAGTGTACCATCAATGTATATGGGACATTTTAAAAACAAGGCAGTAGATTAAAATACTTCGGCACATATTAATCATTGGATAGAAGATGCATTTTGGAGGCAAAGAGAAGTATAATGCAATCACAGGTAGCATTCCATAAAGTGACAAATATTTTCTGCAACAAATCTTTGTCAATGGAAGTAAAATCGATAGTTCTTCAGTTTCAAATAGAATCCTGTCATGTAGAAGTGAGGCATGGATAATCAGTAAGCAGGAAGGAAAATCTTCAGAGGCCACTTGGGTTTGCTTTTACAGAGGAATATTAAGAACACTGGACAGCTGAAAATAGTGATGAGGATGTCCTGAAAGAAGCCACTGTGCAATATATTACTGATACTAAAAGACAGCAGTCCACTTCTTTGGGCTTGTTATGAGAAAAGAAAGGTTTAAATCCATTGTGGCAACAGGAAAGATTGAAGGAGAAAATAAATAAAGAATGAAAAAGAACGGGACAGTTGAACACCAAGGCATGGAAAGAAGTCAACAGCAGAATTGATAAAGATCGTAGCGGAGAGGACGTTGTGGAAGAGTCATGATCACCTGCGTCACTTGGCATGGTACTTGAAGAAGAAGAAGCTTTCATCTCTTGGCAAACATCAAGTATAATATTATAATTCTGAAATCTTGTAGGAAACATCAGGTTTAATTTAAGATCACTTGTGTGTGGCAATGTTCTTGAATCTTGTGGTAATCATTAGGTTTAAGATTACTTGTGTGTGGCAATACTTGAATCTTGTTGTAAACATTAGGTTTAACATTACTTGTGTGTGGTAATTCTTGAATCTTGTAGCAAACATTAGGTTTAAGTTTACTTGTGTGTGGCTGTTCTTGAATCTTGTAGTAAACATCAGGGTTAACATTACATGTGTGTGGCAGTACTTGAATCTTGTAGTGAACATCAGGGTTATCATTACTTGTGTGTGGCAATGCTTGAATCTTGTAGTAAACATCAGGGTTGACATTACATGTGTGTGGCAATACCTGAATCTTGTAGTAAACATTAGAGTTAAGGTTACTTGTGTGTGGCAGTACTTGGATCTTGTAGTGAACATTAGGTTTAAGGTTACTTGTGTGTGGGAATACTTTAATCTTGTACGAAACAACATGTGTAAGATTACTAGTGTGTGCCAATTCTTGAACCTTGTGGTAAACATTAGGTTTAAGATTACTTGTGTGTGGCAATACTTGAATCTTGTAGTGAACATTAGGTTTAAGATTACTTGTGTGTGGCAATACTTGAATCTTGAAGTAAACATTAGATTTAAGATTACTTGTGTATGGCTATTCTTGAATCTTGTAGTGTACACCAGGGTTGATATTACTTATGTCTGGAAATTCTTGAATCTAGTAGTAAACATTAGGTTGAAGATTACTTGTGTGTGGCAATACTTGAATCTTGTAGTGAACATCAAGGTTGACATTATTTGTGCATGGCAATTCTTGAATTTTGTAATAAACATCAGGGTTAATATTACATGTGTGTGGCATTACTTGCATCTTGTAGTAAACATCAGGATTAACATTACATGTGTGTGGCAATTCTTGAATCTTGTAGTGAACATCAGGTTTAACATTACATGTGTGTGGCAATTCTTGAATCTTGTAATAAACATCAGTGTTAACATTACATGTGTGTGGCAATGCTTGAATCTTGTAGTGAACATCAGGTTTAAGATTATTTGTGTGTTGTAATAATTGAATCTTGTAATAAGCATTAGGTTTAAGATGCCTTGTGTATTAACGCTAAAATCTTGTAGTGAACATCAGGTTTAAGGTTACATATTTTTGGTAATGCTTGAATCTTCGTGGTAAACATGAGATTTAGGATTACTTGTTGGTGTGGTAATGCTTGAATCTTTGTAGTAGACATCAGGTTTTTTTTTTTTTTTTTTTTTTTTTTTTTTTTTTTTTTTTTTTCTTAACCAGCGGCACTTGGGCTTTCAGCCCTTCGGCCCAATGACATGTCATTGCGAGGCTGGGGAACCTGAGGACTTTCCTTCCAACCCGGTCAGGAGCTTCGCTCCTTCCCATCCACAGAGGGTTTATCACAGGAGCCGTTCAGGCTATTCAGTCAAATTTCCGGCCGTAAACATTTCTTCAAACGCCGACGGCCGGGTTTGAACCATGAACACCTGGTCGCCAGTACAACGCCGAAGCCATTACACCAGCGCGGCTCCCAGACATCAGGTTTAAGATTACTTGTTTGTATGGTAATGCTGAAATATTGTAGTAAACATCAATTTTAAAAGTACTTATGTGTGAGAATGCTCAAATCGTGTAGCAAGCATGCCAAGCCTTTATGTCCTGCGCCATCCATCAAAGATGTTTCCATATCTTCTTTGTCCATTTCATATATGTCTCTAGTTCCCATCTCGCAGTGTTTTTTGGTTCCATTCTACCTGAGTGATTGAAGTGAAAAACATTTGGACATCTTCGATTCCATCCAAATAAGTCAATTTGTCAATTATAGTTAGGATTAAGTGTTAGGCCCATATTTTCATGACCATACGGCACACTAGGGGGTGATGTGATCAGCATCACGTCGGCCATCTTTAACCTTCCTAGAGTTGCTCTGGTACCCAAGTCATGTGGCTGTGTCAACCCCAGGAACTGTGTGCAGTCTAAAAAATCCCAACTCAACTCGGGATCGAACCATGGACCACTGAGCTTTGAAGCCAGTGCACTGACCACTGTGCTTACACGGCTCCCAAAATATATACAAACTTTGTGTATACTCCACAAGTGTCTGATTTGCTAAGCGGTTAAAGCACTTTCCTTTCATGGAACTGTTACCGGGTTCTGGGGTCAAAACCTAGTAATGTCACTCTCCAATCTGCCTAGCTGTAAATGGGTACCTGACTCTGCACTTGAGTTAGGAAAGGCAGTGGCAGCAAGGAAGGGAGCTGATCACTCCACCTAACCCTTCAGTCACCTACGGAAGTTTCTGCTATGGGAGTACCTTTACCGTTACCTTTTTTATATTAGATATTATTTTGTGTTATATCATGTTGTATGCCAGGAATGTCATTTGTCATATAGATCTTATGAGATGATTTATGTGCAGGTAAATGACTTGATCAAACAATACAACAGAGAAGATATCACAGCTTGGGGCAGCAGATCTGATGTCATTTGTCAGAAACTCTATAGAATTGTAAGTTTTGTGTTATTACTTTTCTTTAATCAGTTTTTTTTTTTCGTACACCCGCTATTACTCGAGGCAAAATCTCCAGTTAATATGTCTAACCTGTGACTGATTTTACGTGAGTACCCATTTTTTCCCAGTACAATGACAGGTGTCCTCTCGCCATTCAGGCAGATACTCACCGATTTAGGAGGTAATCAGTTCTATTACAGCTTCACAATTCTCTGCTGAACATCTGTTTACCTAAGTCTTACCTCTTTCGAAGTTGTTTTAGTTATGCAGGTGCTTTAGCATGGAATTCCCTACCCAAGTCTTTCAAAACTGATAATTACATCTCATTCAAAACACATCTGCATTCACATGTCATGAAATCTTGTACACACATTTAATGACAATTCTGTTTTAGTTATTTCAACGTTTCCATGATCATTTAACTGTCATTGTAATATTTTCAATTGAATTTTTAATATTAAGTAGCTTTATTGCTTGACCTCTCTCTCTCTCTCTCTCTCTCTCTCTCTCTCTCTCTTTCTGCGTGAATGACTATGAGTAAATGTACTTGTGTATGCTCAGTTTCTGATTGTGATGATAATATTAATTAATCCTGTCTGAAGTTGTTAATATTTTTATTTTAATTTGTAAAATGATGAAAATTGTATTGCAGGGCAGAAATGTAAAAAGGCAATTATGCCTATTTCTTTACCCTGATGAAATAAAGATTTCGTTCGTTTGTTCGTTCCCCAAGGAGCAAAGGCCTTCAATAAACTTTTGCCAGGTCTTCCTGTCCCATGCCATCTGCTCAAGGTCTTTCCATGTCTTCTTCATGTCTGTCTCCAGTTCTCTTCTCCACGTGTTCTTTGGTCTTCCTCTACCTCTCTTACCCTGGGCATTCCAGAACAAGGACTTCCTTGTAATGCTATCAACAGGTTTCCTCAGTGTGTGTCCTATCCATCTCCAGCATCTGCTTCTCATTTCTCATTCCACTGCCACTAATACTTGATCAGCATCTTCTTCTCATTTCTCATTCCACTGCCACTAATACTGGAGATTTCTAACTGTAAATAGTTTTAACAACACTTCTGTCTTTGTTGACCTTTTGTTTGTTTTCTGTGTGCTGCTTATGATAATGTGTCCACAACTATAGTCTAGTTGGTGTATAGTCTAGTTGGTGCCAGTGTTCGTTATGCTTGCCCATAAATACTTCAGGTGGTCTTGCAGTGGTGGTTCCTATAACAGCTTTTTTAAAAACGTGATGAGATAGCTAATCCTATGCACAACCTTCCTTAATAGCCTTTTTATGACATGCTAAATAGGATATAGAGGTTATCTTGTCTTTGTTTTTCTCCTTAAAGAGAGTAGGGAGTCATCATTGTTGTCTGTACCCATGCCTCCACTGGGGTTTTCTGCTCATCATTATTTCCCTATGCAATCCCAACATAGCATGAAGCCATCTTTGCAGCTGGTCCCTTGCAGGAAGCTTGTACTAAGCGTTGACATGCTGTTGTAGTTGTGGTTTCTGTGGCAATGTGTTTTATATAATGAGGTTGCTAGCCACATGCACAAACTCATATTAGTCACCTGGGACCGAAGACACAGCAAACGAGATGAATGCAGTCAGCGACCCATAGCTTGACTGCTTGCGTCAGGGTCAGTGAACCAGAGCTGACCAAGACCCTACTCCACCTCCAAGTGGTGGTCCTGGAAACAGGCTGCATCACTGCAGTCTGGCTGAGAGAGTAGGGATTGAAGAGTAAAGGCTAACCTGGTCCCACAAAATGCCATGCTGTAGTCGGATGTGTCAGCCGAATGGCACAAATATCGCAGACTCGCTGTAAACAGACACAACGCAACCAGCGTCCTTTCAGGATGAACGAGGAAGAAGAAGAAGATATTAGTCACCTGATATGATCTGATTGGAGGAGCAAAAGTCTTATTCTATCTTTGTCTAATAAGGGATACGTAGTTGTCGTATCATGTGATATCCCTGAGGGTGGGGGAGCCCTATACTATCTGTATCTCCTCAGAGACCTTTGGGAACTCCACGAGGTGTGGCTTGCTCTTGTAGTGTGGCTTGCTCTTGTAGTGTGGCTTGCTCTTGTAGTGTGGCTTGCTCTTGTAGTGTTATGTCTGTAACAGTTTGTTTTACCTACTGAAGTTGTTAGTGATGTGGTCATGTTCTTTGTTGCCTTGCATTGAACCCCGTGATCTACATGAATGAACAACACACTGAAGTGTGTATGTCACTTAAATAACAAATGAAAGAAACCTGAAGCTGTAGGTGGTAAATAAATAAACAGATATAGGTAAACAGCTGGCACTGTTATGACAGAACGAAGGAAGACACTTGACAACGGAAAAGTAACAGAAGTGATAGGTTTACCAGGTAAATGAACCAGGGAACATCCAAATGGCACTTTCATCTTGCTGAGAGGGTGAATTGTGAATGGACACACAGCCAACTAAGCACCCTCCTTCTGTTTGGTCTGCTATTTACCCTATATTTGCTTGATTTATGTATATATCACTTAACACTTTGACTGCTTGACTTAGGTTCTCACCTGCACTAAAGGCAGGACAAACAGGATGTAAGGAATTGTTATCAAAGGTTGAAAGGAATGTCAGACATGTGTAACTTTTCTGGTTTTCATTTATTGGAGATCGCATAGAGATTTCTCATACTAGGACAAAAAAAAACTGTGCAGTCATCATTTCCCTTTTCACTCCCTATGGAGCATGAAGCTACCACTGCATCTAATGCCTGCTTACAGGAAGCCTGCACAAAACATTCACTTGCTCTTACAGTGGTGGTTTCTGTTGTTTTTTGTTTTATTTGATGATATTTCCAGTCCCATGTACCACCTCATATTAGTGGCCTTCTACGACATTCCTGAGGGATCACAAGTCCTATTCTTTACTTGTCTCTTCATCGAGACCTCAGGCACGACATGAGGCAAGTGGTTGTGCAAGGTGATTAATAACATTTATGTGACTGATACTGGGACACACATGTACACCCCTGGTGCCTGCAGGATGGGTGATTAGTAACATTTATGTGACTGATACTGGGACACACATGTACACCCCTGGTGCCTGCAGGATGGGTGATTAGTAACATTTATGTGACTGATACTGGGACACACATGTACACCCCTGGTGCCTGCAGGATGGGCATCTCTCAGGAGGCAAAGAAAAAAGAATAAGATTACTGCTTCCGCAGGCATATCATGAGATTGAACTAATACGAGGCTGTGCCTGAGGCTGGCTTCCCCATCATGTAAAATGACTTGCTACAGAAACCACAGCTGCAAGAGCTCTGAGGCTTTAACACAGGTTTCCTTCAAGGGAATTAGCTGTAGTAGTGGCTTTGCTGTAGTAGTGGCTTTGTTGTAGAAGTGGCTTTGTTGTAGTAGTGGCTTTGCTGTAGTAGTGGCTCTACTGTAGTAGTGGCTCTGCTGTAGAAGTGGCTCTGCTGTAGTAGTGGCTCTGCTGTAGTAGTGGCTCTGCTGTAGTAGTGGCTCTGCTGTAGTAGTGGCTTTGCTGTAGTAGTGGCTTTGTTGTTGTAGTGGCTTTGTTGTTGTAGTGGCTTTGTTGTTGTAGTGGCTCAGTGCTCCTAAGGAGCAAACACGGAAATGCATGAATGATGCCTGCAGGAAATGAACATTTTTTATTTAAAATACAATTTTTAGCTGGGTGCGCCCATTCAACCTAGACACGGTGTCCATCAGTTATACTAGGGTGCATGTCCAAATATAACAGACCCAATGGTCTGGTTATAGCCATTAGCAGCAGGAAGTGAAGAAGGGACATGTATAATAATATCACTCAGTATAGTCTTTTACACGACATATAAACACATGTGTAATGTCACTACGATATAGTATTGCCTGACAAATTACATGGTAGTGGTGAGAAAGGTTTGTTTACGTTGTTTTTGCATGTTCAGCCATTATTTATTCACCTGTTGATATTTCTTTGTTTCATTTTTTTTTTTCTTTCAGAATCCCCATGTTCCTTTAATATTCTCTTTGCGTAAAGTAATTCATTTGGTTATCCTTTTTTGGACGGGGTTGCTGCCGTTTGTGAGCATAAAGGAATCACTACTTGAAGTGATCATGCCTGGTATCTTGCTAGACCCGTGAGTATCTCTGATCTGTCTCTCTGTTTATGTCAGTCTAGACTTGTGAGTATCTCTGACTTATCTTTCTGTGTCATTCTAGACTTGTGAGTATCTCAAGCTTATATCTCGGTCTGTGTTATTCTATACTTGCGAGTATCTCTGACTTATCCATCTGTTTGTGTCATTCTAGACTTGTGAGTAACTCTGATGCATCTCTCTGTGTCATTCTTGACGCCTGAGTATCCCTGACTTATCTCACTGTTTGCATCATTCTAGACTGATGTTATTTGTTATTCTAAACTTGTGAGTATCTCTTACTTATCTCTTTGTTTGTGTCATTCTAGACTTATGAATATTCCTGATTTATCTCTCTGTATTATTCTAGACTCCTGAGTATCTCTGACTTATATTGCTGTTTGTGTCATTCTAGACTCCTGAGCATCTCTGACTTATATTGCTGTTGTGTAATTTCTAGACTCCTATCTCTGTCTTACCTCACTGTTTGTTTCATTCTAGACTGAACCACAACAAATATATTAGGGGGCACATATACATAACTGAAGAGTGGCGTGGACAGGAAATCCATTTCTCAGTAGCCACTAGAAAATTTTCAGATAGCTCCAAAGCTGAGGCAGAAGCACTAAATACAGGGCAGTAAGCATTGCAGAAAACAGGAATCATGTAAAGCCATGAAAGTGTTTCTCACAGATTCTCTACCAGTCAAAACTCCCTTAAAGAACCACAAATGGAATTAATTCCACAGTCAGCACTACTTGACGCCAGTTGTAAATTCCATGGAATGTAAATACAGTGGATTCCTGCCAGCTAAAGGATATATGGAAATTAGAAGGCGGATAGGCTTGCCAAAGTCGGAGGAAGTAAAATTCTAACTGAAGATAGTAACATATGAAGAGATATGAGCAGAAGTCAAATAGGTCTTCAGAGAAGCGTGGTATAGAGAATAACCTGAGTTGGGTATAACAGAAGCATACTGCTTGACATGGAACAATGTGGTTTTGTGCAACCACTCCTGGTTCTTGATATCATTGTCTAAAGTTATGTGTAGGCTTCAAAATAACAGCCATATTTTCAGTCTTTCTTTCTGCATAAATAATTTGTCACAGTTATCTGTGGGCTCTGAACATTTTAATATGATGATATATCTGTATGGTCTGGGCATTTTACATATGTGGAAAAACACTTGCTCTTGACTTACGGATGCGAGTCTTGGGCAATGATTACAACCCACAAAACCAGCTCCAAACCTCAGAAATGACCTATCTAAGGAAGGTGGTTGAAGTAACAAGAAGAGACGTGGTCCGCAACCAGACGTCATGGCCTCAAAACCCAGCCCTTGCAGACCCAAGTGGAGCAGTCCCAACTACAGTGATTTGGCCATGTCTGCAGAATGGGAAAAGATTGGCTACCATGACAAATATGGGAAATCAAGAGCCATGGATCCAAACCTCCAAGGCAACCCAGAGTTCGCTGGGAGGACATTAGACAATCTCTAAAGAACCGAGGACTAGATTGGAATCAGGCTAGAAGAAAGACGGCTGATAAGATAGTGTGGCGCTCTCTGGCAAACCTATACACCCCATGGTAGAAGAGGTATGGCTAAGTAAGTAGATTGTTTGGCACAGGTATCTTTGAACTCTGAACACTTTAATACGATGCTACATCAGCATGGTCAGGACATTTTACATATGTGGAAAAATTCTTGCTGACATCAACGCTACTTTGACCCAACACTGTTCCAGGTCTGAAATGAATATTCTTTCTTCCCACGTAGTACACTAGAGATATAAACTCCCCCATTAACCTTGTCATATGACCTTCTCACTTCAAAAACTAGAGACCACTCCTGGATTTTTATCTCGTTGTCTAGAGTTATGTTTAGGTTGCAAAATAACATCCGTACATTCAGTCTTTCTTTCTGCACAAATTATTTGACACCACTATCTTTGAGCTCTGAGCACTTTAAAACGATGATGCATCTGTGTGGTCTAGGCATTTTACATATGTTAAAAAACACTTACTGACATTAATGTGACTTTGACCCAACACTGTTCCAGGTCTGAAATGAATATTCTTTCTTCCCACGTAGTACACTTGAGAGATAAAACCCCACATCAGCCTTGTCATAAGACCTTCCCACTTCAAAAACTAGTGACCAAATGACTTCTCAGATCATGAACCATACACAGCCAAGATAACCAGAGTTTCACATTTAACAAATGCAAACTATTACTAGACCACTAGGTGTTTTATACTTGGACATGAGCCCTAATATAACCAATGACCTTGTGTCTAAGTTAAGTGGAGCACGCCTTGCTAAAATGAGGCGAAACTCATATTTTTTTTAAAAACATATAACATCCTGTCACACTCCTTCCAAACACAACACCAGTGCAGCTCCCTGTGGAGCACATATATTTGACAACTATAAATTACGCAGCACCGTACACATCATTCTTGATACTACTCCTTGCCAAGAAGAGATTAAGTGATAGTATACTGGCCACTGCAGACTCATTTGTTCAGTAAATTAAAAATTAGGCAGACATGTGTCCATATAGAAAAGACAAGCAAACAGCAGAACATGTCTTCTAAGATTGTTGGTTGCATGAGAGGAACAGACTGACAGCATGACCGTTGCCAGCTTCTTTGAAGGAGAAATTGTTTGATGATGAGAGAAACCTGAGACAGGCTGCCAACTGTATGAGAGAAATAGGGACCCAAAGATGCAGCAATAGAGAATGCAGTCAGCGACCCATAGCTTGACTGCTTGCGTCAGGGCCAGCAAACTAGAGCTGACCAAGACCCTACTCCACGTCCACGTGGTGGTCCTGGAAACAGACTGCATCACTGCAGTCTGGCTGAGTGAGTAGGGATCGAAGAGGGAAGACAAACCCGGTCCCAAAAAATGCCGTGCTGAAGTCGGATGTGTCGACCGAAAGGCGCAGATATCGCAGCTCCGGTGTAAACAGACACAATGCAACCAACGTCCTTTTCAGGACAAACGAGGAAGAAGAAGAAGTATGAGAGAAATAGATGTGGTTATATGAGAGCCAACGAAGAGGAAGAAGATTTTCCCTCCCTGAAGTCACTGCTGTTTTGGTTTTTGCTGGACAGTGAACTTATATTTACTTGTGTTTATTTATTCATTTTTCTGTTTCACTCCTTACGGAGCATGTAGCCACCATTGTAGCTGGTTCCCTTGCAGGAAGCCTGCATCAAACATTCAAATGTTCCTGCAGTCGTGGTTTCTGTAGTAATGTTGTTTAACATAATGAGGTTGCCAACCTCACGCACAACCTCACATTAGTTGCCTTGTATGACACGCCTGCGTTTATTTCTATTGGTAGACAGTTATTGTCTTTAATAATTATCTTACCCATAATTCACTAGTTTTACCAATAATTCACTGTTGTCTTTTTTTTTTTAAAAACAGTGAGCTTATATTTAACTGGCCAATAAGTTCGAAGACCCGCTTGCTTATCTGGTTTATAGACAAGTAAGTATACTTTTTATTAATTATAATCTTATCTCTGTCTTGCTTGCCTCAATTTCTGTTTCCATCATTTAGTCTCACGGGCCACATTTGGATTTGCCTTGAACGTGTTCAGTACTGTAAGCATGGCAATCTTGACATTATTCTTGCATAGCAGATTTATCAGTAAAATACAGCGTGGTTGCATTAAATGCGATGGATACGTTCCTGCAACCCTCAAAATGTGTATACTTCAAGTTTAATTTTCTCATGGAAATAAATGTAAAATAGGAGAAGGGGGATGAGTGTGTGCATTTGCGGAAAGCATAAAGAAATAAGGACGCACTGTCTCCCTGCTATCACTAACCAAGAACTGCTAACTCAAAGCCACCAGAAAGACTTGCGCACCATTAAAGTAGGTAGGTGCTGGAACTGGGTTGGCCACATCCTCAGAAGATACCCTGACACCATCACCAGAACTGCCACGCTTTAGACTCCAGAAGAAAAGCAAAAGCGAGACTAGCCAAAGGCTACCCGATGGACAGCTGTAGGGGCAGAGATGCAAAGAATGAACCAGAGCTGGGGCACCACATGAAGGATGGCTGTGGACCAAGCAGACAGTTTATTGCTGCCCTACAAGACGCCACTAGGCATGATGGTCACCAATAGCTTTGTCAGTCAGCGACCAAGGACCAAAGAAGAACTCCCCATATTATGTTAAAGGCTGGCCTAATTTCACTCAAACTCTGTTGCTGAAGAAAGAATCCAGTTTTGTTTGACACTGTTTCTTAGTTTTTTGTTTTTTTTCCTGTCATGATTTCTTGGTGAACAGACACACATTACATTATCTGCCATGCCACTAAGGAACTGAGATTCATGTTTGAATTGTCTCCAGAAACGTCAGTCATCATCATTTTCCTCTTTTGCCCCCTATGGAGCATGAAACCACACTTCAGCTTGTCCCCGCAGGAAGCCTACACAAAACATTCACATGCTCTTGCAGCAGTAGCTACAATAGTGATTATTTTTACATGACAAGGCTGCTAGCCTCATGCACAATCTTATAGACAATATGAAAGCTGAAAGGTCAGTCGCTCATGAAATGTCGCTCATGAAATGTCGCTCATGAAATGTCATCAAAAACCTGTGCCAGTTGCTTTACCATTGGTTGACATTTTGGTGGCTCAGACTGATTGGTGGTGCCCTCTCCTCCTCCCTGCTGCCATTTATGTTCTAATCCTAGCATGTCTTCTTTTGTTGATTCTTGGGTGTGTTACTCAAGTAAATTTTCTATGTGCCCTTTATTATCTTCACCTAACCGTACCTCCTCTGCAATCTTCAAAGATTCCTTATTTGCAGTTGTGTAGTTTCAGTTTTAAAGTATCTCATGTTGTGGTAGAATTGGGAATACATTTTCTTCCATCCTCCTTTCATGCACTGCTTAGGGACCTGTTGTCATGAGATGTTGTTGATATGAACAGCATCTTTTATGTTAAGTATACTCGGTGCGGCAGTTTTAAGATACATATGGATTCAAAACACATTTTTTAAATGTTAAATTTTTTGAGGGGATGCGTTGTTCCAAATTTTGCATATTAAGAGAGACTTAACATTTTTAAATCGCATTATTTCAGATTAGCATAAAATGAACTGCACTGTACAGTAATTATTGTAACCATTTATATACAACTCTTTTTGCATGGAGGCATATCTGGAGTCATCCTTATATGACCAGCTATGCACAATGCTACAATATACATATGTGGAAGTGAACCTCTGTCTGTGAGACTAATTACTCCCTCATTGACTTGAAATCATCCATACACATTCCAGGGATTCCCCCTGTGGTGAAACTTGTTGAGAACCCAGCATTGCACACTAAGCTTGGAGAAGTCACTTGAGCCCAAGACATAATTCTTTAACTTTGACCTGGTTGACTGCATGCAGGAGGATCTTACTATGGACCCAGTGATAGGCAGGGGAAGCTGAGAAGTGGCTCTGTGCACGACGTGACGATTCCTTGGGAGAGCCCAGAACCAGAGCACAGTATTTTAGCTCTGCATAGTTGGAGAGCCCCCTTGGATGGCAGGGAATGCACAGTATGCCATGCACTTCTTACTCTTAGCTTGGGGCCAGATGTGATAATCCTTTAAATGCAAGCCAAGCTGGAGAAACTGGAGCTCATGACTTCAACTCAGCACGTTTCAGAATGGCAGAACAGCCACAGGAAAAGCCTAGATCTACAGTGTAGATAATACCAAGGAGTCTAAGTTGGTATTGGCTGCAGAAGAGTGAGAAGTTCAACGGCCCTAGTTAAACAACAACAACAATATACAACTCTTCCAATTTTTAATTAACATTCCAACATGTTTTTCAATGTTCAAAAGCAATTCAACAAATTCAAGATGTGACACGTCGTGTTATTTTTTAATGCCTTAGTTGCACTTTCAGTGCCATGTATTTTTAATTCCTTGCTTTTTCTAGGTTCTTCTTTTTGGTGTTTGTGTTTTGTTTCTTATCTGATTTTTGTACTCATATTTATATTCCCCAATGTCACTACCAGTTATTGTGGGGCCTTTAGCTCCTCCTTCAAAATGTTTATATAGTCAGCCTTTTTAGACTTGTTTCGACTTACAGACACAGATAAAACAGCAGGAAGTGTCTAGAATGTATATATCACCTTCTGCTTATGTATGCCCCCAAAAAGACAAAAAATTCTCTCCTTTTGTATACAGGACCAACAATAAATTATCTTGATAGTCTTGTTATCGGAGCACTGATGGAGTTGTCCGTGTGCAATGAAGATGGTCCTTAAAACCAAACCAAATTAATTAAATTATTAAATGAAGTTTGAAGAAGAGCCCTTCGTCTGGCAACATTAAATCAGTCAAGTCCCGTTCTTTGGAGATAGTTCTAACATGACCTTTAAGCTGTTAGCTTATGTCCTTCTTTATTTGGTTATGTACAGGGTGATTGGGGAGCCGCAGTAGCATAGTGGTAAGTGCACTGGCTTCCTAGCTTAGTGGTCTATGGTTCGATCCTCAGATGAGGTGGAATTTTTTTTAGGCCGCAAACAGCTCCTGGGTCGACCCAGCCCCAACTGGGTACCAGAGCAACTCTGGGAAGGTTAAGGCGGCCGGCGTGATGCTGACCACATCACCCCTAGTGTGCCGATGGTCAAGAAAATATGGGCCTAACACCATATTCCCAATATGCCTCAATGGGCGTGTAACGGGATCCTTGACCTTGACCTTACAGGGTGATTGAAAAACTCGCATCCTGTTTTTAAATTTAATTATCCTCACTTGTATCTGTTGGATATACAGGCGAACCTCACTTTATGGCGGGTTAGGTTCCAGGCCCTTGCTGTAAAGCGAGAATTGCCATAAAGCAAAGAATCGCTTTTTTCTCTTGCAAATGCATAGCAAAGCCTAATAACATGTTTACACTATCATATACTCAGTTAACTTTTGAATTAGATTTGTGGGACCCAAGACGCATCAAAAGTGAGGAATGCAGTAAGTGACCCATAGCTTGACTGCCTGCGTCAGGGTCAGCGAACCAGAGCTGACCAAGATCCTACTCCACCTCCACGTGGTGGTCCTGGAAACAGGCTGCATCACTGCAGTCTGGCTGAGGAGTAGGGATCAAAGAGGGAAGGCAAACCCGGTCCCAAAAAATGCCGTGCGGAAGTCGGATGTGTCGGCCGAAAGGCGCAAATACCGCAGCTTCGCTGTAAACGGACACAACGCAACTAACGTCCTTTTCAGGGCAAACGAGGAAGAAGAAGAAGAATAATTAGATTTGTAATAAGCAGGGAGGCTAGGATTTTCTAAATGATAAATCATCATAGGTTTTAACTTACAGTCATGAGCTGCATTAGCCCCTAAAAAGAGAGTTAACCTGTCTTTTGCATCTTTGAAACCAGGCACTGACTTCCCCTCTTTAGCAATAAAAGTCCTTGAAGGCATCTTCTTCCAAAACACGGCCGTTTCATCCCCGTTGAAAATCTGCTGGTTAGTATATCCACCTGCATAAATAATTGTACTCGCTGTTTGACACACCAAACTTAGCTTTTGGCCTATCTCAGCGTTCATTATACCTTGGTTACTTAGTTTTATCACTTCTAACTTTGCACTTAAAAGTAAGAGGGTTATGACTCCTCTTTTTCTCACTAGTAGACTTGGATACCGTTATGATTTAAGTACACATTCACTTTTAAGTTTAATATAACAAGTTTAAAACAGAGAACACTGAGAGACACAGAATGATCAAATGGTAGGATCAGACTGACTGATTTACATTAAAATGATGTCTGACTCCGATTTGAGGGATTTCTATTGGGTTGGCCTAAAAGCGCTGTAATAGTGAAGAATGTGCCAAAAATGTGGAGAAGGGTTATAATTGAGAAGCGCCGTAAAGCGGCAGTCCGCCAGTACATAAAACAAATGTTAAAACAAGGAAAAATAACTGCCATCAGAGTAAAAAGTTTTATTTTTTTTACTGCCTGAAAAACAACAAAATAAAATAATAAACTGACATTACAAGAGACAGCAAAAATGGCTGCCCAGTTTATAAAATCATGGGTCAAACATACACGGATCTCATGCTAAGCTGTTATGTTAATGTGGCATAGCATTTTAATATAATAAAATGGGGTGATTGTTTTTATGTTGATGATTGTTTTATATAAATTAGTGGGATAAGAATAAATAAATAATAATTTACACATAGAAAGTGACTAATCATGCTGTAGATATCCATAACAGTGGAGCAAAGTCTTAAGCTTATTTGCCAGCATTGGTTATCAGAGTTTGACTTGGCAGCAGATTCAGGTCAAAGATTAACCTATCATTTGTTACTGGATATGACTGTAACAACAGTGTGATGGTATTGCCTCCCCTGCTTTGCAGTAGTGGTCCAACAGTGGCCAGAACTCAAGAGTATCTAATATGGGCTTCAAAGGTGTCAACCTTCGCACAAGATTACTCTTGGTAGATTTGTAAATAGAAGGGTAATGACGCTTATATCTCAATGGAGTATCCACAAGATATTCAGATAAGCAAAAACAATGCTGCATTGGCTGAGCACGTTAATTCTAGAATCTGCCGACAAATTTTGTGAAGAATTAAGCAATGATTAATCTTAGCTCGTTCAAGCCCCCACCTCTGATTTACTCAGTGGAATTCTTATTATTCTGGTATAGCTCTGATTAGAGTGGGTGTAGTAAATTGACTGAGACAAACATGCAGTACATTTAAAATGATTAAAGTGAAGTTAAATTTGTAAAAATTACAAATAACAATTTTAAATAATCACTTAAGTTTTAACAGTTTGAAAATAATTGAACAGTTTAAAAGAAAAGGTTCATCATTGATTGATAGTAGGTTCTATGAAAAAAAAAAAGTTCACTTTGGCAGCTTAAATATTGCACTTAGCTGCCAGTGGTTGTTTCTGCTCCTGCTGGGTTGGTTCTTGATGGACTGATCACTGATAACACTCAACACTGGTCAAGGATGTAGGGTGCAGCTCGTTCCCAGGAGTGTCAGGGAGAGTCTACAAAGTTGGTCCCTCGTCTTAATGTTCAGGCCACTGTTCCCTTCTTGTTCCATAGATAATACCCTTCAACTGGTACCACCACCAACAACTATGGTAAAAGAATAGAAACAAAACGCTCTCCTGAGTATTTCATTTCCCGACACATACTTATGTGTCCCCTATTCCTATTCCACCATCCCTCTACCTCAGAATTTACCCTCGATGAGAATTAACTTTAATCCCTCGAGAGAAAACTTTCTTTACATTTAAATTGAATAGCTTTTATAGTTACTTTACATTTAAATGAAAAGGTTAATAGTACATATAGAATATGTTTACATTTACATTGATTTAAAAGTGTTCACAATATAAATTGAATATGTTTTCATTTATGTTTACACTGATTTGAGAAGTTTGAAACTTTCCATTAATTTTAAAGTATATATGTTAAAATCGACATTTACACTGGTCCGAAACTGTAAGTATTATAATTAAAATGTACATTATTTCTTTCATCTTTCCCTCCCTGCTGCATATGGAACTTGGGACTACTGATGCGTTTAGTTCCCCTTAAGAAACTAGCAATAAAGCAGTCGCCAGCCCGTGCAGTGGTGGTTCATGAAATCATCATTCTATGCGCTGAGGTTGCCAGCCTCACATGACTGGGGCATCCACTAGCGATTTTCACATATTAATATTCACATGGTAATATATACATATTAGTTCACGTGTTAGTAATGAAAATATAGAATGTTAAATGCCAACTTACGCCAATCCTGGCTCACAGACTTTTTGCTCAGATGAATGAAGTTAACTCATTCTGCCAAAACGGGTGTATGGCGCGCCAGATATGCCTTTCATTATACCCAGGGCGTATGGATCGCCAAGGCGATATATGCCGCATTTGAGCGGAAAATCATAGAATATCTGGCGATAAGCCAGTTTAAAATTATTTAATTACATCCGGCACATGTGTGTGAACGTTTGTGAGCGAAAAAAAAATGTATGAAGTTACAATTGTGTGCTTTATATCCGTTGCTAGAGTTGCTTTGGATCTAGCCGGAGGCCGCATGGTACGCCCACTTTATAAGATTCCGAAATTGAACAAAAAATTAGAAAATAAGTGGCCATAGAGTGTTTTTTTTTTTTTTTTTTTTTTTCGTACGCCTGCTAATACTCGAGGCGAAATCTCAGGTTATTATTAACCTGACATTGATTTTACGTGAGTATCCCTTTTTTTCTTGTACAGAGACAGGTGTCCCTCGCCATTCAGGCAGATACTCGCCGATTTCGGAGGTATAGAGTGTTCATATCATATAAACACTTCCTGTGGACATCGTATTTTGAACTGGTAGTGAAATAATTATATTGGTGCTTAGTTTTTGAATACTTTTATCAATTAATGACGTCATAGGGTTATTTGTTTACATGTAGTGTAGTACATACATAACACTCATAAACTATTAACGAATCAACCTCTGTATATAATTTCAATATGAATTTTAGCGATAATAACCTATTTTCGATTCCGATAAGGATGTTGAACAAATGTGATATTTTTAAGTAATAAATTAATTAATTTGCATGGGACACGAATGTGTAAGTGAGATTCCAGTTCAGCAATATGTGAAAAAAAATGTCTGCATATTGGGTCCTGGCTTTAAGCCAGACGCTAATCCCTCAACATTTCTTGCTTAATATAGCTACAGTAGGAGTTTCAAGATTAAAAACTCCCTCAATATTTTGTGTGGAAGCTAGTCCATCAGCATTTTGTGTGGAAGATAAACTATTAGAACATTAGTTTCAAACCAGAAGCTTGTGCATCAACATTTTGTGTGGAAGCTAGTCCATCAGCATTTTGTGTGGAAGCATTTGTTGCAGAAAATAGTAGTTTCAAGATTAAAAACTCCATCAACATTTAGTGTGGAAACTAGTCCATCAACATTTAGTGTAGAAGATAGTCCATCAACATTTTGTGTAGAAGCTAGCCCATCAACATTTTGTGTGGAGGATAGCTATAGAACAGTTGTTTCAAACCAGAAGCTATTCCCTCAACATGTTGTGTGGAAGCCAATCCCTCAACATGTTGTGTGGAAGCCAATCCCTCAACATTTGGTGTGGAAGAATTAATAAATTCTTACTTCATGCACAAAATTGGAAACCCAAAATAATTTGAAAATTCCAAAAATTAGGCAAGAATCAAAACTACTGTTTCAAAACTGGCAGGCAGAATGTGCAATAATGTAATAAAACATGAAGATGACTTATAATTAAATTAATGAAATCGTCGTACTTAAAATTAAAAATATGCTACCGCTATTGTGAATTTATGCACTCTGGGAACTACTCTTACAAAAATGATTTCAGTGCAAAAACTAGCCTTGAGTTACGCAAGTTTTGAATTATACCGCATATTCAGGAATGTAATCCTCGCATAAATGTGACCTCATTGTATATACATTGTTGTACTGGATAACATCCATAGATTTATATACAAGGACACTGTTTTACTGTATCCACAGACTTATCTATGGGTCCTGAACACAGAGCAGGATTTTGACCGAGCATTTCATCTCGGGGCAGCTGGTGTCATGACAGACAGGATTTTATTACTTAAGAACTATCTAGACAAAAAGGTGGCCCAGGGGTGTAGCCCTGGTGATCATCTCATTGCAGAATGATGCTCTGTGAATATTTACATGCATTCTTATTGTTAGCTTTAATTTTCTTGTTTTAAACGGAGTGGTGGAGGTTGTTATTTTTGTTTGACTAGGACTGCCAAGCTCATCACTCTTTTGCAGCCAGTGCCAAGTAAAATAATCTCTTGGCATTATCTACAATGTAAATTTAGAATTTTCCTGTGGCTTTTTCATACATGCCACATGCTATGGTTTACCCATAATCTGTACAAGGTGTTTGTGTTTTCAGATGTGTACACCCTGTACATAATTTCTGTACAGGTTTTCTAACCCATTCCTTATTACTGTGTCTCAGAATTCTTTTATAAGGTCCTAACGAACACAGGATTTTCCAGTCTGTTAGTGATAATTAACACCGTCACATTATTTTTACTGTGTAAAATAAACTCAAGACATTTATTGTTTGGATTTTAAAATAAGTGAAGACCTGCTTTAAAAGGCAAAGTCCCAGTGCCTCATTTATAATGCAGCCCACTGTAATTGAAAATATTTTTACACGAATTAACTCTTATGATATGTATTTTTCAGTCTTTGTACAAACTTTGCGGGTCTTTGTACAGGGTTATGGATTTTTGTACAGGTTTTTCATCTCCGAGGTGTGGCACGTATGCTTTTTTTACCGCTGCACAACCTATTAAGTTGGGATTACAAGTTCTAGCTTCTTTCCTGGGAATCCATCTTGGTTAGAATGCATTTAAATAATCCTTACATCTGGTTTTAAACTCTCAAGGGAAAAGAACTGGGGGCAGCATGTGTGAAGGGGGGTGGGGGTTGTCTGTCCAAATACAAAGGGCTAAAATACTATGCTCTGGTTCTGGGTTCTCCCAAGGAGTCATCATGTCCAGCACAGAGCCACCTCTTAGCTCCCCTCGCCTGCCACCTATCCATTGTGAAATCCTCCCAAATGCAGTCAACCAGGTAAAAGACAGCTAAGTCTGGGACTCTAGTGATTGCCCCAAGCTTAGTGTGCAATGCTGGGTTCTCAGTGTGTTACACCCCAACAGGAAATGTGTTGGGCTGCTCTGGTGCAGCTAATCAGTCACTCGCCAGACAACTTGAAAACTCAGAGGTTGACTGTTTCCAGGTTGCACCTCATGGAGATGCTTCAGGGTCTTAGTTATCTTCTTCTTCTTTACACTCGCAGATGTCAACTTGAGTATGTTAAAGAAAGCAGTAGTCAGCTTGAGACTATTTGTGTCTCTAAAGAGTTTCTCCAGGAATAGTACTGATAATGGCAGGATGTGCTTTCTCTGTTCCTCATATGTTGGGCATCCTTGAAGCAGATGTTCAGCAGTCATTTTATTGGTGTCACAGTAACACTCATCAGTAGTTCCTATCTTTAGCTTGTTGAATAGATGGTACCGCAGTCTGTTGTGGGCCATTCAGAGTCTGAAGATTACCATTTGTTTTCTTATTTATCTAACCCTGGAATTCATGCATGAGCATGGGCAACTTGAATTCCTTAGCAGCCCAAGAGTGATGGTTGAGTTATCATATGTTCTAAACTGAGTGGTTGTTGATAGGTTTCGTTATCATATGTTCTAAACTGAATTTTGCTCCATGTTGTTCAGAAGCCAGTGAGACTAGAACCACTTCTGCCTCAGGTATTTCATAAGAGGTAACACATATAAGGTTGTGCATGAGACTGGCAAACTAATTTTGTCAAACCAATTGCTACAAAAACAACATCTGCAAGGGACATAAATGTTTAGATGAGGCTTCTTGCAAGGGAGACCAGCGATGGTTTCTGTAGTAATTTGTTGTTTTTCCTACTGAATATTGTGTAACTGAGTCCTTTGACCCAGTTAACGTGTATTAACACTGTGTATATCCAGAGCAGCTGTTTTAATGACAAGAACAAATGTTATAAATACTTGCCGGAGTATTTATTTTGCCTTTTATTTAAAATTCAATCAATACCCTTTAGCTCCCCAAGGAGAATAGGCCTTCAACAAACACATGCCAAGTCTTCCTGTCCTGTGCCATCCGCTCAAGTTCTTTCCATGTTTTCCTCATCATTTTCACCTCTGTTTCCAGTTCTCTTCTCCATGTGTTTTTGGTCTACCTCTGCCTCTCTTTCCCTAAAGATTCCAGAACAAGGACTGCCTTGTAATGCTATCAACAGGTTTCCTCAATGTGTGTCCTATTCGTCGCCAGCGTCTTTTTCTCAACTCTTGTTCCACTGGCACTCGTCTGGTTCTTGTCATCAATTCCACATTTGTGACTTTGTCATACCATTTCAGTCCTTCTATTCTACGCAAGCAACCGTTTATAAAAGTCTGTAGCTTTTTATTTAAAATTGTTGCACCTTATTTATGACACCTTGATACTGAAACCTGTTTCAACTCTGTTCATTTATGGCCTAACATAAGTCTCAAGGGTTTCCCAATTGTCCATTTACCATGAAGACCAGCTCTCAGAAACTATTGTACACTATTTGGTACTGTTAAGCAGGATACAAAAGGTATGATGAGAAACTTTCATTGCATTGGGAAATAATGGAAACGAAATTTTTAAAATGAAGTCCAACATAAAGATAAGACTCTTCAAATCTTGTGTTAGGTCAGAACTATTGTATGATTTTGAAATATGAAGAATATCAAATACAACAACCAAAAAAGATACATACTTTTATAAATGGATGCTTAAATAAAATATGATTGACATGGTTATGACAAGATTGAAAATGTGGAACTGATGACAAGAACTTACCAACGGGCTGATCACCCGTTTGCCAGTCACTTCGATTACGGAAACAACAGCAAATGGATTGATTTGCCGTTGCCCTAAAGACGCCAATAGGCGTGATGGGAAACAATGGCAAAGAAAACCTATCTGCTGTTGCCCTAAGACGCCACTAGGCGTAATGGCCACTGACTGCTTTGACGGTCGGTGGCTAAGGACGGAAGAAGAAGAAGAAGAAGATGACAAGAACCAGTGGAACAGGAGATAAGAAGACTCTGCCGATGGATAGGACACACATTGAGGAAACCTGATGATAGCATTACAAGGCAGTCCTTGTTCTGGAATCCCAGAAATGAGGGAAATTGAAAACACGTCAACAAGAGAACTGTAGGGAAAAAAAAGGACCTTGAGCTGAAGGCGCCTGACAGGAGACGTACATTTGTTGAAGGCATATTCTCATAGAATCATACAATCCAACACGAAAATAAGAATCTTCAACTCAAATGTGAAGTCAGTCCTATTGTATGGCTCGGAGACATGGAGAACAACAAAGACAACAACCAAAAAGCTACAGACTTTCATAAATGGGTGCTTGCGTAGAATAGAGGGATTAAAATGGTATGACAAGGTTACCAACGTGGAACTGATGACAAGAACTAGACAAGTGCCAGTGGAACAAGAGATGAGAAGAAGACGATGGCGATGGATAGGACACACACTGAGGAAACCTGTTGATAGCATTACACGGCAGTCCTTGTTCTGGAACCCCCAGGGCAAGAGAGGCAGAGGAAGACCAAGAAGTACATGGAGAAGAGAGTTGGAAACAGAGGTGAAAATGATGAGGAGAACATGGAAAGAACTTGAGATGATGGCACGGGAAAGGAGGACTTGGCATGTGTTTGTTGAAGGCCTATGCTCCTTTGGGAGTGGAGGGTTATGAATGAATGAATGAATATTCTCCTTGGGGACCGGAAGGTTATTGATGATTTTGATGTATGCTAACATAAATCTATTGATGTACGAATATTATATCTTAAATAAATTCATTCTTGTATGCTAACTTGACTTTATTAAAATATTCATGCTCCAACATATAGATATCTATTCTTACGTTGTGGGCTACCAGAAGTCCACTTCTGTGTTTATGTTCGTAACATACGTTTTCAAGCTTAAATCTTATGATATATATGTGCATGTATGTTAGCGTAAATCTGGTTGTATGTTTATGTTATCATCATTTCCCTTTGAGCTCCTTACAGAGTATAGAGCCACCACTACAGCTGGTCCCCTTACAGAAGGCCTGCACCAAGCAGTCCCGTACTCTTGCAGCGGTGGTTTTACATGAGGAGGTTGCCAGCCCCAAGTAAAACCTCATATTAGCCACCTTGTACAACAAGCCTGAGGCTGCAGTAGGTTTTTTCTTTGTTTGTCTCTTCAAAGACCTCCCTGAAACTACACAGGACTTATATGTAGAACCACGTACTCCAAAACTGTCGACTCCACGAAAGGAGCTGTGGGGCAGCATGGCCTTCTCTAACCCAGTTGTGGGAGAAACTGTAGGATGATGTGAGAAGCCTGAGACGAACTGTCAGCTTTATAAGATTAAGAGAGATAGATGTGGTTATGTGAGAGCGAACGATGGAGAAGAAGTCGCCGTGTACGACATGCCTTACGGTGTAGTAGGCCTTTCTTACCTTGTCTATTCAGAGACTCCCCGAACAACACAGGGCTTATATGTTTATGTGTTAACAGAAATTTATGTACATTTTATGCTAACATGCTATTTAAAAATATTATGTATATATGTGCAAATGTTAACAATCTCTACAAGTTAACATAATCTATTTATATGCCTGTTAACACAAATCTTTGTGGACATGCACTAACGTACATTTATTTCATGTGTATACATTGTGATAACGGAGCTGAAATAGCACAGTGGTTAGTGCACTGGCTTCCTAGCTCGGTGGTCCATGGTTCGATCCCCAGTTGAGGTGGGATTTTTTAGACCGCAAACGGCTCCGGGGTCTACCCAGCCCCAAAAACTGAATACGAGAGCAACTCTGGGAAGGTTAGGGTGGCCAGCGTGATGCTGACCAGATCACCCCTAGTGTGCTGATGGTCAAGAAAATATGGGCCTAACATATTCCCAATATGCCTCATTGGGTGTGTAACGGGATCCTTTACCTTTTTTACATTGTGTTAAGATAAACTATTTTGTGCCTGTGTTAACATAACTCTGCTCACGTGTTTATATTCAGGTGTATGTTATTAACATAACTCTGCTCACATGATTATATTCAGGTGTATATTATGTACGGCTGTTGGTGTGTGGTGTGTAAGCATGTGCAAACCTGTTCCTGTATGTGCTACAGTTCTGTATCCTTTTATCCGGAATCCTTGGGGAACAATATGTTTCGGAAATCAAATTTTGTTGGTTTTCAAATGTAGCCCAAATCATGTTAACACATTAACTACCGCAAGCCGCTGTCAGCGGCTCACAAAATATAGAGATGGGGCGTAAGCAGTTATAATTGTGAAAATATTGCAAGTCCTCGGCCATCGGAGGGCCGTTAAATGGCAACAACCTCTATTAGAGTTACAACCGGTGTTTATTGTATCCTAATAGTACATTCATTTATCTTTAAAATGACGTGTAATTCATAAAAATCTGTAAACAGTTACGAAAACTACAGCTTACTTTGTGCAAACACCTACAGGATGAAAATGGGAAAACAATTTAATTCGGCCACAGTGTGTTTTTCAATTCGGTAGTTAATGTGTTAAGAAATAGCCCATTATCACCCAAAATGTGTTCAAAAATAGCCAGGAAGTTGCCCAAATTGTGGGCAAAGACAAGCCCAAAGAAACTTTTGATTGTCAGAATATTTCCATTTTCAGATAAAAGGACATACCAGTATAGACCTGTAAAAATTATGACAAGTATATAGCCAGAATGTGTAAATAGACCAGGGATCTGATGAAGCCGGAATAGTGAAGTGACAACAGTAGAGATGAAAACAGAATTCTTGATAGTCATTATCATCATCAGTACCTATATTTTGGTCTGCCTATATTTTGGTCTGCCTATATTTTGGTCTGCCTATATTTTGCATGAGACTGGCAACCGAATCACTTAAAAATTTCTACAGAAACCACTGCTGAAAGATCATGTGAATGCTTGGTGCAGGCTTCCTGGAAGGGGACCAGCTAGTGGTGGCTCTGTGCTCGACAAGGAGCTAAAAGGAAGATGATGGTTGGTTGTGTAAGCAGAAGTTAGCACTGGTCATATTTCCAGTTTATAAGGTGTGTGGTATTAAATGTTATTTAACTACGTTATTGTGACACCTGACTTTGATATAACAATTTTTTTAATTAGTTCTCTATCTTCTTGGATCCTTAACTCCTGATAGACAAAGTAGTTAGTGGCCATCACATCTAATGGCGTCTTGTAGAGTAGCAACAAACTGTCCACATTTTGCTTGGTCCGTGGCCATCCTTCGTGCATGCCTCAACTCTGGGGCATCTCAGCCTCCACTGTTCTCTGCCAGCTTCTTTTTGAGTTCTTTTAAAAAGGAGTCAAAATACAGAAAACCATGCATTGCTTTGTTCCATTTTATCAACTCATATCTTGAATGAACAAACAAACAAAACCTTCATTTCTTCAAGGTTCAGAAATAGGTATTATTAATAACGTTTTTTTTCTTTAAATAAAATTTTGCTTCATTTTGGCTAGAAACAGGATCCGTTGGTAATATTAGGACGCTAGTCTAAACTTAAAAGACCTGGTATATTCTCCAGTCGTTATCAAAGTGTTTTCAGATTAACATTTTCTTAACTTCAATAATAAATAATTAATATTACCATTGCATTCAGTTATTGAGCATTCACACGTACATATACGTACAGATATGGTGAGAGGGGAGGCAATAAATGTATCTGGTGATTATTGTGTTGTTGCCATGATACAGTACAGGCGTGTAACAATTTAAGTAATTGTCATATTTTTGTTGCATAATTTTCTTAACACTGAAATATGAATGGGGCATATTTTCATTCCATTTTAAGCATTCATACCTCATACTCATTAGGCTACATACACCCCTGTTCACAAAGTTCCGGGACTCATTTTTTATCCGGAAAACCGTTATAAGGAGCTAGGTGATATTAACACAGTGCTCGTGTCAACCACGTGCCACTATATGTACCAAACCTGAAGTTTGTAATTTCGCGCATGCGCTGTCTGGTAGCGTAAAAGCGGATGTGACGTAATAGTGCTTGTCGCGTTTCAAAAATCGACGGTAAAATTCAACAACGTGTGTGCATTGATTTCTGTTTTTGTCTAGGAAAAACTGGTTCCGAAACTCTCGAAATGTTGCAAACAGCTTTCGGAGAGTCCTGTTTAAGTAGATCTAAAACATTTGAGTGGTATTCCCGTTTCAAAAGTGGACTCCGATCCTTTGAAGATGGCCCCCGTCAAAGGAAGAAGGCACGACAGGTCAAGTCCAATGTCAAGACCATGTTAGTATACACTCACAAGGGAACTACTTTGAAGGAGATAGAACCAATTAGTATGTAAGTCTACTTATTCGAATAAAAAAAAATGAGTCCCGGAACTTTGTGAACAGGGGAGTATATGATCTGTCACTGGATTTGTGTTGTTGTGCAAAATTTGGCAGTGATATAATATATATATATATATATGTGTGATAAAATGTTTAAATTTTTTTAAGGTATCGTTATTCATATGATAGCCTATTGGGGTTCCACTTCATAGATGCATATTTCCCATGTATTACTCATGGCAATGTCATAATTGCTGTATTTATATTTGTTATAAGAATATTTAAGCCGAATATGTCAGAATTTAGGAAAAACTTTTTACCTTCCCAATTTATCTAAACTGTATCAAGTGAAATCAAGACATTTTCACTTGATTTTTGTTGTTGCTATATTTGAATTTGGCATAATAATTTAAGTAAAGTCAATGTAGCACTGTTTTTATTTTATATATAAATTTTTGTTTTAAACATGTCAAGGAAAAAGGGGGAAAGCTGTTTCGGTTAGCTTATTTAATAAAACCTCCATTTTTTGGGTCATAATTCCAGTCTGGAATTCACAAGATGAACATCAGTTTCTTCCATTTAAAGGTCATATAATTTGTGTTTACTTTTTATGTGTTTCACTTGATTCTCACTTTTTCTGTTGTTTTCGTTCTTTTACCCCTGACGAAGGCCTTACGGCCATAACCGTCGGTTTTTTGTTTTGGTCCTAGTTAGATGCATGATATATTTTTGTTTACCCACCATTCAGTTCAATATTGTATTTGGTTGTTTTTATACTACATGTTTCATGTGGGCAGCTGGACTTGACAGGGATTATGGACATCACGCAAGGGAAATTATAAATGGCCAGTTTTGCTGTTTGCTAATTATAATAAATATACAGTTATCAGTTTTTAATGTTTTCAGTAGATCAAAACTATATCTCACATGGTTGGCACATCACATGGCCAATCTGGGGACTTTTGGATATCTTCTCATAACAGTGTTATCATTAACTCTTTAAGTCTCAAAAGCCGATAAATCGTATTTCCTTCTAGACCCATTTGCCCAATCAACATTAAATCGGCTTTCGTATCTTTTGCTTGTTTCTAGAGCTGTTTTCTAATTTTAACAACCCAAAATGTCATTTCCGACAGGAAGTACTTTCTTCTAAATACCTCATGTATTTATGCATATGAATATTTTTTTTTAAATTTTCCAAACAATAAAAACGCACTGGGGTGGCCATTTTTGTTTGGGCCAAACCCATTTTTTGGCTTGGGACTGAAAGAGTTAACAGAAATAGCTTACCTGCTATAAGAACAGAACAAAATACTGCGTTTAAAGTAACTTGAGTGTTTCTAAATTTGTTAAATGTCATTAAAATAATTCAGAATCATGCATGATCATATTTTGAATACTTGATGCAGTTGTGTGCTTGTTAGCGAGGGTTATCTGTGCAAGATATAGCCAGCCCTGTGTACCAATTAGCGAGGGTTATCTGTGTAACATACAGCCAGCCCTGTGTGCACATCATTAATGTTTTAAGCAAGGACAAAGATGAGGTTTCTTTTAAAAAAAAAAAAAAAAGCTATCCATTTGTTGTGGACCACCTACCCATATATGATGTGACCATACTAAGAATTTCTCTGGCCACCATCATTGCCCGTCAGTTCCCAAGGAAGCATGGGCTGAATTAGACAAGGGAAGTTATAGAACATGACAAATCTATAGCAACACTATCAGTGCTGATTCATCAGCAACTGTGTGTGAAGAAACTTGTGCAACACTGCCAGCATTCCTATGGAGTTAAGAGGAGTTTGGAAATATTGTGAAAGAGTGGAAATAAATGCAGCCTCACTTTTATACACAAGTGGCATTGATCAGTCAGTGTGGATTTATGCAGCTTTCTGTCAACAGAATATGTATATCACCAACAGTCTCTACCACAATAATCAACAGGAAACAAGAACATCAGATGTTCACGCAGGATCTCAGAAGTAATACACAAACATTTGAAACACTTCATTCATGTGGCAGATGAGTTTCATTGACACGTTGCTGAACATTAAGCTGGTCCTCTTCTTATCCAGCATTTCAAGTTATGTTTTTTTCATCAGTTCCATCAAGCATATCAACAATTAAATCAGTAGCAGCAAACCACATATAACACAAAACAACAACTCAGGCAGGTCCACCATCACATTTATTCTTATATACAAAATGGGGAAAAAAAAAATTAATTATAAGAACTACGACTGTCGAGACAACTATATGAAAACAAAACAAATGATCAAAAATTACATTACCAACAACATTAACGCCAATCTGGAATTTCATGACAGGATATTTGTAAACCAAAGCTCAACAAATCACAGAGATATGGTGAAATATTAAGAAGGCTACAAGCAGCTAGAACATACAACAAAAACTCTAGATGTGACACACAAAAAATAGAGCACAAAACGGCGTAAATTATGCCAAGACTTCACAGCACGTAATTTTCTTATAATCTTGCTGCATCTCTTGAATGTCCCTGTACGATCAACTGATAGAATTTTTAAAATAATTTTGTTTGTATTATATGTATTAATACACGATACTATAGAAAAAAGGTGATGCATTCTTCTACTGGTGTTTACCCTCACAGACATACTAAGTGATGTGGTCATGATATCGATACCGTACTTTGGTATCGATGTGTTATGAATGCTTCACGAATTCCATGCTATATTTCATTGTAAATATTGTAATACAGGTTACTACACAGCAGCTAGTGATAGAACAAAACTGCACTGTGAGATACATCCCTACAATCATGCATCTATTCAGGCAGCAATACAGACAAGTTGGAGGAACAGATAACAATATCAAAATAAGAATACACAATGAGCTTTCATAACATTCAGAAATAACAGAAACCAAGTCTTAACACAAAAATAAGAACCTTCTACTCAGATGTCATGTCAGTCCTATTGTATGGCTGTGAAACATGGAGACCATCAAAAATGACAACCAGAAAGATAAAACTGTTATGATGCTTCCATTGAATACAAGGATTGAAATGGTGTGACAAAGATCACCAATATGGATCTGAGGGAAAGAACCAAACACCAATAGACTAGACTTTGATCCACTGTCACTGAGCGTCGGCTCTTGGTGACCTTGATGCCATTATATGGTACTGCGCAGTTCGTATAAGCTGTTCTGAGCTGCCATACAGTGTATTGTCTATGGATGGGTTGTGTGGTAGCAGTTGTTGTCTCAGTCCCTGAAGTGCAGGGCACTGTAGTAGGTGGTGTTCTACTGTCTCCAATAGGTTTGGGCAGTGTCTACATTCTGTTTCTGTGGCTATTTAGTACAAACAGCTGGAGAGAGATATGTAAGGGATAAAGATAATGAGAGGGAATGACCTTGAACAAATGACACAGGGCAGGAGAGCCTGTGCTCCACCGCAAACTTGAAGGTACTGACTGACTGACTACATTTAAAACAACACCACAAACATCCTTCTACTGTCGTCTCCCTGAACTATGCTGGAACATTCCACTGTTACTTCTGTATCTCTCCCTCATTAAACAAAGTTACACAAAACTTGTGCTTGTTTTAGTGATAACTACAAAGCTCATTCTTGGATCCTTAGTCCCTGACTGACAAAGCAGTCAGTGGTCATCACATCTAGTGGCGTCTTACTAAGCTCAGTACTTCAAGTTAAGTCTTTTCCAATCCAACTTAAAACTGTCATGTGCTGATTGGGAACTTTAATTTTTCTCTTCCTTCATTTGGTGCTGAGTGGTTAGAGTGCTTGCTTCTCTAGGTAAGTTCGAAACCTGAAGATGGGTACTTGAATCTGCTCTTAAGTTAGGGAAAGCAAAGGCAGTGAGGAAAGGAACTTGTCATCACACCTCCTGAAGCTGAGACTTTAAGATGGTGAAGCTCCTAACACTTCACTGCCCAATAGAAGTATCTGCTATGGAACTGCCTTTGCCTTTTAGGTTTTGTCTTTGTCGGCACACCACTCTTTCTCTATGCCCTTCCAAATTCTTTATGGCTACTAGTAATTTGTAACAGATTCTAATCTTACCTAGCAAAAAATGAGACATAATAACAGATGTACCAACAGTCAGGTATATGGAAACTATGTAATAATGGTTGGCCTATGCTTTATTGTTGTCCATTTTTTGGTCCTTTTCTGGAACTCATGTATAATTGAATTGTAAACATTAAAGGAAGCATAGGTTGCAGTGAAAAGGATTTTTTTTTTTTTTTTGCAGGAGTCAATATTACTTATGTTTCTTGTAGTTCTTCTGAGGATGGTATAAAAACAATGCTTGGGTGTAATTTCCAACTCAAGTCTTGTATGCAGAGGTTGCATACTGGCATCTGTAACCGTTGACCATGCAATTTCATCTTGTCTGTACTGCAATCCTCACTAATGATGTGAAAGGAAATGGAAAAGCGTAAAAAGTCACATATACCTTTTCCCAGGAACAATGGAAAATTATTTCTTTTTTGTTTTTGGGGTCAGATTTCAAATACAAAGGATGGGAAAAGGTTAAATATACAGATGAAAACTTTGCGCGTCCAAAACGAACTACCTTTAGGTTGAAACAAAATGCCATGCTAAACTAAAATAAAACCATGTCCATACAATTGTTATCAGGTGGTCAAGTGAAGCCAACGTTCAACACATAATGTCCACACCACACAAATATCTTCATTCACATTTGACCAAGAAATTGGTGATCTTGCATTCTGAGTTGTGCAGTCCACAAGTATGTTAACCATCCCACTTAACCATCATTTAACCACAACACCTAACCAATATTCCTGACACCAAACTCAAAAGAAAATGTCAAGTCATGTATCAACAAGAAAGATGAGAATACACTGAAATATTCATTTCTGTGGTGAATGTGAGGAAAGTGAACTGAAATACTAGTTTTAAATTAATTATCCAAATGGGCATAACTGGAATTTTCAGGCTGGCTTCCAACTGGCAAGACTGTTATGCACACATAATCAGACACTCCTGGGTTAACTTTAGACAAATTCCTTCAGCCAAAATTTTCACTATGAAAATACTAACATCCTGTATGTTCAAGTAATTATATATTTACGGAAACGTATATGCATTAATAAGAAAAATGTACACTTGAAAGCATTTCAGACATCTAAGAAATTTCAGTTCCCAAACAGAACATTTCAACCCGATGAAAAATGACATTAACATAACAAGCATGCTGTAATGTGAAAACATAAATCTCTGCAGAAACATAATTCTACTCTACAGGACCAAAGAATTTAACCGAGCGATCCATGCTGACAGAAGCAATGAAACTGGAATTGTGTCCAAATCGAACCCCAGTGGCAGCCGCTGTGTGGTCATTGAAAATGGCCAATTCGCTCCACTGTTTACACAAATACACTCTGAAAAATAAAAGAAAGAAAACATTCTTAAAACCTTACATAGTGGCAAGAAACATTTTTCATGTAACTACACTATCATGATTTGGCACACGTAGCAAACACATACTAAATGTGTAGTCAACTTACACATTCAAAGGAAAGAATAAAACTGAAATGTGCCAGAAAAAGCAACAACTTATGATACCAAAGCCTATACTGAAGATCTGCCAGCACACAAAAATGTTACCCATAATACTAAAACTAACGAGAAGTGTTGATAATTTACAAAGACTTCCGTTGACTCATTAATGCATCTTTATCACTTTAGTTTTTCTCCTCCTTACTTGATTTTAATAATAATCTATTGTTTCTTTCTTCTTTCATTCATTAAATTGTATTACTGTAGGGCAGAAATGAAAAAAAAGACAACAATGCCTGTATTTTTTTCACCCTGACCAAATAAAAGATGTTGCTTATTTATGCATTTGTTCAGTTAACCCACTAACACCAAAACATGGAATGAAAACCAGTAACAGTATGAAAACTTGCCCCAGAAAATAAGTTGTATATTTAAGTTTGTATATGTGCTTGCTTATAAGACATTCTTCACATCTGACGAGAAAAAAAGGGGGTGTGTGCAAAGATAGAAATGTCAGAAAAATCTATATTTAACTTCAATCATCTTTCTTTCTGCTCCTTATGGAGCATGCAGCTGGTCTTCCTAGAGGAAACCTGCATCAACACTCGTTTGCCTCTCCAGCTGAGGTTTATGTGGCAATGTTTTACATGACATGGTTGCCAGCCCCATACACAACAACCTGATGTTAGTGACCTTGTACGACACGCCTGAGGGTACAGTAGTCATATTCTTTCTTTGTCTCTACAGATCCACCCCCCCCCCCCCCCCCCCCAAAAAAAACCCCCTCTATTTTTATCTTAAGTCAATACTTATTTCATCATTTACAATTCTATTTCATGTCAATGACTATGCATGGCCATAAATATTTAGAAGGACTCAAACTAGGATTACTCAAGCCTACAACACTGTCACATAATGCCGTACTCTGTGACATTTGTTGTACTGACTAATTACGTGCTTTTCAGTGGTCAGCAACTTTTTCTTTCTCTGCTATTTTATATTTTCAAACATTCCTCCCTATGTAGCAGATATTTTGTATTTTCAAATGTTCCTGACTGCGGGGCAAGGAACGGATGAAATAATATTAACCGACACTCATGTTGGTTAATCTCGGGTGTGGCCAACATCAGACTACAGATTAATACTAAAATCGCTCCAGCGACTTTGGTTAAGCATTGATAAGGCGAACGTGTTGCACTTGCTAAGATGGTAAAAAAGACGGATTTTGTGTGCGCAAGCAACGGATAAAGAGATTACTTTTCTGTGCGACACATTGTGGACAGACATGAATGACATCACCTGTATTTGTAGACAGAAAATTGTATTGGAGGAAAGTAAGATGTTACATCTGAAACACATTGTCGAATGAGTTTACAGATGTGTTTGTGAGTTTGCATACAAGGCAATCAGATGTTTTATTACCATATATGGGAGAGGTTACCTTTTGAATCACTCACATTATTTCAGGAGGAAATAATTTTGAATTACCCCACCAAATCACGCATCTTTTGAAAACGATTGGCGGCGGTTCGAAAAAGAGGAACCACCAAAATCTTGATTGGACGCCGCCTATAATCGTAACAAACAACTGTGGGTGAGGCAAAGGGCCATATAATCCGACACTTTCACAGTTTTAAGACACTGTGAGAATCGCTTGCCAAGCCGACAACCAGGGTTAAGACTAGAAACAAGATTTATATATCGGACCAGACCATTGTTTGAGAAATTTTGAGGACTTAAGGGCCCAGAATAAACTCTACCATTTTAACAAGGAAAACCGGAATCTGAAACACAAGTCAAAGTGGGAATTCATTGTTAAAGTAACGATCCCCAAGAACATGTGTACAAAAGGCATCTGCAAGTGCCTTTATTTCTCTGAGCAAAACAGTCTGTGAGCCAAGATTGGCGTAAGTTGTACATTTTACATTCTATATTTTTTATTACTAACATGTGAACTAATATGTATATATTGCCATGTGAATATTAATATGTGAAAATTGCTAGTGGATGTCCAAGTCATTTGAGGCTGGTAACCTCAGCATATAGAATGATGATTTCATGAACCACCACCGCAAGGGGCTGGTGACTGCTTTATTGCTAGTTTCTTAACCTTTAGCATGCTGCGGTCGCAACGTTGTGCCAGCGATACTATATGTTCTGCCGGCTGTGGGCGCAATGCTGCTACTTTCGGATATAGTCGGTTTCCTGCTATATAACATGTGTACACGTCATATTACCCCAGGATGTTTAGTTTTAATCTTATTTGCGAAAGAGTTCACTTCCTATTCTGATCTATATTTGTGACGGGAGTGTTAGCGTTAATTTTATTTGCAATTTTCAAATCAAAATCAATCGGCAAAGAACAAGCTGCCATTTTCATGGATTCTGACTCTGATGACGAGGAGTTTGTTGGCTTTACTAGCGCTGATATCACAGATGATGTTGTGAACACATTAGTAATGGAAACTAATCGTTACGCCAGTCAGGTTAGTGAACAGA
Source organism: Oreohelix idahoensis (assembly GCA_024509875.1). Lineage (NCBI taxonomy): Eukaryota > Metazoa > Mollusca > Gastropoda > Stylommatophora > Oreohelicidae > Oreohelix > Oreohelix idahoensis. The sequence continues at coordinate 190,264 of JAMPIV010008526.1, forward strand.
AAGGGCAAGATGCAGGTGAGTCTCTTCATTTGTTGTTTTTTTTTCCATCTTTCCATTCCTCTCTTCCTATCACATCTAACATATACACCAACAAAACTTATATCATCAGATTCATCATTCATTTATTTAAATACATTCCAAAAATTATAGCAATTGACCAAGAAACTATAGACGTTACAAGACACCCACTATAAAAAAGGGGGGCGTTAAGAAAAAGAATGCAGTGGTAGGGCAAATTTCCACCATTTTAATGCAGTGTGCTAAAGGTTAAAGAGAACTAAAAGCATAGGTAGTCCCAAGTTCCATATGGAGATGGGAGGGAAAGATGAAAGAAATGACGTACATTCTAATTATAATATTTACATTTTCAAACCAGTTTAAATGCCTATGTAAACATATTGACTTTAAAAATAATGAGTTTTCAAGTTTTTCAACCAGTGTAGATGTAAATGAAAACATATTCAATCTATATTGTGAGCATTTTTCAATCAGTGTAGATGTAAATGTAAACATATTCTATCTATACTACTAACCTTTTCATTTGAATGTAAAGTAAATATAAAGCTATTCAATTTAAATGTAAAGAAAGTTTTCTCTCGAGGGATTAAGCTCAATTCTCATCTAGGGTGAAGTCTGAGGTATATGGGATGGTGGAATAGGAAGAAGAGGACACATAACTATGTGTTGGGAAACTCAATACTCAGAGGGTATTTGTTTCTATTCGTTTACCATACTAGTTGGTGGTACCAGTTGAGGGTACTATCTTTGAATCAAGAAGGGGACCAGTGGCCTGTAGTCGAAGTTAGATACCATCATCAGAAGGGATTTAAAGACGAGGGACCAACTTCGTAGACACTCCTTGAAACTTCTGGGAACATGCTGCACCCTACAACCTTGACCAGTGACGAGTGGGATCAGCAACCCAGTCTACCGAGAACCAAAACATCAGAAGAAGCAGAACCGTCACTGACAGCTAATTAACACATAAAAGCTGCCAAGTGACCTCCTTTACAAACTACTATCACATCACACAGTGATGATAATTTTCTGATAAATAATTATGCATTTTTTAAAACCTAAGTGATTATTAAATATGTTATTTGTAAATATACAAATTTAACGTCGATTTTAATGTACTGCATGTTTGTCTCAGTCAATTTACTAAATACACTCTACACAGAGCTATACCATAATAATAAGATTTTCAGAGTAAATCAGGGTGGAGGCTTGAATGAGCTTAAACTAATCATTGCATAAATCTTCATGAAAGGCGGTGGATCAGATATAAGTTAACAATTGCCCTGCCCAACGCAGCATTGTTCTTGGCTTCTGAAATATCTTATGAAAACTCCCTTGAGATAGAAGCATCCTTATCCTTCTATCTACAGCTCTGCCAAGAGTAATCTTGTGCGAAGGTAGACACATTTGAAGACTCATATTAGATACTCTTGTGTTTTGGCCATTGTTGGACCACTACTGCAAAGCAGGGGAGGCAAATCCATGACAAACACTAAAGGTACCATAGCAGATAATGCTGTAGGGGAGCAAAGTGTTAGAGACTGCACTATACTAGGTCCAGCTTCGAGAGGTGGAGGTGACCAGTTCGCTTCCCTAACTCACAAGTAGTCAGGTACCCATTTACAGCTGGGTGGACTGTAACATGACGCCACTGTGATTTAAACCAAAATGCAGCGAGGAATCACCAAAGCTAAGATTGCTGGAATTTAGCATCAAATGTAAGGCTAGCAGGGATGGACGTATGAGAGGATGCACTCATCGTAAATGCAACCAGTGTGCAACAGAAGCAGTTAGCATTCAAAGATTTCGACATATGCTGAGGGAGACTGAGTACCTATTGGTTCGCCCGGAGTGCAATGATGTTGATTTTGTTCAACAATAATCATTCAATACCTTTTAGCTCCCCAAGGAGCATAGGCCTTCAACAAACACATGCCAAGTCTTCCTGTCCTGTGCCATCCGCTCAAGTTCTTTCCACGTTTTCCTCATCATTTTCACTTCTGTATCCAGTTCTCTTCTCCATGTGTTTTTTGGTCTACCTCTGCCTCTCTTTCCCTGTGGATTCCAGAACAAGGACTGCCTTGTAATGCTATCAACAGGTTTCCTCAATGTGTGTCCTATCCATCGCCAGCGTCTTCTTCTCAACTCTTGTTCCACTGGCACTTGTCTGGTTCTTGTCATCAATTCCACATTTGTGGCTTTGTCATACCATTTCAGTCCTTCTATTCTACGCAAGCACCCGTTTATAAAAGTCTGTAGCTTTTTGGTTGTTGTTTTTGTTGTTCTCCATGTCTCAGTCAATAGGACTGACTTCACATTTGAGTTGAAGATTCTTATTTTTGTGTTGGACTTGATTTCTCTTGTTGTTCAACAATAGCAATAAGCAACATATATTATGCTATCAATGTTGGACCTAGACACCTTAACTAGAAAACAAATTAAAACCACGAGAAAAAAGATGTATAGCCAACAAAACATGAAAGGACTTGGTGAGAAATGAAGAGATCAGGGGTAATGATCAATAGTACCAGTGAAGAAATAGACCGAGACAAAGAATCAGCCGGTTTTGACATCTGCAGAATAAATCTTGATCAACCAGCAGAAAAGGCATTAAAAAAACAAATAAGAAGCTAAAGATAGTTGTAGAGGAGTTACTGCTGCAGGAGTGAAGTGTTATAGTTTATAAAATAACTAAAACTATCAGTGGAAAACGAGGTGCAAACAATATAACGTTAGTAAGAGACAAGCGAGGAAATCTTATCACAGGGGCAGGAAACAAGATGGGCAGAGCATTTCAGAGAAACTCTGAACAAGGAACCACCAGAGACACAGCTGAATGTTCCTGAGGCTGAATATGATCTAGATGTTAATACAGACATTCCACGAAAGGAAGAAATCATCACGGCAATCAAAGGGTTAAAGAATGGAAAAGCTCCTGGCCACGATAACTTAAATGCTGAGTTATTCAAGGCAGACCCTGAATTGGCAGCAGAACTATTACAGCCACTATTTGCACAAGTCTGGAAAACTGAGACAACACCAACAGAGTGGAGTAAAGGAATTTTTGTCATTGCCCAAGAAGGGCGACCTTGCAGACTGCAACAATTGGAGAGGAATTACTCTCCTCTCAGTTCCCAGTAAAATACTAGGCAGGATAATCATCCAGAGAATTTCAAAAGCAGTTGACCATAAACTGAGGAAAGAACATGCGGGTTTTAGAAAGAACAGAAGATGTGCAGATCATATATTCACCCTCAGGAACATCATGGAGCAATGCTCAGAATGGCAGAGACAGCTATACATTAACTGTTGATTTTGAAATGGCTTTTGACAGCATACACAGGGACAGCCTATGGGCTTATGGAATTCCCAGCTGCATTGTTTCCATTATAAAAAGCCTCTATTCTAACTTTACATGCAGCGTTGGATTGGGTAATCTAACTTTTGAAGTGAAAACAGGAGTACGGCAGGGATGCCCCTTATCAACATTATTTTTTACAGCCATTGATTGGGTGATGTGCCAGACAACAGAGGGCAGTCCAAGAGGAATTAGACGGATGTTTTCTACACTGGAAGACCTGGAATATGCAGATGACATTGCACTATTTGCACATTCACATCAATACATCCAAGAAAAAACCGATAGACTGAATAAGTATAGCCAACAGGTTGGTCTGAACATCAATCTGAAGAAGACAGAGGTCATGACACTCAATGTGGGCACTCCTGAGCCAATAACAATAAGGAACCAGAAGTTAGAACAGACAGACACATTTACTTACCTAGGATGCATAGTAACACCAGACGGCGGAACAAGCAAGGACATTAACAACAGAATGAATAAGGCGAAAACAGCCTTTGCTAGTCTCAACAACATTTGGAAGTCTTCCCAGTACAGCACAAACACTAAACTAAGACTGTATGAGAGCTGTGTACTTTCTGTGCTTCTCTATGGTGCAGAATGCTGGAGAGTAACAGAGAAGGAAATGTAGAAACTGTCCTCCTTCCACACAATCTGCCTACGGAAAATTCTCAGAATCTTTTGGCCAAATACCATCAGCAACCAAGAACTGCTTATTCGGAGTAACCAGGAGGACATGCACACGATCATATCTGGCAGACGCTGGAGTTGGGTTGGCCACATCCTCAGAGGGGACCCTGATACCATTACAAGAACAGATATGCTATGGACCCCCGAAGGAAAGCGAAAGAGAGGCCGACCAAAAACAACCTGGTGGAGAACTGCAAAGAATGATTCAGAGTTGGGGCACTGTATGAAGGATGACCGCTGACCAAACAAAGTAGAATCAATTTGTTGCTGCCCTACAAGATGCCACCAGGCGTGATGGCCACCGACTGCTTTGACGGTCGACAGCTATGGATCAAAGAAGAAGAAGAGTGAAGTGTTAGATCTCAGACTGATGAGGTGGGGTGACCAGTTCTCTTCTCTGCTTTTGCCATCCCTAACTCAAGAGCAGAGTCTGGTACCCATTTACAACTAGACAGACTGGAGCATGATGCTACCTGGTATTTTAACTCAGCAACTTTGCCTCAGGAAACAAGTGCTCTACCTATTGTGCCATTTGACGCTCAACATGAGCATATAATTTAAGATTAGAAAAATACAGAACAGGCCATGAAATAATGCATTGGAGTGGAGTGACAGGTGCATCAAAGACACACAACACGACAGCACAGCAGACTGTAATAAGAGTTCTTGATGGGAAACCAATAGTCAACTCTGTGATGCTCTACATGATGTGACGTTAGCTTAGTACTATTTGAAAATACCAAAATAAATCTCAACCGAGTCAGCAGTAACGAAAGCTAATGAGGAGAAAAAGCTCACCTGACATCTGTTCCAGCCACAGCCAGGTAGGTGCCGCTCTGGTCAAAACAAAGTGATGTCACCTGATAGTTGTCGTCTAGCTGAAGAGTCTTGAAATTTTTCAGCTTGCGCAGATCCCAAAGCTTGACCACCGAGTCTTCAGCAGATGTGGCCAAATAATAACCTAAACAAACAACAGTGTGCGTGAGGCAGAGTCTGGGATATTCTTACTTACATGTAACGAGTATAGGTAGTACTGGCCTATTTAATTTCATAGAAAAAAAATAAAGAGAAGAAATTCCAGGACTATCAATGGAAGACCAATAAACAGACTTAGATGAACAGTTTTGATAGCTGAAATCAAGCAAGAACTGCATAAACAAGGATAGATCTTAGTTAACATAGCTTCTCAATTCCAATAAACTGAAAAAGTATATATACTTTTTAAATGATGTGCAAATAAGTACTGGTGCACTTTAAACCTGTAAGAGTTTTTTTTTTCTTGTGGGGGCCAGGTATAAGTTTAGTAAACTCACAAAAACATCACTCTTCCTATTAAGACATCTGATGCAATAAATGCTATAATGTAGCACAACAGAATAATGTGGCCATGGACTTCAAAACTGCATGAAGCTTTATATTCATAATGATGGTGGTTATGCTGAATTTTTAAAACTTTCTAAGATTACATTCTAAGATTACATACACTAAAACTAGAATTAACTTTCTTTCAGGCACACTGTTACTATGGTTAAAAAATGTGTTTTTTTTTAAATTAAAAAAGCTTCAAACATTTAGGATTTAACAAACATTAAGTATCTATATGTTATAACGCTATCTCAGACCGACATTATGACAGTTTTGCAAAGAAAAATCACTGACCGTTTTCGGAGAAAGAGATGCTGGTGATTGAGCCTTGGTGGCCTTGGAAGTTGGCCACATTTGTTCGTTCTTTCAAATCCCAAATTTTGATGATTGAGTCGTCAGTGCCGGTGCCAAAGATGAGACCATCAGGATGAAACTGGGCACAAGTCAGGGCGGGTGCTGGCAAGGAAAAAGTCAAACTTAATTTTCCCTGCTCCATTATGGCCTCTCAGCCTCAGGGCAAAGGCTAAATTCATTCAATTATTCATGCCGCATTTTGCGACTAATGAAGACTGAAGCAACAAATGTCTATTTGCAAGAAGCCTGTGCCAAAGCAGTCGTATGCTCTTGCAGTAGTTGTCTCTGCGGCAATGTCTTTTACATAAAGAGGTTGCTAGCGAAAATCACAATCTACGTCGCTGCCTCTTATGACATGCTTGAACTGCTTCAGTAGGTCTATTCTTTGTCTCCTCAGACCCCCGGGAACTAAATAGGCAATCTAATATTCCATAACTTTATCAGGACTTACATTGATTAGTTAAAGTAAACCTTTCAGACTGTCTCTTTTCAGCCATATTACATTTTGTTTTAAATATAATAATTAAACGAACACGAAATCTCAATCACCTGAAGTATTGATAAATGCATGAAAATGTTAATAGTTGTCTTTACCCACTCGTCAAGTATGTAGCTAGACTCAAGCACAAACACTGTCTAAATAATTACACTCGCTAATTAAGCCACATCACTTTGACAAATCAAATCCAAAATTTCAAACACTACGTCAGCATCTTATTTCTTTCAAGCATAAATCATTGAAACTTTTTATAAATTCGCCATATAAAATTTGTCACAACTCTCATGTTTAAATTTCATTTCCTTTCATTATAATTCCACCTCTGTCTGATAAATTTTACACTGAATTCCAAATTAAATCATGCATTCAAACAACTACAGTCAGACACATCACTTACCCATCTGTCCTGCCTTTTCTGCAACCTTCGTGAGAACTCGGCCTGTACGAATGTCTGAGAAGGCCCAGTGCTGCCAGGAACAGAGACAAGATACTTACAGTAAGGAACACACTTCATTCAGAAATTAACAGTTCACACTTCGTTCAGAATTTTACAGTCCACAATTGATTCAGAACTTAACAGTTTGCATAGACTTTCAGAATGTCTGTTGTGACTAAATTGTTCATTTCACGTTTTTTACTGTTCATTTCATATTTATTTGATAAGGTCAGTGTCAAGACCATTTCAATATTGTACAAGAAATCTATTACAGAATTCTGTTTCTTCAGAAAATAAAACTTCTTTCTTTAAACTCAACTGATTCTTTGTTAACCCTTTCCCAGTAACTGGTTTTTCATTCCCCATTATGACACCATTTTCAGCTTCGTTCCCATGAACGACAGGATACTTGTCATTTTTGGGGTCATATTTTTAATTTGACTGTATACAGTTTATCATAAAAGGAGGAGCCGCGCTAACGTAGTGGTTACCACACCGCTCTGGCGACCGGGTGATCCAGGATCAAACCCGGGCGACAGCATTTGAGGATTTTTCGTCGACCGGGATTTGGACTGGATTAACTCGAGACCTGGCGAGAACATTTGAAGGAGTGTCGTCGACCAGGGATTGGCGGCTCCTGAGCCGACCCAGCTCTAATGGGTACCTCCGAAATCGGCGAGTATCTGCCTGAATGGCGAGGGACACCTGTCTCTGTACAAGAAAAAAGGGATACTCACGTAAAATCAATGTCAGGTTAGACATTAATAATAACCTGAGATTTCGCCTCGAGTATTAGCGGGCGTACGGAAAAAAAAAAAAAAAAAATCATAAAAGGAAACCCATTGAAAGTACTGCTCAAAAAAATTGAAAGGCCACTTACAAATTCATCTGCAGTTTAAAAAAAAAATAAAGATACAATTATGAAACTCACATATCATAAACGGTTTTCATTGCACATTACATTGACATTAAAATGAAGAAAAACAAATGATTTCATTAGTAAGAAAATCGATGTCAATCGTCTTACCTCCCGTTTTGAAAATTCAGAATCATTAAACAAAAATTAACATGATTCAGAATCAAGTGTGTCTACCATGAGCTTGAATGCATTCACTGCACCTTTGCCTCATTGATAAGACAAGAGTTCTTAGAGTCATTTGTGGGATCGCTTGCCACTCCTGCTCCAGGAAGAGGAACAACTGATTGAGGTCAGTAGCAGGTGGATGATTTTCTCTAAGTCTACGTCCTAGCACATCCCATACATGTTCTATCGGACTGAGATCAGGAGAGTAAGCTGGCCAGTCTAAGCGGGTGACATGTTGCTGTTGTAGGAAGTCGTTCACGACCCCAGTTCTATGTGGTCGGGCATTGTCGTCCTGCAGATAGAATCAGGTCCTAGAGCCTGAAGTGCCGTAAGAGCAAGCGGCTGTAAGATGTCATTTCTGTAGGCCAAACCATTCAACGTACCATGCACTCGATACAAGGGTGTTCTGGAGGTCACACTAATTCCGCCCCACACCATTACTGATCCACCGCCATAGCGATCATGTTCAAGGACATTGGCATCATGATAGCGTTCTCTTGGGCACCACCAGACACGATTTCTGCCATCTGTGAATGATCTGGTGAAACGGGATTCAACTTCTCGCAGCCCTACATCATCCTGCAGCCATGCCATTGCTTATCTGTCAACATTGGTCAAGCGTCTTCGCTGAGCCATGGCTAAAATGGTAAATGTTACAAAATTGCCCGTTCCTTCCGAAAAGTGGGTGACATGTGTTCACTTGCACGTGAAAAGCAAAATTTCAGCAATGTTATCAACAGGCTTTGCCATAGGAAGCATTTTCAAACATGCATTATTTCCCTTTCCACCACGTACATTTGATTGACCTTGGAGGTACACACACGTAACACAGATTTGATTTATTGTCAGATTAACAAACATTGTTTAAGCATGCAACAAAATGCAGCAAAACTTATTTGACTGAGTGTTCAGGTTTTAAAATAAAACAGCTTAGTTGAAATGACCTAAAAATTGAAAGTGGCCTTTAACTTTTTTTGAGCAGTATATATATTATGAAAGAGCATAAAACAAAGTTTCAGAATATGCTAATCAATGCCAACATAATTCAAGGTCAAAGGGTACACACATAAATGAAAATTGAGAGAAAAATAAACAAAGATTATTTGTATGAGCCACAAAAGCTTTGTTGTTTTCATTTTATTATGATAAAAGAACGTGGAAACACTGCTGGCACTTGTTTTCTTGAGTTTGCTGACATTTTTACAGTTACAGGTTGGGCTGAGTGTGGTAAGTTTCAAAACATTCCCCAAGGCACAAACCCGGCTAGCTGTTTGTCTCATTCACTATTAGTATCTAAAAGTTTTCATTCAGAAACTCATTCATGAAATCATGGCATTCATAATCAGTATGATCAAAGAGTAGAACAGATTGTGCTATAAACTCAGGCCAATCAGGCTGGGCAGCATGGTTTTCTTGTCTCCATTCATGACTTATATTTGCATCTACATTATTTTCTTCCTCTGTTAACTCTTCGTTACCAGTGTCTTTTAGGTGACGTTTTTCCTCATCAATGCTTTTTTCATTCCGAGGTCTAGATCTCAATATTTTCTTTCCTTGTTTAGGTGCCAATCTTGTTTTCACTGCCTTTCCTGTTCCTTTCACTGATGAATTATTTTGATCTAAACTGAGTGAACTAGATCTAGATCAAATGTTCCTACTATCATTCACTTTCCTCATTTTAGCAAACCTCTCACTATCACTTTGCTCCAGATCTAAATCTACATCAGAGTCTGATTCTGGACCAGACTACACATACTCTGACCCTAAATCTGAGTAAAAAGAGTCATCAGAATCATTCAAGTTGAATAAATTCAATGCATACGAGGATTTTCGTGCTCCTTTTCCACCAGATGTTGATGGTTCGTCTGACTCGGCAGCGTCCATGTTAGTGAACTTAGGCCTTTGTGAAATCGCTATTATCAGTTCAACTGTATTAGCTAGCAGTAAAATATTTTGTTCATTTCAAGCTTAGTGGCCAGATATTTTCAATGCTGAATCCGATTATGCCCAGCAATTGCCGATACGCTTGTAAATAGAAGAGTTCTGGTGCTTTTAAAATAGGACGTACGCCATACGTCATATAGGTGAATGGGAACGAGCAATCGCGCTACTTCCGTGACATACGCTGCATGGCATAGTGAAAAAAATTGTGAAGATTTATGCTGTACAGCGAATGTCGTACTGGTGCTAAAAAGGTTAATTCACACGGATGAACTGTCAAGAGAATCATATTTTTTCAGGCAGGAAAAGGTAGTCCCATAGCAGATATTCTCATATGGGAGTGAAATGTTAGAGACATCACTATACTAGGTCACAACTATATGAAGTGAGTTGACCAGTTACCTTCTTCACTGCCTTTGCTTTCCCTAATTCATGAACAGCCCAGTACCTATTTACAGCTGAGTAGACAGGAGCATGATGCTACCTGGTTTCAAACCCAATAACTTTGTCCAGAGAAGCAAGCGCTACTCATGGCCGTAACAGATTTTACTGGCTAGACAAGATAAATTCATTATGGTAACGTGGTATCTTGGACAGTAACAAAATGCCATGGACATATTAAACTATTTCATAACATGATAACAATTTACATAAATGACCTTACTATCCAGCATCATGACAGTTAACAGCTAATTTTGTATCAAATGATACTACATACTTCTTGCAACAATGATTATGGACACCATTACTAACCATGTCTGTTGAGCAAGACAGCAGATAGTCTCCGGTAGCATGCAAACTTATTCCTGTCACCGGTGCATCGTGGGCCCTAATAATCTGTCCGCAGGATGCTGTAGTAATTCCCCAAACACGGATTGTGTTGTCAGGAGAAGCCGTGATAACCAATTCCTGTGTCAGAGAAGCATAACAGCATTTCATTAAACAAAAAACTAAACTAAATAAGATAAAAACAACACAATTCATCATCATCACACCTTTCAGCTCCCCAAGGAGCACAAGCCTTCAACTTATGTATGTCAAGTCTTCCTGTCTTGTGCCATCAGCTCATGGTCTTTCTTCATGTCTGTCTCCAGCTCTCTTCTCCATGTGCTCCACTGTCTATCTCTACCTCTCTTACCACGAGGATTCCAGAATAAGGACTGTCTGGTAATGCTATCAACAGGTTTTCCCAATGTGTGTCCTATCCGTCTCAAATGTCTTCTTTTCACCTTTTGTTCCAATGGCACTTGGTTCTCTGATTCTTGTCATTAGCTCCACATTAGCGATCGTGTCATACTACTTCACTCCTATTCTACGCCAGCACATATTCATGAAGATCTGTAGCTTTTTGGTTGTTGTTTTTGTTGTTCTCCATGTTTCACAGCAGTACAACATGACTGACTTGATGTCATCATCATGTGACGTATTCTTTCCAGAACGTTGTCTCCATTACAGCTGCTCTGAACGCATCACGATTCTGGGCAAGTCGACCTGCATCAGCCAAAGACAAGTTCAGACTCTCTGTGATGTCCTGGGTCCACCGTCGTCTAGGTAGACCCCTTCCCCTTTTTCCAGGGACCATGCCTTCCATCACTGTTTTTTCCAGACTATTATGTCTTTTTATATGACCGAAAAATTTCAGCTTCCTTATTGCGATGGTATTTAGTAGCCAATGTTCCTGTACATTTAGTGAGTGCAGTACTTCTCTGTTGGTCTTTTTTTCTGTCCAGGGTATTCTCAACATCCTTCTGTAGCATTTCATTTCGAATGATGTAATCTTTTTGCAACTGTTTTATTGAGTGTCCAAGTCTCGCAGCCATATGTTGCTACTGGGAATATACATGCTCTGATCAGTTGTAACTTTGTTTCTTTGCTTGTGCCTTGCCATAGGTTTTTCATCTGTATTAGTTTATGTGAAGCAATTGCAAGTCTTCTTTTAATTTCTACTGCACAGTCGCCAGAGCTGTTGATGATTGATCCTAAGTATTCGAATTCATTAACACTTTCCAGTTCTTCGTTATCAATTTCAAATTCTGGTTTGGTCTTTACTTTGTCTGTTGTCAATACTTTGGTCTTCTTGGTGTTTAGGTATAGATTCTGGGCCTCGCTGTGTTTTTTGGTGGACAGAAGTAATTGTTCAAGTCCTTCTGGGTTGGTCGATAGGAGGACTGTGTCGTCAGCATATCTGATTTCCGGGATCTGGTACCCGCCGATGTTAAATGAGTAAAACTCTGTGTGTTCTTGGTCATCTCTTACGTTTCTCATGATATTCTTGGCATAAATGTTAAACAGGTAAGGGGAAAGGGTACAGCCTTGTCTTACTCCTTTCTGTACTTCAAACCATTCTGATGTTTCCCCCTCTATTCTTACGGCTGCCTGTTGTTCTTGGTACAGCAGTGCGATGAGTTGTATAAGGTGGCTTGGAAATCCCATATTTTTCATACTTGATGTATGAATAAAAAATTCGAATTTTTGTGTTTGACTTGATTTCTTTTTATCTTCATATATTTCCCAATGCAATTAAAAACTCCTCTATCCTTTTGTATTCTTATTTTGATATTGTCTGTCCCTCCAAATGTGTCTATATATTTGGATCACATAACATAATTCATCACAACAAATTTTCATTATTCTCACTAAACTTCCAGAGTACACACATAAATGGTACACCCAGCAACACTTTTGGCACACACGCAGAAACTGAGCACAGATAACAATGTATGCTGCTGGGAGTTACTCTCATAGGTTCATGCTATGAATCACATAGGACATAAGGCCTTCAATTTTCCTCCCCCTATGGAGCATGGAGCCAACACTGTAGCTGGTCCCCTTGTAGGAAGCTTGGACCAAGTATTCACATGCTCTTGCAGCTGTGGTTTCTGCAACAATTTGTTTAATACGATGAGGTTGCTAGCCTCATGAACAACATCATATTAGTGGCCTGTATGACATGCCTGAGGCAGCAGTAGTCATATTCTTCCTTTGCTTCATGAGAGATCCCTTGGAACTACATGGGCACATAGGACCTTTGTCATGGTAACAAAACAGGCGATGCAGAGACTACAATATTAATCTTTAGTATAATGATGATGGATATCTTAACCTTTAGCACGCTCCGGTCAACTTCATTAGCCAGCAGATCCCTATGTTCTCCCAACTGAAGGCGACTTAAGTCGCCTTTCGGATATCGTCGGTTTCTAGCATTAGGAATTGTGTACACGTGATTTCAGCCCCGGATGTTAAGTTTTAATGTTATTTGCGAGAGAGTTAGCTTCTGTTTCCGATCTTTATTTAGCGATGAGTGTATTCGCGTTTATTTTCTGTGAATTTTTAAAATCGAAATCAATCGGCATTGAACACGCGGCCATTTTCGCTCAAATTGTAATGAATTCTGACTCCGATGCGATGACGAGGAGATTTTTGTCTTTATTAGCGCTGATATCGGTTCTCAGAATATGGGTGATGGCAGAGATGGAAACGAAAGTAGAATGTCATTGCTAGTATGTCTAATTTTAGGGGTTAGGTTTAGGGGAAAGGCTTAGGGTTATGGCCGAATGTCACTGCTGACGAGGGCGCTTTGCTAGTGATGATGGGTGAAATGAAAAGATCGTCATTTGATTTGTATTGGTCACATGACTTTCATTGAGATGCAAGGGATAAGGACTCTTCTTTGTTGGTTTTTTTTTAAATTAAAAAAAAATTTTGAAGTTAAAAAAAAAAAAAATTTTAATTTTTTAATCGTTTTTTTCATCTTTCCATTCCTCTCTTCCTATTACATCTAACATGTACACAAATGTTATATCATCAGATTCATCATTCATTTATTTATATAAATTCCAAAAATGATAGCAATTGACCAAGAAACAAAAAAACTATAGACTTTACAAGTCATCCACTATTAAAAAGGGGGTGTTGTGAAAAAGAATGCAGCTGCAGGGCAAATTTTCAGAATTTTTATGCAGCATGCTAAAGGTTAAACTTGGATTTTTTAACCTTTCCAATCTTACCTCTTCAGGATGATAGATGACACTAGTGACTTTCTTGGTGTGACCTTTCAAGATGGCCATGACCTGCTCAGTGTTTTTGTTGAACACAACAGCATTCTTGTCATTACCACCGGTGACAATTCTTGACGTGTCCTTGAGACAAACATCTAGTGCCAAAATACCAGGGACAGAGGCACTGTGGAGACCCTACATACAAGGATAAATATAAACTGTTGAGTGAGATATGCAGGACATTAATGATTACTATTTCAATGCATACTAATAATAACAGGATATTTATGAATAACAAAGGCATGGATATATCTTCCCCAACTAACAAGAAAATGATAAACTGAGAAGGTAGAGGAAGCGAATGAAATTATAATCTTTCTAGGAGAAAAGAAAAAGAAATTTATGTCTTCTGTTCTAGGAAAACATATGCCACCTATTTCTTCCCATCCCACCTTCCCCATAACGTACATCGGCCAAACGGGCACACGACTGGGCGACCGATTCTGCAGACACCTCTATGACATCTCTCAGTTTAATTCCACACCTGTGGCCATCCACTTCAATGGCCCTGACCACCACGGTGCCACTGACATCCAGGTGACAGCCATCAGATACTGTTCCTCGGACGCCAACAGTCGGTTTCGCCAGGAACAACGCCTCATCCATCTTATGGGTTGCCTCAAACCACACGGTTTGAATACCCAACATTCTTTTGTCTGAGACGCCTTTCTCTATCGAGTCCCAGTTGTATTATGACTTTCTACTTTGATGCGATCACCTTTTTTTTTTTTTTTTAATTTAATAATTTTATTTATTATTACTTTTTTTTTTTTTTATTAAAATTTTTTTTTTTTAAATTATTTTTTTCCTTTATTATTTTTTATTTTATTTATTTCTTTATTTATTTTTTATTTTTATTTATTTATTTATTTTTAATTTATTTATTATTATTATTTATTTATTTATATTTTATTTATTTTTTTATTTTATTTATTATTTATTGATTACTTTTTTCTTTTTTCTCACTCTTTTCCAGTCCTTGTTTTTATTATTTCTTATTTTTAATATACTATCAACTTCCTCTTTCCGGTTTAGTGGCAGCCATCTTGCTTCCCATGTGACTGGACTATCTATCTCATTTCCTCACACACTCCCAAGCACAAGCACCCTGTATCTTCTGTTCAACTAGAATATCTTTGAAGAAGGCTGCAGCAGCATTTACATTACATACAAAAGTGAATATTTCACAACACTGGTACCACATTTATATCCTAAAACCAACTCTGTAGACCATGAATTCTTGCACAATCAAAGAAATACATTTTCTTTTCTTTTTCTTTTTTTTTTAAAAATTCCATGACCGTGTAACAATGGTATCTAGAATTACTCTCTACAGACAAAAATCCTTAAATACAAACTCTCGTACATGAAACCTGTTGGCCCAAGAATGTTCAACAATAATAGTACTTACTTACTTAGTCATTCTACTTCTACCTTGGGGCATGGTGGTTAGCCAGAGAGGGCGCCCTACCACCCTATCGGCTGTCTTCCTTTTGGCATGGTTCCAGTCCAGTCTTCCATCCTTCAGGGGTTGTCTGATGTTGTCCTTCCAGCAAACTCTGAGTCGTCCTGGATGTCTGGATCTCCAGCTCTTGATTTCCCATAATTGTTGTAGTATCCACATCTCTCATTTTGCCAACATGACCAAAACCATTGTAACTAGGACTCTTCCAGTTGGGTCTGCAGGCGGGTTTCGAGGCCATGACGTATTGCCTGGTTGCTAACCATGTCCTTTCTTGTTACTTTGACCATTTTCCTCAGCTACCTCATTTCTGAGGTTTGCAGCTGGCCCCAACAATAATACACACAAGTAATTTGATGGTTATTTGTGAGGAACGCAATAGAGAGCTGTAATAGCCGGACTTCACTATGGGGACTAGTATCCTTTGTCAATGATTGTCCAAGGAGCATTATCATCATCTCCCTTTTCACTCCTTATGAAGCATGCAGCCCCCATTGCAGATGGCCCCATTAAGGAAGCATACGCCAAAGCACAAGATGTGGCACTGGTGGATTCTGTCATTTGTTTTACATAAGGTTGCCAGGCTCATGGACAACGCCATATTAGTTCCCTTTAACAACATGTCTGTGAGAACAGTAGGCATATTCCTTCTTTGTCTCTTCATAGACCGCACTCCCATGGAACTAAACAGAGCTAAATATCCACATTTTTAAAAAAATGTGTTCCTTTGAGTGTTGCTGTAGAAATTTTTTTTTTAAATATGAAATTAAGAAATTTATTGTAATGAACATCTGTGGATACGCACAGAATCTAATGTACTGCTCTCATTATAATCTCTCACATATAAAGCTTTTCGGCCAGAAAAATTCTCATAATCTTTTGGCCGAATACCATCACCAACCAAGATCTTCTTGCTCGGAGCAAGCTAGAGGACATGCACACCATCATAGCTGGCAGACGCTGGAGCTGGGTTGGCCATGTCCTCAGAAGAGACCCCGGTGCCATCACAAGAACAGCTATGCTTTGGACCCCTGAAGGAAAACGAGAGAGGCCGACCAAAAACAACCTGGCGGAGGACTGTGGAGGCTGAGATGCAAAGAATGAACCAGAGTTGGGGCACTGTACGAAGGATGGCCACCGACCGAGCAAAGTGGAATCAATTTGTTGTTGCCCTACAAGACGCCACTGGGCGTGATGGCCACTGACTGCTTTGACGGTCGATGGCTAAGTATCAAAGAAGAAGACATATAAAGCTGTCATTATAACCTCTCAGACATTTAAACTCATACGGCCCAGATATTCTCAATCAAATGTCACCACCCTTAAATCCCTTCCCTGAGACAATACATGTGACCCTCAAAGATTAATTATTAATCATGACACAACAAATATGCAAAAAAAAAAAAAAAACAGCCAGAGCTCTATGTTGGTACTGATATGAGGCTGTGCTTATGCTCCTTGAGGAGCTGAAAGCTGATGAAATGTCTTCTTCAAGTACCATACCTAGTGGTGTAGGAGATCATGTCTCTCCACAACTTCATGTCTCATCAAGTACAATGTATCAATTTTGTTGACTTCTTTACATGCCATGATGTCAAACTGTCCAGTATTTGCCGTCTTTGCCTTCCCTCGTCACTCTTTCCTTCAGGTTTACCTGATGTTACGATATATTCCAGCTTTCCTCTTCGTATAACATGTCATAAATGTCACCAGCCTTAAATCCCTTCTCTGAGACAACATGACCATCAGAGATTTATTATTACTCACTACACTAGACTATTACTCACTACACTAGACTATTATTTGCTACACTAGACTATTACTCATTACACTAGACTATTACTCGCTACACTAGACTATTACTCACTACACTAGACTATTATTCACTACACTAGATTATTACTCACTACACTAGACTATTACTCACTACACTAGACTATTATTCACTACACTAGATTATTACTCACTACACTAGATTATTACTCACTACACTAGAATATTACTCACTACACTAGACTATTATTCACTACACTAGATTATTACTCACTACACTAGATTATTACTCACTACACTAGATTATTACTCACTACACTAGATTATTACTCACTACACTAGAATATTACTCACTACACTAGACTATTACTCACTACACTAGATTAATACTCATTACACTAGACTATTACTCGCTACACTAGACTATTACTCGCTACACTAGACTATTACTCACTACACTAGACTATTATTCACTACACTAGATTATTACTCACTACACTAGACTATTATTCACTACACTAGATTATTACTCACTACACTAGACTATTATTCACTACACTAGATTATTACTCACTACACTAGATTATTACTCACTACACTAGAATATTACTCACTACACTAGACTATTACTCACTACACTAGACTATTACTCGCTACACTAGATTATTACTCGCTACACTAGATTATTACTTGCTACACTAGACTATTACTCATTACACTAGACTATTACTCACTACACTAGACTATTACTCACTACACTAGATTATTACTCGCTACACTAGACTATTACTCGCTACACTAGATTATTACTCGCTACACTAGATTATTACTCGCTACACTAGACTATTACTCACTACACTAGACTATTACTCACTACACTAGACTACTACTCACTACACTATTACTCACTACACTAGACTATTATTTGCTACACTAGATTATTACTCGCTACACTAGACTATTACTCACTACACTAGATTATTACTCACTACACTAGATTATTACTCACTACACTAGATTATTACTCGCTACACTAGATTATTACTCGCTACACTAGATTATTACTCACTACACTAGACTATTACTCACTACACTAGACTATTACTCACTACACTAGACTACTACTCACTACACTAGACTATTATTCACTACACTAGACTATTATTTGCTACACTAGATTATTACTCGCTACACTAGATTATTACTCACTACACTAGATTATTACTCACTACACTAGATTATTACTCACTACACTAGATTATTACTCGCTACACTAGATTATTACTCACTACACTAGATTATTACTCACTACACTAGATTATTACTCACTACACTAGACTATTACTCACTACACTAGACTATTATTTGCTACACTAGATTATTACTCGCTACACTAGACTATTACTCGCTACACTCGATTATTACTCACTACACTAGATTATTACTCACTACACTAGATTATTACTCGCTACACTAGATTATTACTCACTACACTAGATTATTACTCACTACACTAGATTATTACTCACTACACTAGATTATTACTCACTACACTAGATTATTACTCGCTACACTAGACTATTACTCGCTACACTAGACTATTACTCGCTACACTAGATTATTACTCACTACACTAGATTATTACTCGCTACACTAGATTATTACTCGCTACACTAGATTATTACTCACTACACTAGATTATTACTCACTACACTAGATTATTACTCACTACACTAGATTATTACTCGCTACACTAGACTATTATTCGCTACACTAGACTATTATTCGCTACACTAGATTATTACTCACTACACTAGACTATTACTCACTACACTAGACAATTATTCGCTACACTAGACACATGCTGAAAAAATAAAGAAACACCCTGCACATACAAGGCTCTATGTTGGTACACAAAAGCGAAAGGATTAGCAGAGGCCAGGAGCACTTGGCATGAACTTGTTGAAGGCATTTGCTGCACACACACAGCCAACATGCGTGCAGAGAATTTCCTGGCTACAAATAACAAACTAAAATTAAGTCCAGAAAAATGTATATTATAGATGATCAGTTTTCCTGGTTGTAAATCTTGCAATGCCCAACATCAAAATACAGCAACCCTCCATCAGCACCTCTCTGATATACCCAATAGTAATTGATCACGACACATTTTTGCTGCCAAAAAAAAAAACCCCCAAAAAACTAACCACACAAACTCGCATATACTCACAGTGTGAGAGACCAGCTGCCTGTAATTACGGATGTCTTCACTTGTTGCTAGGCCCTCAGGAACAGTTTTACCTCTCTAAGACAACAGGATATTAAAATGTGAAGAAAGCACCGAAATATCTACCAATCTATGTTGAAATTCATTGATTTTATATAAATTTATCAACTCCTTTCATCATCAAAAAATGCCCTGCACAGTGCCATATATGATCATGTTTATCCAAATATCCTGATCTTAAATGTTTTCTGTCAGTTCTATTGTACACTTTTCCCACAGGCCATACAATCAAGCTGCCTATTATCTTGTCTCTCTGATTTCCCATGCTTCATTTATCCTCTAATTTCCCCACAGCCATGGTGTTTCTGAGAAAAAAATAGACTCTTTCTTTATCTCCTGTAGTAGTTTCTTCCTTTATCTCCTGTAGTAGTCTCTTCCTTTATCTCCTGTAGTAGTCTCTTCCTTTATCTCCTGTAGTAGTCTCTTCCTTTATCTCCTGTAATAGTCTCTTCCTTTATCTCCTGTAGTAGTCTCTTCCTTTATCTCCTGTAGTAGTTTCTTCCTTTATCTCCTGTAGTAGTTTCTTCCGTTATCTCCTGTAGTAGTTTCTTCCGTTATCTCCTGTAGTAGTTTCTTCCTTTATCTCCTGTAGTAGTTTCTTCCTTTATCTCCTGTAGTAGTTTCTTCCTTTATCTCCTGTAGTAGTCTCTTCCTTTATCTCCTGTAGTAGTCTCTTCCTTTATCTCCTGTAGTAGTTTCTTCCTTTGTCTCCTGTAGTAGTCTCTTCCTTTATCTCCTGTAGTAGTCTCTTCCTTTATCTCCTGTAGTAGTCTCTTCCTTTATCTCCTGTAGTAGTATCTTCCTTTATCTCCTGTAGTAGTCTCTTCCTTTATCTCCTGTAGTAGTCTCTTCCTTTATCTCCTGTAGTAGTCTCTTCCTTTATCTCCTGTAGTAGTCTCTTCCTTTATCTCCTGTAGTAGTCTCTTCCTTTATCTCCTGTAATAGTCTCTTCCTTTATCTCCTGTAGTAGTCTCTTCCTTTATCTCCTGTAGTAGTTTCTTCCTTTATCTCCTGTAGTAGTTTCTTCCTTTATCTCCTGTAGTAGTTTCTTCCTTTATCTCCTGTAGTAGTTTCTTCCTTTATCTCCTGTAGTAGTTTCTTCCTTTATCTCCTGTAGTAGTTTCTTCCTTTATCTCCTGTAGTAGTTTTTTCCTTTATCTCCTGTAGTAATTTCTTCCTTTATCTCCTGTAGTAGTTTCTTCCTTTATCTCCTGTAGTAGTTTCTTCCTTTATCTCCTGTAGTAGTTTCTTCCTTTATCTCCTGTAGTAGTTTCTTCCTTTATCTCCTGTAGTAGTTTCTTCCTTTATCTCCTGTAGTAATTTCTTCCTTTATCTCCTGTAGTAGTTTCTTCCTTTATCTCCTGTAGTAGTTTTTTCCTTTATCTCCTGTAGTAGTTTCTTCCTTTATCTCCTGTAGTAGTTTCTTCCTTTATCTCCTGTAGTGGTTTCTTCCTTTATCTCCTGTAGTAGTTTCCTGTAACAATCTACAATTCTTGACACGTATTGTTGGTTGTGCCCATGCAATGGTTCTTCACGTTTTTCAAGCATATACTGAGGTCATGCCTTTAAATCAGACCAGGCCATTAGTTAAAGAGTAACTGTGTCAGGTAAGCAGATCTGGTTCTCTTCTTATAAGATGTCTAACAAATAAAGCCAAAAATACTGATGCTAAATGAATACTTTCATTACATACCTTCTTTCTTTCTGCAGTAAGGAGAGTAGCCTTGTCTTGAAGCTGCAATTAGAAAAGGCAGTAAGCACTTTAAGATCATTAGTTTTTACTAGTACTGGAATGACTAAGCTGTGTAACATCAGTAAGGGCCTACACGAATATGCATAACTCAGTGTCTGAGGAAACAAAGAATATGGATACTTCTCACACCAGGCATGTCATAAGAGGTAACAATGGTAAGGTTATGCATAAGGCAAGCTACCTTCATCGATCTCTTCATTTGCTCTGCTCTTTTATATTGCTACGCCATTTTCTATTCTTGTCCTCGATAAGGCCATCTGACGCTTCCACTTCCTTGTTAGCACTGTTGTGCAGGCCTCTCATATTTCCTCTGCCTCTCTTGACAATATATTTCCTCTTATCTCTCCTGATGCTTCTTCTTAATTCGTCATATGATGCTATGTACTGTTCATGAGCCATGACCTTGGAACTTCTGGCTGTGTGTTTACATCTGTTAAATCCTCAGAAGAGACCCTGATACCATCACTAGAACTACCATGATATGGACTCTAGAAGGAAAGTGATAGCAAGACTGGCCAAAAGTTATCTGGTGGAGAACTGTGGAGGCAGAGATGCAAAGAATGAACCAGAGCTGGGGCACCACATGAAGGATGACTGCCGACCGAGCAAACTGAAAACAGTTTTTTGCTGCCCTACAAGACACAACCAGGCATGATGGTCACTGATTGCTTAGTCAGTCAGTGGCCAAGGACCAAATAAGAAGAATGTTCCTTATATGACCACCAGCTGTGCACAATGCTATAATATACATATGTGGAAGTGAACCTCTGTCCATGAGGCTAATTACATCCTCATTGACTATTGAAACCATCCACACACTTTCAGGGATTCCCCTGTGGTGAAACTTGAGAACCTAGCATTGCACACCAAGCTTGGAGGAGTCACTTGAGCCTCAGACTTCTTCTTCTTCTTCCTCGTTCGTCCTGAAAAGGACGGTGGTTGCGTTGTGTCTGTTTACGCCTAAGCTGTGATATCTGCAACTTTCGGTCGACACATCCGACTTCTGCACGGCATTTTTTAGGACCGGGTTTGCCTTCCAATTGCGATCCACACTTGCTCCAGATACCCCTCTATAACCAGAGTTAACCTAAACCAATGCCAGATACCCCTCTATAACCAGAGTTAACCTAAACCAATGCCAGATACCCTTCTATAACTAGTCAAAATAAACCAATGCTAGATACCCTTCTATAACCAGAGTTAACCTAAACCAATGTCAGATACCCCTCTATAACCAGAGTGAAACTAAACCAATGTCAGATACCCTTCTATAACTAGTCAAAATAAACCAATGTCAGATACCCCTCTATAACCAGAGTGAAACTAAACCAATGTCAGATACCCCTCTATAACCAGAGTTAACCTAAACCAATGTCAGATACCCTTCTATAACCAGAGTTAACCTAAACCAATGTCAGATACCCCTCTATAACCAGAGTTAACCTAAACCAATGCCAGATACCCTTCTATAACTAGTCAAAATAAACCAATGTCAGATACCCCTCTATAACCAGAGTGAAACTAAACCAATGTCAGATACCCCTCTATAACCAGAGTTAACCTAAACCAATATCAGATACCCTTCTATAACCAGAGTTAACCTAAACCAATGTCAGATACCCCTCTATAACCAGAGTTAACCTAAACCAATGTCAGATACCCCTCTATAACCAGAGTGAAACTAAACCAATGCCTAATACCCTTCTATAACTAGAGTCAAAATAAATGTATGCCAGTGAGCTTACTATGACCTACCTTCTTGATAACCTCTTCACTCATTATGGCTTCCTCTACAGGTTGTGTTGCTGTTTCAGGCCCAGCATCTGCAGCAATTGCCTGAAAAAAAAAAAAACCAGAATAAAAGGATGAAGTTAGCATGGAAACAGGCTAAGACACAGAAAAGCATGCTGAAATAAGATTAAACACTGAAAATTGTCCTAATGCTGGGCAAAACATGAAGGTCTATGGTGAAACGGGATAAAATTCTGAAGCTTGTGCACGAACAAGATAAAACACTGCAGTTTATGCTACATCATGATAAAACACTGAAGTCTGTGTTGAAACAGGAAAAAATACTGAAGTCTGTGTTTTTTTTTTTTTTTTTTTTTTTCGTACGCCCGCTAATACTCGAGGCGAAATCTCAGGTTATTATTTTTATGTCTAACCTGACATTGATTTTACGTGAGTATCCCTTTATTTCTTGTACAGAGACAGGTGTCCCTCGCCATTCAGGCAAATACTCGCCGATTTCGGAGGTACCCATTGCAGCTGGGTCGGCTCAGGAGCCGCCAGTCCCTGGTCGACGACACTCCTTCAAATGTTCTCGCCAGGTCTCGAGTTAATCCAGTCCAAATCCCGGTCGACGAAAAATTCTCAAATGCCGTCGCCCGGGTTTGATCCTGTATCACCCGGTCGCCAGAGCGGTGTTGTAACCACTACGCTAGCGCGGCTCCCGAAGTCTGTGTTGAAACAGAACCATATACTGAAGTCTGCGTTGAAACAGAACCATATACTGAAGTCTGCGTTGAAACAGAACCATATACTGAAGTCTGCGTTGAAACAGAACCATATACTGACCATATACTGAAGTCTGTGTTGAAACAGAACCATATACTGAAGTCTGTGTTGAAACAGAACCATATACTGAAGTCTGCGTTGAAACAATCATATACTGAAGTCTGTGTTGAAACAGAACCATATACTGAAGTCTGTGTTGAAACAGAACCATATACTGAAGTCTGTGTTGAAACAGAACCATATACTGAAGTCTGTGTTGAAACAGAACCATATACTGAAGTCTGTGTTGAAACAGATTTAAACAGAACCATATACTGAAGTCTGCATTGAAAAAGAATCATATACTGAAGTCTGTGTTGAAACAGAACCATATACTGAAGTCTGTGTTGAAACAGAACCATATACTGAAGTCTGTGTTGAAACAGAACCATATACTGAAGTCTGTGTTGAAACAGAACCATATACTGAAGTCTGCACCAAAGTAAGAAAAAATATCAAAAGTTGGAAGTGAAACTGGATAAAACAATACAAATGATAAAACTACCCCACCCCACACACAAAAATAAATTAACATATACGAACATACACCACCACTACCAATGCTCCTATGTGATATGCTACATTAATCTTGGGATGCAGCAGTGGTGCATCAAGACAAACATTAACAGGATAAACAGGTGTGCACATCTGGACACTAAAACTCTATGCTGTGGCATTCATACATATACAAGGGGATTGACATAAGTCTTGGGCCTGACCATGAAGGACATGTCACAGAGAGATGAAATTTTGTATAGTGTTTATTCCTTTTCAATATAGCCACCGTCTGAATTGACACACTTCTGCCATCTCTGCTTAACCTTGAAAAGACCTTGGGAGTAGAACACCCTATTTTTCAAACTAAACCAGTCATCACATGCCAGTATAACCTATTCATCGCTGTCAAAATGATTTCCTTTTAGCTGTTTTTTAAGATTTGGGAATAGAAAAAAGTCTGAAAGTCTGATGGAACCAAATCTGGAGAATATGGTGGGTGTGGAAGAATTTCAATATTCAAATTGTTGGCTGCTAGCTACACAAGCCATGCTTTGTGAGAGGGCGCGTTGTCTTGAAGCAAAGGAAGATTTTGAGTGCGCGTTATCCCTCATTTCCTGGTCACAACCTTTCTTAGTTTTGTGAGAAGATCTGCATAGTACTGTCCATTAACTGTGTTGCCACGAGGCAGATAATCTTTCAAAAGGACACCTTTGCCGTCCCAAAAAACAGCCAGCATCACTTTTCCTGCAGATTTCTGCACCCTCGGCTTGAGAGGTGTTGGGGAGCCCGGGGTTTTCCATTGCATGCTGGCAATTTTGGATTCGGGGTCATAATGGTGTACCCAAGTCTCATCTACTGTCACCATCTTCTTCTTCTTCCATCCTTAGCCACCGACCGTCAAAGCAATCAGTGGCCATTACGCCTAGTGGCGTCTTAGGGCAACAGCAGATAGGTTTTCTTTGCCATTGTTTCCCATCACGCCTATTGGCGTCTTTAGGGCAACGGCAAATCAATCCATTTGCTGTTGTTTCCGTAATCGAAGTGACTGGCAAACGGGTGATCAGCCCGTTGGTTACTGTCACCATGGTCTCCAAAAAATGTAGGTGTTTTTCCCTGAAACATCAGAAGTTTTATCACAGCTCTGGCCTCCTTCTTTTCCATTGTTTTGTCAAATCTTTGGAGCAGCAGATCCGGTCAATAGGGTACATTGCGCCGTGCACCGTAGCGGGAAAACACATTGAAGAAACAAACGCGTACTTCACACATTCAGTGCAAATATGATGAACTTTAAATGTGCCAAGTTTCATCTTCCTCCTGTGACTCCTTCATGGTCAGGCATAAGACTTATGTCAATCCCCTTGTATTGTTCATAAACGAACAAAATAATACGAAGTGAACAACTCTCCCATAGCCACATTATAATCTAAACATGTTCACCACTTTACAAACTTTTTAAATTTCATTTCACAAAAGTCACAAACAAATGAACCTTTAGAGAGTTCACACAAACAGAAAAGGCTGAAAACTAGCTTCAATTACTTATAATGAAATAATATGTTATGAAAAGTAAAGACATTTCTTTATGCAATCTTTTTTCTTGCATTTTCCATATTACAATCATGAGGGGAATCAACAGATTCTTGGGCTGAATGATTGACCTGACTGATGGCTTTAAAAGAAGCAATCCACTGTCTTTGGGCATGTTATGAGAAAAAGAAAGCTGGAGTATACTGTGACAACAGGAAACATTGAAGGAAAAAAGAGATAGAGGACAACAAAGAGAAAAGATTCTGCTCAGTTTGACATCATGGCATGGTGGAAAGAAGTCAACAACAGAACTGATTGGTTGTTATTGTTGAACAGAATCTACATCATTGCACTCTGGGCAAACCCATAGTTGCTCAGTCTCCCTCAGTATATGCTGAAGAGTGTGAATGCTAACTGTTGCTGTAGCTCGCTGGTTATAAACACGCCATATGCACCCTCTCATACACACATCTCTACTAGCCTGACGTTTGATGCCAAATTCAGTCCTACCTTTGATGATTCATCTATTGCAGTGTCATTCTCTAACAGGCAATAATTGACTGTTCTCAGTATCTCTCCCTTATCCATATCCAGTGTCCCCACTGTGGGTGCTCTTGATGCTAGTCTGTCAGCTTTCTCATTACCACGTACCCCTGCATGACCAGGACAGTAGATGCACACCAGCTCCTGCAGATTCGAAGCTTCTGTGGAGGTTTTCCATTCATGCCATAGCCAATCATTATGAACCTTTCGAAGCATGGACTGAGAGTCTGACACAATGACTGCCTTTGTTACTGAAGTTTTCAGTTAGCTACCTTAAAGATGCAGTAGCTGCCTCGACCTCCATTCTCATGCTGGAAGTTGTTATCTTGTACCCTAGCAGAGAAGCCCCAACCTGATTTTTCCCCACGGATCACAGACCCATCAGTATACACAATGGCATCATTATCCCCGGCATGATCAAGTATCAGTTGATTAATTTCCAGTTCCGTTTTCCCATTGCCTCAAGTTCTACACTCTCTGCCAAGAAAGATGATGATGACTTGCTGGTAGTTAATCCAGTTCTCTTCTGTTACTCCACTCTTCTTTGAATATATTTTCAGTAATACTGGAGTCAAGAAGTTGTGGAGAGACATGATTGCCTATGCCACCAGGCATGGTACTTGAAGTTGACTTTAAGCACTTCATTTATCCTTCTCTCCCAGAATAAATGGCATGGTCATCACTGAACAGCATGCAGCCTACATGACAATAACCTCCAGCTTAAGAATGGAGGTTGAGACAGTTACTGCTGCTCTGAGGTGGCTGTCTGAAACTCCATCAACCAGGATAGTTATTGTGTCAAGACTCTCAGTCCATGCTTCGGAATGCCCAGAAAATGGTAGGCTATGGCAGAAATGGAAAACATCCACAGAAGCCTTGAGTTTTCAGGAACTGGTGCGGATCTAATGTAGAGCTGACAGACTAGCCTCGAGACCACCGATAATGGGGACCCTGCTATGGAAGCGATACTAAGGATAATTAATAATCGCCTGTTAGATGAATCAAACAAGTCTAATGCTGTTGGAAAAACGTAAGACTAGCAGGGATGGATGAATGAGAGGATGCATTCATTGTATGTACAACCAGCGCTCTACAGGAACAATTAGCATTCATACCCTTCGACCTATGCGGAGGTAAACTGAGCACCTATGGGTTTGCGCAAAATGCAGTGATGTAGATTGTGATCAACAATAACATTTATCATGGTGTCATCAAATCCACACTGATGATCCTGTCATACCATTTGGATGACTTGTTCATATTTATTTTTTTTTTGGGTGTGTTTTGCTTCAAATTTCTACAGGATAGGGTAGGTGATTCCCTGCCCAACCCTCCCTAGTTGTCCTTTAAAACATGCTTGGTAGGTTACAATGTTAATATTCTATGCCCCTCTTTAGGGCCCCAGTAAAACAAAGGATATTTCACTCCCTCAAAATGTTATTCTGGACACTCTACAGCTTTGTACGTGAAATTCAATTTCTTTGGCATCCCCCTCCACCATTCCTCTCTAGGTTCTCCTTGATCTCTCCCTGTCCAAATTTATAAACACTCAATAAAATGACATTAATTAGTATCAATACTAGTAGAGCTAAATAATACTGTCCTAATTAGAAATTAGTCAGAAGCAACAACTATGACTGAATGTTCCACAGGTATACAGAAGGAACAGTGTTGGTAGTATAAACAATGAAGGACAGGAAACCATCAGATTTCATGACAACAGTATACAGAAGGAATAGTGTTGGTGGTATAAACAATGAAGGACAGGAAACCATCAGATTTCATGACAACAGTATATAGAAAGAATAGTGTTGGTGGTATAAACAATGAAGGACAGGAAACCATCAGATTTCATGACAACAGGCTACAGAGAAATGAAGTAAACCTTTCAGCTGTAATACAGCTCCTGGATTCTCATGTCTGGTAAGAAATATCAACAAAGAGTATGACAATAATTAAATAAAAACAGAATTAAATGGTGACCTACTGGATTCATAGCTGGAGCATTGTATCCTGGGACTGGGGCCATAAGACCTGCCTGAGGTTTGAGGGTGGCCAGGGCTGTTCAGAGAAGCAAAATTATTCATGATTATAAAGTGATACTTGGATTTATATTTCTGAATGCAAACACACAAGGGTTAACATGATTGAATATCATTTTGTGTGTTATTTTATACTTCTCAAAAATTTCAGACTTGTGCAATCTCATAATTTGTATTTACAATTATTTTTAAATTTACTCATCAACATTAAAATGTATTTAGTTCTATCACCAACCACCACCGCAGGTGTACATGGAAGTATTCTAGAGCAAGTTTCCTGTAACGGGGTCAGGTGCAATGTTCCCTCTAATCTGTAATGGCCCATGTGTACACAAATATCAAGTTGTGAAATTGTTTCCCCAGCAACAAAATCGTGTGTGTGCTTGTCGATGGAGGACTGAGTTTGTCTTATTATGGTCATATTTGAATTTAATTTGTTGTGCGCAGTTCAGTTTCTTATATGTGCTGATGTCATAACCTGTGTGCTTGCACACATGTGCACAGGTTAGAGGGAATATTGGTTAGGTGTTGCAGTGGCAATTAAATGCAATCTTGAGGGCAAGTTCGGACACAACAGGCCAATCACCTCTTCTTCTTCTTCTTCTCGTTCGCTGTTGTTTAGAAATGTCTACACAAGAAGTCCGGTTTTCTGGATGTATGTTGCTGTGGTTGAAAGTTCTTCAAGACTCCCAAACAGCTTTGTGTGGATGTGCGTCTCTGTGGGCCAATGTTCAGTTCGCAATTGACTAAGCATGTGGCAGTCTTGCAGGATGTGTTCGGCTGTCTGTGCTGCCTGTCCACACGTACATAGGGGTGATGGGACCAATCTCAGTCTGTATAAGTGACTGTTCAGTCTGTTATGTCCTGTTCTCATACGGAACAGGATCACCTGTTTTGCTCGATCAAGATATTGATAGTTGTCTCTTTGTTGATCAATTTTCCTGATAGGCCAATCACCTGTTTGTCTTATTATTTGATTGCATGTTCCCCGTGAAGCCATTGCACTCCAGGGACATCTCTACACTGAATGGCAGATGAGGTAGAGTATGAGATTATGAAGAGGTGTAGTAGCTGCATGCCTTTTAAGGAGGAAAAAATGGGATGAGTAAAAAACAAATTTTAGGATTACTAGAATTAACAATGTTAAAATGTGTACTAGTTAAATCAATCTTTTACAAATCACGCACAACAGAATACATCAAGCAAATGGGACTCACCTTCTCTGGCAGCTGTGACCTCCTTGATAAGACGAGCAATAACACGGCAAGCAGCATCATGTTGATACAGAGCATGGGACAGTTCTGCAGAAAGAATGAAAACCAAACTTCACTCTTAGCATCACCAAAGTTGAAGAACTGAGTTTTTTTTAATTTGGTGCCATTCTCAAATACTGTAGCTATGAACCTCTCTACAGATTTTTTTCTCTCTCTCACACACACGCCCAAGCATATCAGTCATTAAGAAGATATACACAAACTGATCCAACCAAAACCATGCACAGATCTACAACCCAGCTCATTTAAGTACTAGTCCTATTCAAACCGCCAAAAAACTAGTGATAATAGATGTAGAAATATAAAAAAAAACACTTGCAAGAAAAAAAAAATTAATGCAACACTAGGAATAAGCTCACATGACCAATCCAGACAGCCAGCTAATGGTCCAGTTCAGAAAACAAATGCTAGCGGAAAAAAAAGTGACCAAAACAGCATGCTAGCATTCCAAATAGGATAAGAATGTCCACACTATACCCTACTTATAACCAAAAATTCCCACTTCAGGGCAGGTTGAATAAATAATTTAAAAAAAAAAAACGTGTGCAATTACTGATAATGTTGACAAGATACACCTGTTGCCCACTGTTTGCAGTAGATCACTTGTTAACCTAAGCAGAATTTTTTATTTCAATTCACAAGTGCCTAAAGCCAATCCAGCTTTGTTCGTGCGGGTGTACAAAAATTGCACAGACTTTGAGTGGGAATTTATGATCAGGGTTCATAGCAAATTTCTTCAAGCATTTTCCAGGTCCAGCACGTGATTTTCAAGGATAGGAAACTCTAATATTTTCCTCATCTAATTTTCTCAGATATAATTATCACTTTGCTGATCAGCAATCCGGAGCATTACCGTCTCCCATTACCAAGGGTGTTTGCAGATTTCTTTAAAAAGAACTTTTTTTTTTTTTTTTTTAAATTCATAAAAGATTGAAAAACAGACATCTTTTCCAAGTTTTTAGTGAATTTGTTCAACATCAGCGCAATAAAATGTTAGTGACATGGATGGTAATGAATAAAATAAGCTTGATTGACTTATTGATTTAACGATTAACCACGTATATCAACATAAAAGGCTAATAAAATTGGAATAAAATGTTTAAAAAAAAACTGTATTTTTCGTGTTTATCTTTTTTGAATGTATTCTGCGTCTGTGGCATCTGACAATGATCGTTTGTAAATGTTTGAGTAGTTAAGTACCTCTAGTTGGAGTCTGAGCTGCTTTTTTCATTAACTGGGGTTGAAGTTGTAGCTGTAGGCCTCTGCAAGAGTCTTTGTCAACGATCCACGTTGATAATCCTTGACTGTGTGGTATAACTTGAAGCAGGGTATCAGGCATAGAGGTACATTGCAATCTGGGCAGTACATGCAAGTCTGGCTTCTGTTCCCTGCAGCCTTACACACTTTACAGTCTGGTTTGTACATTCTTCTTCTTCTTCTGTCCTTAGCCACAGACCGTCAAAGCAGTCAGTGGCCATTACGCCTAGTGGCGTCTTAGGGCAACAGCAGATAGGTTTTCTTTGCCATTGTTTCCCATCACGCCTAGTGGCGTCTTTAGGGCAACGGCAAATCAACCAATTTGCTGTTGTTTCCGTAATCGAAGTGACTGGCAACGGGTGATCAGCCCGTTGTGGGTTTGTACATTGCCCTTTCATATTTATCAATGAAGTGGTGCTCAGTAAGTCATGTTGTTGTGACCTGTGGTTTTCAAGGTGTCACATTGTGTCGAAGAATAGCAGGTTCAATAAGAGTCATACTGACATCCTGATCTTCGCTTTGATCTTTTTTTGTAGAGTTGGCAGTGTTGTAGGTTATGTGCCCATTGACCAGGGCAGTTTCAACTAAGAAATAATATAAAAATAGGATCTGTGTGGGTAGGGGTAGCAGTGTTGTAGGTTATGTGCCCATTGACCAGGGCAGTTTCAACTAAGAAATAATATAAAAATAGGATCTGTGTGGGTAGGGGTAGCTTGCACCTAGTTGGCTGAAGTTTCCACACCTCCCATACTTTTGCTGTATTTTTCTGCAAGCACTGGCTTCTGAATTCTTCTGCCCTAAAGAATTTGTCTTTCTAACTGTCTTGTTTATATTATCATTGGAGTGAACAGTGGATATAAGGTTAAATCTTTTCGTATCATGCCAGGTGACTGTCGGCATGCCTTATCTTCTGTCGCACAAAACCCAGGATGATTTGTCTTTTTCAATTTGAGTTTTTTTTCCTTCAGTGCTACAGGAAAATGCTTCCTATTTTCCGCTACTGTTCCAAATGCACCAATCTGAATTTCAGGTCTTGAAATAAAGCTGAAGGCTGAATCAAAACTACCACAGAAGAGAATATGTCCCTTGTTGCGTATGAAATTTGAATTAAAACTATGGTGACTTTTCACTGAAAAAAAAAAAAAGAGTCCAAATAATCTCAGCTCTCAAGAGTTTTTTTCCTTGGTCACAAATGATGTCACATCTGTAGGTCTCCTAGTAGTGTTAGTTTTAAAAAAAAAAAAAAAAAAAAAAAAAAAAAAAAAAAAAAAGGGAACACAAATAACTTATGAGTAGGCCTAAGCTATGTATATTTACCAATTCAAAATTCTAAACGCATACATAATACAGTCAACAAATATTTAACTAGAACAAAAGGTAATATATATAGTAATTGGGAGGGTAATACTTATGATAAGTGAAAATCTATTAAATATCTAACTGGAGACCTTTACAACCCCCCCCCCCCCCCATTTTTGTTGGGTTTTGTTTAGTTTGTTTGGATTTTTTTTTTTTATTTAATTTAATTTTTTTTTAAATTTTAAATAACATAGGCCTATCCACAAAATTGCTGATTTTCATTTATCCTAATTACAGTGATTTGACAGATGTGATGCCACTTTCGTGTATCGGTGGTTATTCATGTTATCTGAAATTGAAAACATGTAGGCCTAAGCCTATCCTAATTAGCCTATAACCCTTCAGAGGTAGAACAGGATAAGTCTTTTCATCATAAATATAATAAAAAAGCATTCAAAATATATTTATTGCCAAAAACTGTGGTGAAATGAACAGTGGGATGTGGGTCTGATAACAGGGTAGGCTATAGGATATGGAATCGCCATCAATTTCTATTCCTGACCATCTTAAATTGTGTCAAATATGTTCCCGTATGCAGAGGTAAACCAAGAAATTTCGTTCAAACGCTTGCTTATAGGCTAATTTTGGCCATGGTTACAAATTAAACTGTAAATAGGCCTACATTGTAAATACAGACGCAAGTACAGTAGGTCTATCTATAAACTGGACTTATTTAAATAGGTTTTATAAATGAGATAAATGAATTTATTACCTACAACGAGTGCTAAAAATAAATCTGCGTTTACGTCGTTAACGCAAAGCGCCGAAAACTTCTGGAAATGGATTTAATGCGCAAAGGGAAGTAAAAATTGTACAGATACTTTGCGCAAAGGGAAGTAAAAATTGTACGGTAACTTTACAATTTTTACTTCCCTTTGCGCACTTCCATTTTCAGAAGTTTTCGGCGGTTTTGTTTTCGGCGCTTTGCGTTAATGGCGTAAACGCAGATTTATTTTTAGACTCGTCGCGTCTGTTGTTGCGAAAAATACCATCAATAACCAAAAAATGGACACAAAGTAACGAACTTTCGATTTCGTATTATTTTTCAAGGTCCGATGCAGAAAATTCAAGGCTTTTAGCCATTTTTCCAGGCTTTTCAAGGCCTGGAATTTTTTTTTTCGTTTTTCAAGGTTTTTCCAGGTTGCTACGAACCCTGTATGATGTTCCAACCACATAACAAAACACGTCAAGAGGGATTAGAGCAGATTTATAAACATTTATTAATGACATGGCTGTGAACAAATTGTCTCACCTTGTCTAGCAGTCTGTAGCTGTTGTCTTAATGTGAAGCTATGCAACATCACTGCATCCTGAAAAACAAACAACATTTAAGAAAGATTGCAACAGTTGACTACAGGAGAGTAGGAAACAATGTTTATATTCAAACTGACACAATTCTGGTACCTAAGAGTTAGGGGGAACAAATTTACAATTTTAGAAGTAACAATTATTTTCGTTGCCTACTGCAGTTCCTGAGCGTTTGATTGGCAGAGTGTTTAGAGCACTGGCCTGTCGCAACAAAGATGCAGGGTTCAAAACACGGAGGCGTGACATTCCAGTCTACCCAGCTGTAAATGGGCACCTGACTCTGCCCTTTCCTTAGAGCAGGAAAAGGCAATGAGGAAGGAAACTCTTGACGCTAGACTCATTATAGTGAGGCCTTTAACACTTGACTCCCCTACAGCAGTATTTGCTATAGGGCAACCTTTATCTTTTAGTGCAGTTTCCAGGGTGCCTGACAAGACAAAAAGAATAGGCGTATACTGTTGCCTCAGGCACGTTCGCAAGAGGCAATTAATATGAGGCTGTGCCATGACAACTTGACAGTGGTAAATAAAATGTTGTTGAAACCACCGCTGCAAGAGCACATATTCTAACATTGGCTTCTTCAGGGGGCGGGGGGGGGGGGGGGGGGGGGGGGGGGGGCATCTGTAGTGATGGCTCCATGTGGAGCATAAAAGCAGTTGTTGTCTCTACTGTGAGCACTGTACTTTGTCTCGAACGTATTCAGCAGACTTACAATAACAGCACTGAATGCTGACAAGTAGACTTTAACCTTGTTAAATAGGCAGTATAAAAGAAAAATTTCAGACAGCGTAAAGCTGTTGTAGAAGATGCATGAATGTAAAAACTTGCTGGAATGTTCTTCACCGTTCCTTACATATGGATGTTTTTGTGGCAACCAAGAGATTGCCGAGCATTGTTACAACTCAAGGGGCTGCTCTTTGAAATTAGTCATACACAACATTGCTCACCCATTCATCTTGTAGAGACTTGAGGATAGCAGGTATACTAGTTGCTGATGGTGGTCTGGGTTTGACAATGGTTGAGGCTGAAACACAATAGCATAATTTTAAATTTTCATATCCAAAAATTTATAAATTAAAAAACTTATTCCATGCTGCAGCAATGCCCGAAGCAAATATAAGAATTGCAATACATTTTACGCATACAGACATGATAGTATAGAACAAATCTGATTTCTAATAATATATTTTACAATGACACAGGTAGACATGATTCTCCGAGATGTCAATTCTGATACAGTAGACTCTCAATTATCCAGAATCACATTCACAGGGATGCGGATTAATCGGGATGCCAAAGCCAAATGCAAAAATTGATGAAATAGTGATGACCAGGAAAAAGACAGTCTGATAAGAGAGTAAAGAATATCACAGCCAGCGCTGCTTTAACTTAATGAAATCCTCCAAGATTATTTGGAGCAACAGCAAGATAGCACCTCTGCTTAGAAATCTGCACAGCACCATTTGCCAAAAGGTGAATGAAGGGAAAAAGCAAACTTCTTAAATAATAGAGCTATTGAAATATTTTAAACTACAGCCAATTCATTCTTTTGTTTTAGGTTCGCTTTTTTTCTAGATGAGTTTTCTTTTTAGATGCAATTTTTCTTTTATATTTCCTTTAAACATTGTTAAGAAAACTAGACAGACATGGATAAAGACATGGAAACACCTGAACAGATGGCACAGCACTAGAGGGCTTGGCATGACCTAAATGACAGCCTACACACCACAGGTGAGGAAGAGGAGAAAGGCATCAAGAGACAGACTGAAATTAATGCATGAGCTGCCAGACAGCTGAAAAGCACTTGAAGAGACAGAGAGAAAAAACAGTAAAATTAATAAATGCACACTGTTTTGACACACATACTAATTACTTGCATGGAATTTTTCAAAGTTTCCCTATGTCCTCTGTTTTATGTCTATTTTTTAGTTCTAATCTTCATGAATTTTTTAAGTCTCCCTCCACCTCTCTTACCCTGGAGGATTCCAAAACAAGGACTGCCTTGTAATGCTATCAACAGGTTTCCTGACTGCGTGTCCTATCTAACGTCAGTTTCTTCTTACACCTTGCTCCACTGGTGTTTATCTAGTTTCAATACACAAAATACAAGTGATATATAAACTATTTAATTGCTAACCATACAATATTTACATTAAAATATACCGATGTAATATACAATAGACAATGAGTCTTGCCCACCTTACTTACTTTTAACTGGAATAAGCATTTCCACAGTGAGCTTCTCATTGGAAATTGGATCAGTGCCATTTTCTTGTATGTGCTTCTCAATCAGACGACGCTCAAAAATGTGACCAGATGAAGGGGAAATGACCGGTTGTTCTGGGACTTCGTTACTGACTGGAAACAAATAGTAAATCCTGTTACTAATGAAATGCTTAAAATGGAATGGATTAAGTATGTGCATTATGCATTAACAGTTACGGTAGGATAACAAAAAATGTGCTTTAACACACAGAAGATGAAGCAGATACAGAAGACCACTTGCTATAATTTTTTTTAAATATATGAAATGAGTCATTTGTTATCATCGATAAAGAAAAAAAATAATAAAGCAAATGTTAACAGAAGCAAAACCATAGCCAAGGCTCACTCTTTTCGTCCAATCTGAGGTGGCATTGTAGTGCCCT
Organism: Oreohelix idahoensis; assembly: GCA_024509875.1. NCBI lineage: Eukaryota > Metazoa > Mollusca > Gastropoda > Stylommatophora > Oreohelicidae > Oreohelix > Oreohelix idahoensis. The sequence continues at coordinate 226,357 of JAMPIV010008526.1, forward strand.
GACGTTAGTGACAAGAAAACACCAAAGTAAACAGACTGAATTTCCTTCTGGAAGACAGCTATTTCTGACATCTACCACTGACAGGGATGGTTGAAAAGAAGAACTGTGGGTCATGTTCTCTGATATCATACAAATAAGTTGCTAAGGTTAGGATTAAGGGCTAGGCTTAGGACTCCTAATCCTTTACCGTTGTGTCTCTCAATTTTGTTGTGAAGTCTAATCAAACACACAACCCATTGTTACAAAGATATCAACCCATAGTATGTACTGTTTTGAATGCTATAGCCCATAGTAGTTGTTCCACAGCAGAAGCAGTAGTAATAGTGAAAACTGTGGCATGTATGATTATGCTACTGTATTACTACAGCAGATATTAAAATTGTGAATTTGTATTATAATAAAATTTAATCTAGGCTACTTATTCAGAAACCCTGAAACTGCAGTTGGCCGAAGGGAAGCATAGTGAACTGAAGGCTGCCATATTGGTCTATTTTTGGCAAGTGGCTATGATTACGAACAATATATGTAATTACGGCGTTTACACAGTTAGGCCTATGCAGGAGATGAAATATATAAATCATGACCATTTGATGCACAAACGATATCAACCGGCGATGGACACCTATTCTGATGCAGTCGGCTCGGAATTATGTGCTCGATTGGCATATCCAATAAAGTTAAAACGCTCCGGCACGGAACATTCAGCTAATGCGCGAAACACTGGGGGGTGTTAAGGTTAGGTCTATGTGTGCATTTTCGCGTTTAATGAGGTTTTTTTTTTTTTGGGGGGGGGGGGGGGTGTGTGTTAGGTCTATGTCTGCATTATTGTTTTAGAACAGGACCTGCTATCATTTTGACACATAATTTTCTAAGCCGAGGAGTGTTCACGCGCGGTCAAGCAGAAATAGGGTGTTGGGTGTTCAGGGCGAATTTTGGTTAGTGTTAATAGCGAGTAGGCCTATTTTACAGTGTGTCGAAGAGATACTTTTACTTGTGCGGTATCGATAGCATTCGGGCAAAATGGCTAACCTTGTTCCACTATTCTTCCCCTTTACCTCGCAGTTTACTGGATTTATACTGTAAGAACAGAAAACGGCAAGTAAGGAAATTCAGAACAGTGATTTCAATAACATCATCATCATCAAAAATGTAAAAAAAAAAAAAAAAAACAGGCCTTAGGCTAATTTAACAGCCAATATTTCCGTCAGCAGAATGCAGTCATTCGTCGTGAACGACATTTGAAAATTATTAAAACGAAAAACAGATGATGGAAAAAGAGTATATGATCAGATCAGGTTATGATATTAGGTTGCCCTGGTGAAGTCATGGAGTCTTAACTGTCACGCAGTCATATCACTCGGTGTAAGGTAGTTTCATTGCGGCCCATGGGTCAAAAGAGGGAATGTCGACAGTCACAATTAGGCCTACTCTTTTTAATTTGTCAGGATCCATCTGCACAATATGTGCTCTTGCATCAGTTTAATCATCCGTGCATTTATAAAACATTCCCTCGATTTAATATTGGCTAGGCCTATACGATTAACGAAGAATGTTTAAAAGCTATTTATCAGCAAAACCCTTACGTGAACAGCACAGCGCCATTTTGGACAATGTGTTCCAGATACCGAGTGTATTAAAAAGTTGACCGCGTCTACTTCGAAGCGAAACGAAATAAACAAACGAAATAAACATAGCCTACAGGCCAATAAGGGGTTTGACAGAGCACGACGTCGAACTTCATAATACAGTCCAAATGAAACTTGGTTTGCCTTTTTTAATGTTTTAAAATATATCATGTATAACTAGAGCTGATATTTGCAAATTCATGAGCTCGCAGTTTCTTTCAGAAATCGAGAATAGCACAAGTAAGATTCCAGATCCGTTGGCATTGGCACCAATTCAAGGTAGGAAGGCCTTCCTAGATATGCAATTAACAAGGTCAACAGGTGCCGTGCTTCGAAGCGAAATGATCATATCCTCCACAAATATAATTTCTGCAATTTATTGTGCGTAGCTTAAATCTGTCATTTATCAGTCCCTTATAGTTCCCTGAGACAGAAAGGGACTGATGTTCCCTCTGGCAGTCATAAGAGGTGAATAGGCCAATAAGGTTGTGCATGGTACTGGCATTCTCATCACGTAGAATACGTTTCTACGGAAACCAAAGCAGCAAGAGCTCATGAATGCTTTGGTGCAAGCTTTCCATTAAGACCTTGTTCCATTACCAATTTACACAGGAACAGTTAGTATTCATACCCTTCTACATTTACTGAGGACCTGTGGGTTTGCCCTGATTGCAGTGACTTCGACTCTGATCAGCAATAACAATAACCCTGTTGCAGTGATGGCTCCATGCTCCATAAGGAGCAAAAAGGAAATGATGATAATGGTCTGGTATGTATTTCGATGTACCCAATTTCACCCAAACGTCTATTGATCCGGCGGCCAATTACACTGCCCACAACATTAGGGGGTAATGTTTCTCATTAGCCTGTTTTACTATGTGGGCCACAGAAATGATTATTAGGTACTTCCCTTGGAGTGTTTGGGCGGTTGTAACCAACAATCATTAGGTAACTAACAATTAATTCTGTGATAAAAAAGGCTAATGAGAAACATTACCCATTAGGGTTAGGTTTAGGGCAATGTTCCCTCTAAGCTGTGCACATACACAGGTTAGGAAGTTGAGCTACACATGCAAAAAATAAATTCCAGAAGTACAATAATAATAAAACAAACACAAACATGGTTGTCCATTGAAAGATAATGATATGTCACCAGGGAAAAAATTCACAGCTTGAAGTTTGTACGCATGCAGGCCATTAGAAATTAGAAGGAATATTAGTTACGGCTAGGATTTCTAACCCTTACCCCATAGTACTGCATCTCAGAATTCGTATGTAATGCAGTATTGATGCCAACTATTTACTTGGCCACTGGATTGATAGACACTTAGGTGAAATCAGATACACGCCCCACTGTTCCATAGTTTCACTTGTAGTTTTGTTAAAATTTATATTCTTTTTCTTCGTTCACACTCAGATGTCAACTTGAATATGTTCAAAGAAAGCAGTAGTCAGCTTGAGGCTATTTCTATCTCCATAGAGCTTTTCCAGGAATGGTCCTAGTGATGGCCACATGTGTTTTCTCTGTTCCTCATATGTTGGCATCTTCAAAGCAGATGTTCAGCAGTCATTTTATCAGTGCCACAGTCACACTCATCGGTAGCTCCTATCTTTAGCTTGTTGAATAGGTGGTATCTCAATCTGTTGTGGCCGTGCGGAGTCTGAAGATTATCACTTGTTCTCTTCTGTTAAGCTGGTAATATGCATCATTGTTTGTGTGGCCTGGATGTTCTGCTTCTCATTTGTTCCTGTATCTGCTTCTGATAAAACTCTTTGCCTCTTCAAAAGTTATACTTGTATCAGGCTGTGGTAGCTTTCCACCTTCCTTTGCCAGTCTGTCAGCTTCTTCATTGCCAGAGATGTTGTAATGAGATGGGATCCACTGTACTACAACTTGTTTGAATTGGTGGCTCAGTTTGTGGAGTGCTACTCTTAGGTCATCCAGATCTGCATTGTTCTGGCTCTTCAGTGTTGCAATTACTGACAGTGCATCTGTAAAGAAAGCAACTTGTCTCTCGGTGCTTTCCTCTGTCATTAGGACCTCTGCTGCAGTTTTCAAGACCTCTGCCTCTGCTCTGAAGTTGCTTGAGAATTTTCCTGTTGCCACTGACATCCTCTTTTGTGTACCAGTGCTTAAGTTCAGCAACACTCCTCCACCTCCATCTTCTGTTGCATTTTTCGCTGATCCATCTGTGTAGGCATGGGTCCAGGTGTTGCTCTGGTAATGCTTCTGTATGTATTCTGTGGTTATGGCTCTTCTCTGTTGCAGTCTGGCTCTTTTTTCTCTCAATACCAGGAATGTTTTCTATCATTTCTGGGAAGTGCTGTTGTTTCCAAGCTGGGAGCTTGTGTGCAGTATAGATGGGTTTAGTTGTTGTTTCCATGCTGGGAGCTTGTGTGCAGTATAAATGGGTTTAGTTGTTGTTTCCATGCTGGGAGCTTGTGTGCAGTATAGATGGATTTAGTTGTTGTTTCCATGCTGGGAGCTTGTGTGCAGTATAGATGGGTTTAGTTGTTGTTTCCATGCTGGGAGCTTGTGTGCAGTATAGATGGGTTTAGTTGTTGTTTCCATGCTGGGAGCTTGTGTGCAGTATAGATGGGTTTAGCTGTTGATAGAACATTTATGGGATCTGCTCTCATTTTTGTTTTTGGCTGATTCTACAAAGTTGCTTCGCTTGAGTCTTCCCCTTCCAAGACCATTTATTCTATGATACATTGGGTGGTCTGGTAGTCTCCTGAATTTCTTGGCTTGTTTCTGTGCCCTGCTATCTCTTCTATCCTCCATTGGTTGAAGGTATGTAATCTTTTTGAGTTCTTTAATAGGTGTTGTATTCATGCCTCCAGTTATGATTCTCACTGCTTGATTTTGGGGTCTATTTATTTTATTGAAGTTTGACTTAGCTGCTGTTGCCCATGCTGCAATGCCATACTGTAAGACTGGTCTCACTCGCCCTGTGTATAGCTTCCTAAGCACACTCTCATCTGCTCCCCAAGCTGTTCCAGCAAGTTTTTTCATGACTGCCATTCTTTGCCTTGCCCTTACCCGGTTTCGTTCAATCTGGTTTTTCCAAGTCATACGGCGATGAAAGGTAATGCCTAGGTAGTTCGGATTTTCATCCTGGCAATAGTTCTTCCCATTTAGCACTAGTTTGGAGCTCTGTGGTTTATATGAGAGGGAGAATACTATGTATGCTGTTTTCCCTTCATTTATCGTCATTAGCCATGCTCTGGCCCACTCCTCCAGTGATGTTAGGGCTTGCTGCATCCAAATGCTTGCCATAGTGATATGCTCTTCAGAGATCCATAAGGGCTAAGACATCTGCAAATGAAGCACTGTGTGTTCTTCTTGGAATATTGTCTGTTATGTCATTTATGTATGCAAGGAACAGTGTAGGTGACAGGACTCCCCCTTGGAGTCCAATATAACTTTCCTACTAGTCTGTCCTTGTAGCTGTACTCTGGTGGTTCTATTCTCAAGGTAGTGGCCGATCCATTTGTACATTCTCCCACACACTCCACTTCTTTGCAGCTTGACTTTCAGTCCCTCTTTCCATACTTTGTCAAATGCTTTCTCCAAAACTACCCAAACTTTTTGTATGCTTTTTCTCTTGGAAAGCATCTTCAATTTCCTGAGCCATATAGGTGATCTGATCTTCAATGGTTCTGTGTTGTCTGAATCCTGCTTGATGTGGGGTTAGAAAGTGTTTTTCTTCTAGGTGCTACATTAGTGATATGTATCATGCGCTCCATCAGTTTACCTTGAATTCCCTTCGTCATGGACGGACGTGTTTTTTATCTGCTCTCACATTTCGCAGCATTAACGCAGGAAGTTTAAGTCACATTCCGTGGATTTTTATATCAGTATATTGGTTATTAGACGGTGAAATTTTTAAACATGATATTGTGTTAATGTAATGTGTAACATTTTATAGAATACCGTTGAAATGTGTATCAATTTTTTCTCTATGTTATTGGAGGATATTTTTAACAATGACTACATGACTCATCCGAATGTGACCTTCGCCAAAGCAAGAGGTCAGTTGTTGGTCAAGCGTTGCTGTCAAGCATCATAAAATTTTCCCGGTATACAATGTTCCTCACCGATAACAAACGCCCGGTGGAATGTAACAATGTCATGCTTGGAAGAAGGTGTTAGTTCGCAGCTAACAGTGGGCCCCAGGGACGCTCGTTTAAGACCAACGACCATAAAGAACTATGCTTTGAACAAAGAGAGGGCTATTCACCTAAAACTTAAAGGTTGTAGAACAGGGTCCGGTATAACCTTGAAGCTATCAAGTCATGGAAAATGTGTAACTATAACATTCCAGAACACCTTTCAGTACGAGGCATTTCGTTTCATTGTCATTAAATTCTATGAAACAGGACTTGTAGAGTCAAGAACAGACATAAATGGTGCACTAGTAGAAGACGTTATAACAACACCACTTCTCAAAATTCACCTTTATCACACTAAGAACAAAATTATGACCCAGGGGACTGCCGCAGCTATCGAATCATGGCTAGAAACAGAATTTGAAGAATTAAAAGAATCTGCAAAAATTGTAACTGATGTTGAGTTAGAAAACACTAAAATGGACTCCGCTGTTTCTATGCCCCACTTGGCAGTAGACTCAATGATTCCAGGCATAAGTGACTTTACTACCGACAACGACATTCTCAACATCAGCTGCAACCCAATGTCTCACAGTGAATCAGAAATTCTACCTTCTGCAGTATTGGATACAATAACAGACACCCCTACAATTTCTAAACCTATGTTGGCCATCGAATACCCCATGGACCATGAAAATATACGAAAAGCTGAAACTGTATCTCTTGAGCAACAAAAAGAAGACACCACGAAGTTACCTGTGTCGTGCTGCCAGGAGCTAATGCAAAATATGGAGGACACGCTACGAAGTTTAATTGGTGATCTCATGTCTAGTATACAGACATCGCTCAAGGCCGAAAACGAACTTCTTAAAAGAGAGATAGTATCTCTGAGGGAAGACAATTCTAGCATGAAGGACATCATCGAAAAACTGCAGAGAGACTTCTCACTCTATAAGATAAGACAACCAGATCATCCTCAAACAATAGTAGAAGATTGCGAAGAATCCATACATAAAAATACGCCAAATCAGCAAAAAGGTCACCACCAAACTGTACACAAAAAACACGAAGAGACACTCACAAACACAACATATCCCATTGGAGTCAAAATTACCAACAGATTTCAAGTTCTTGAGGATTGTTCAACAGAAAATGAGCAGGTATCAGCATCCCTACCAGACAACGTTCCAGTGCCCGAAAACCAAATTCACAAATCTCAGAGCCATCACAACAGTCCACAAAAAGAACACCACAAAAGGCAGCAGCATCAATCTAATAGAAAACAAAGTGAAGAAATACGTAGTGACGTTACACATATTGTAATTGGTGACTCCCTCTTGAAGGGTATTTATTGTGAAAGAATGTCCACTACAAGAGAAGACATCGTTTCAGTTATGACAGTGCCGGGGGCTGGTATTAAAAGACTACTGGACATAATTAATAAGTTCGATATTAATCACAAGATAACAAAAACAACACTACACGTAGGAATTAATGATATCATGAATGAGCAGAGCCTAAACCCCTCAGGATTGGTGGCTACAATAAAACAAAAATTTCCCAAAGCCTCCATCTTTATTTCATCAATCATACCACCATGCTATGGGTTTCAGCGTCGCACAGCGGACACTTACAACACAAAACTACAGAACTATTGTAAACAAAACGGCCTTGGCTTCATCAACAATACTCCATTCTTTACATCTAACTCAGGAGCACCTAAGAAACGACTCTACAGAGATCAAATTCACACATCCACACTGGGAAGCAGTATCCTGGCCAAAAACATAAAATATCCAGAAAGGACACAACAAGACAGCTCAACCCATATAGAGAATGCAACGAAATCTACTGAGACATCAACATATAATTACAACGCATCACAAACCCCACCTACCCCTCAAAGAAGCACACCTATTGCAAGCAGGCAGCCTTCCAGCTATCACAACGCCACTTTCAATCAGGAAGCCGAATCTTATGATACCATGTTTCCCCCATTAGTCACAAAGCAGCCCCACTCAGGTACCTCTACCAACAGTATTCCAATGTCCCAGGCGCAGAATACTCCTACCAACACTACAACAAGGACGGAAGAAATCAGAGATCACCATGCTTCCTCCCCTAGTTCTTATTATCGTCCTCAGTGGAACCCTGAACTTGTCTATCTGATGCAATTCAGCCCTGCGTCACTTAGACAAGCATTAATGATGTCTGCCCAAAGTCATCCCTATTATATGCCCGGCAGAGACGTCAGTTATTGACGAACAAACACTTTGCTTCACTAAATCTCTGTTACTACAGCCTTCACTCCATTTGAACATTTGTTGATTTTTTAATACAACGGTAATAATCAGAACTTTTAATAGTTTATCGGTTAATATCCTCTAAAAAAAAATTTCTTTGATTACTTATTTCGTTACAATTTAAATTTCTTATTATCACGCGTAGCTTCAATTTGTTAGAATTTTCGGTGTTAAGGTGTGAAGTGTTGTATACTTAACTTGTCTGACTTGTGACTATTATTAATTTCTTCCATCTCTCGTTTAACTTCACTTTGTTGTGTTGAGCAGTTCTGGTGTGATATGTTGTATGCCTGATTGTTTTGTGACAATTTTCATATACTCAGTTGAAATTGTTTTTTATTAGTTGTATTAATTATTTTAATATTGTATTTTCTGCAATTTCTCATTTCTTGAATTCCACTTCCTTGGTGAAGTATTAATTCGTAAAAATATTTTGCGCTTTTTGTGTGCATAGCCTAACTGTTTTTTAACTTGTATTTTTTTATTATATTTTTTTATATTTTTTTAAAATATATCTTTCTTTTTACTATACAAGCATGGCTGGTAATTATGTACCGTGGCTTCACAAGGATGGTCTACGACTTGGTCATCTGAATATTTACCATCTTCTAGGTAAACTCCCCGAACTTACATACATTCTAAGTAATAATTTTCACATTTTTGGACTTTCAGAAAGTCGCCTAAAATGACAGAATAACAGACGATGACATTGCGTTAAATGGTTTTAAAACTATTCGGCGAGACGCAAGCAAAAAACAAGAGACAGGTATAACAGTTTATATTTCCACTTCCCTTAATTTTCGCCGCAGAAACGACTTAGAGACAGCAGAGATAGAATGTGTATGGTTGGAAATAAAGCTACCGAATCAGGGCCCATTTCTGGTGGGATATCTTTATCGAAATCCTAGTGCAGGACCTATATGGTACGAAGATTTCACCATAATGATGGACAATGTATTTGCCACAGTCAAGGAGGTTGTTCTTCTTGGTGATTTCAACATCGATATACACAATTCAAATCTAACATGGAAAAATATAATATTATCGTACAACTTAAAACAAATAGTTAACCAGCCTACAAGAGTAACACAAGCATCAACCACACTAATCGACCACATCTACGTAACTTGCCCAGAAAACATCATAGAATGCTCTGTCCCTAATATTGCAATGAGTGACCACTATCCAGTATGCTGTACATGGTCAAAGAATAAATGTAAAGTTCCGAAAAATAAACATGTAAGTATCAAATTTAGAAGTTTCAAACATTTCAGTAAGGAATTATTTTTAAATGACTTGCTAACTGCACCTCTCGCCCGTGTTTACCAACTTCCTGATCCGGATGACGCTATTGAATACTGGACAAAAATTTTTTATAATGTTTTTGACACGCACGTACCAGCTAAGGAAATTCGCGTCAAACGACAATTAAAATCTCCGTGGATCACGCAGGAAGTGTTGGAGGCTATGAGGCAGAGAGATCAAGCGCACAAAAATAAGGACCTCAACACACACAGGGTATACAGGAACAAAGTTCAATATTTAATTCGGAAAGAAAAGAAAAATCGTTTTAGAAATATAGTTCAGAACAAATCAAATAGTAAGGAAATATGGAAGGCAATTAACACCTTAGCGAAAAAACGTAATGCACCAGACTCATTCTCTTCCAACACTTCATTTACTTGCACCGACTTCAGCAATCACTTTCAAGTAGAAATAAACGGTCTGAAATCCACAATACCACCTTCCTGTAGTGACTTAGACAAACTTTCAGCATTCTGTAAAAACAAATGTACAAACTCAGTTCCACCGGACATTCCTTTTATGACAGTTAATGAAGTGTATAACTATCTTATTGGCCTTAAGGATAATAGCTCATCAGGGCTTGACGGAATTAGTAATCGAATACTGCGTTACGCCGCACCAGCTATTAGTGATTCACTAACTTTTATATATAATCAATGTATTGCTAAAAGTTATTTTCCTTCAGCCTTTAAGATTGCCAAAGTATATCCTCTCTTCAAACCTGGCTCGTCAGATAACAGTAATCTTGGTAACTATAGACCTATTTCTCTTTTATCATCGCTTTCTAAACCACTAGAAAAACACATACATAAAGCAACACTACATTACCTAGTTAGCAATGACTTGCTAATTGACAGTCAGTCAGGGTTTCGACAAAAGCATTCATGCCACACAGCTCTAACTAAGATGATAGACAACTTGCACCTAAACATAAATAACGATAACATATGTGGAGCAATCTTTGTAGACTTTAGGAAAGCATTTGATATGTTAGATCACGCTGTTTTAATAAGAAAATTAGAAACAATGAAAGTTAACTTTAAACTAGTGACATTACTTAAATCATTCCTGTCCGACAGACAGCAAGTAGTGTGGTACAATAACTCCTTGTCAAGCCCAACTATTATTGACACTGGTGTTCCTCAGGGTTCTATTCTCGGCCCTCTACTTTTTTCCATTTACATAAATGACCTTCCACTACACATCGAGCACTCATCCTGCGACCTATTTGCCGATGACTGTACCATTTATACTAGTGATAAAAGTTGCAACACGCTAGAAATATTATTACAAAGCGACACAGACAATCTTATTAAGTGGAGCAATGAAAACTGCATGCAAATAAATATCACTAAAACAAAATGTATGATAATATCAACTAGACAAAAATTACAAAACTCGCCGAAAACAACACTTCAGCTCTACATTGGAACCTCTTTAATTGAAAATGTAAATGAATATAAAACACTAGGACTCATAATTGACCAACATTTAAGTTGGAATTCGCATGTACAAGCACTGACCAAACAAACGGCACAAAAAGTTTACCAGTTAGCTAAAATCAAACATTTCCTAGATGAGGAGACACGAAAAATGTTCTATACATCCCAGATACAAACACATCTAGACTATTGTTCCACAATTTGGGATGGCTGCACCATGTCCAACACTAAAAGACTCTTTTCATTACAAAAACGTGCAGTGCGCCTAATTTCAGACAAAAACCTCACACAGTGTGTAGACGCATATACATATCTTAACATATTACCACTAAGAAAGCGCCTTCTCTTCAACAAAGCCAAATTTATTCACAAAATCTTGTCACAGAATGCTCCAACGTATCTGTGGCCTATTTTCAAATACAGCGGAAGACGCAGTCAACGCTTAAATAAATTACACATGCCCAAGCCTAGGCTCGACTTATTCAAGAAAAGTTTAGCTTTTTCTGCTGCTCATCTGTGGAATACTCTTCCACACGACTTAAAAAATACTCTTAGTCCATATTCATTCAATCACAGACTTTTCAAATACATCATGAGTGCAGATTATATGCCACCCTAATTTCGTTATGTTCTTAAATAATTACGCTGTCACCTCAGGGGCGCATTCCCATAGTCAGTTATGACTGAAGGGGCTATTATTATTATTATTATTATTACATAACATCATATGTAGGTTTTAAAGTTAATTTTGTCCTGTTTAGTATAAATTATGATACGCATCTGTAAATTTGTGTAACTGTTATTGTACTGTTACAATGTTGGGATTTTATTTTATTGTACTTTCTTGTTATTTTATTATTTAAGTAACATTTAGGATACGTGTGAGAATAGATAGATAGAACGAACGAACTTTATTTTCAAAGGGCAGAATGTTAGACGGGCCTGCGTGACCAATTCTAAACCCTTTGAAAATAAAGTTCGTTCGTTCGTTCTATCTATCTATCTATCTATCTATCTATCTATCTATCTATCTATCTATCTATCTATCTATCTATCTATCTATCTATCTATCTATCTATCTATCTATCTATCTATCTATCTATCTATCTATCTATCTATCTATCTATCTATCTATCTATCTATCTATCTCTGATAATGTTTGTACTTTTCAACATATGTTATGTCATGCTTATAAGTAATTAATGTTAATATGAGTGTGCTATATTATTATTTTACTTTACAACGTTGAATTCCTTGAATTTGATATGTAAAATGCATATGAGAATAAATGAATTCAGTATGAAAGGTGAGAGAAAGGAAGGGCAGAATGTCAGACGGGCCTGCATGCCCAATTCTCAACCCTTTGAAAATAAAGTTCGTTCGTTCGTTCGTTCGTACCTACACAACTAAGTAGGCTGACTGGTCTGTAGCCTTTTGGTTCTGTCAGGTCTTTGTCTTTCTTTTGAACAGGTATCAGCATGGCTTCCTTCCATGCCTGTGGTACAATTCCTCTTTTCCAGCTGCAGTTTAGGACTGCCAGAAGCTTCTTTGTGCCTAGACCTATTAACATTTCATTGGTTATCCCATCTTTTCCTGGTGACTTCATTTTCTTCAGTGACCTCATTGCCTCTTCCATTGTCAACTTTGCCATCATGTGTTCTTCTGGTGCAATCTTTGTGTTTTCATGACCTATCTGTTCATCTATAATATCTTTCTTCCTGTCTATAGAGACAACAATGTGATTTGCACTAGCATAGTGTTCTATAAGCACATTTGCAGCTTTTTTGCCTGTGAGCATGTTGTCACCTTGTTTGATTGTGATGTGTTTGTTATAAGGTCCTTCATTGTTCAAGGCTCTAACTAGTTTCCATGGTTTATTTCCTTCTTTATCTAAGTTGAGATTTTTTTTTTTTCCTTCCAGCAGTCTCTAGTTGTTTGTTTTAATGTTCTTTTCTATTTTGCAGTGGAGGCTTTCAGCAGGATATTTGCTTCAGTTGTTTGTTCTTTCTACTGTGTTTCTGGCCTCTGTCACTTCATCTTCAAGCTTTTGCAGCTCTTCAGTCCGGTAGGGTTTGTAATTTTTTTCTTGCCCCTCTGGGAATGGACTTGGTGGCTGCTTGAAGTATTGCTTTGTTCAGGCTTTCAATCATTGTTTTCATATTGCTGTTCCGCATGTTAATGGTCTCACAAAACCTATCTGTCAACATTGCAAAGCTGTCCCAGTTAGCTCGTTTGTAGTTCCATAATTTGTATTCCAAATGCATCAACTGTTTTGAATTTTTTAACTGTGATATGGTCAGGACCTTTTGCCCTTTTCGTCATTTCATGTTTTTAATAGTATCTTTCTCAAGTACTGATGGTCCTTCCATTTTACTTCTGGCTATTAATTCTGGTCGTTTTCCTCCATGCATTTCACCTGTTTATTAAGTTCATCATTTAATTTTATTTTTGTTCTTCACTAATACCCTGCCATCCTATGATTTCAGATGCCCTATATTTTTATGAGAGCTCCAGCGTCTGCCAGCTATGATGGTGTGCATGTCCTCTTGCTTGCTCCGAGTAAGCAGATCTTGGTTGGTGATGGTATTCGGCCAAAAGATTCGGAGAATTTTTCTTAGGCATGTTGTGTGAAAAGAGGACAATTTCAACATTTCCTTCTCTGTAACTCTCCAGCTCTCCGCTCAGCCACATTTCTTTTGCAGTGCTGCATTTATCATTTGGCATTCTTCTTTGTCATGTTTGCTGTTCCTTAACTGCAGTATTTCTTTTATCGTTCACTTCATTTTCTATTTTGTTTTGATATTTAAAATAAATGCTTTCACAGAACAGAAGAATTGAAATAATATGACAAGGTCACCAGTGGGGAACTGATGGAAAAACCAGATAAATACCAGTGGAACATGAGGTGGGGAAAGGGTGTTGGCATTGAATAGCTCTTACACTGAGGAAACCTGTAGATAGCATTGCAGGCCAGTCCTTGTTCTGGAATCTGTAGAGTAAAAGAAATAGGAGCATCGAGTGGCAGTGTGGTTAGAGTGCTTGCTTCTCGAGGCAAAGTAACCGGGTTTGAAACCTTGTAATCTTGCATTCGTTGACCCGGGTGTTAATGGATACTTGACTGCTCTTTAGTTGGGTGGGGGAGGGGGGGGGGGGGAAAGGCCATGAGCGAGGGAGCTCTCACTCTTCTTTTTAAACACCTTTTGGACGACTTTGGGCTACTTTTCTAACGTGATTTGGGTGACATCTGAAAACTGAAAAGAAAACCAGTTTCCAAAAGAAAGCTGTCCCCCTAAGGATTTCAGATAAAATGGGATTCAGACCTGTAATGAATGAATGAATTTATTTAATTAGAAATGTTTATTTTACTAGCTTTTATTAATAACTTTCATTACCAGCGACCAGTAATTTCCTCATTATTATTATTATTATCTTATTTTAGCCCTTGTATTGACGTCAGTACACATGTTGTCACTGTGAAGCTTCTCCTTGTTCCACCACTGACTAGCTGACCCACATCATTCCATGACTGGACTCCATCTTTCTCTCTTATAATACAGGCCAGCAAGTTAGTGAGCTTTTTGTGTGGAACTTATGAGATAGTTGTTAAAAACCTGAGTAGCAGTGTAGCTCTTTGTAGTTTCCAGGGGGCTGCTGGGAGATTAAGAAAAAGACTTTGACTACTGCTTCCATAGGCATGTTGTACATTGGGCTGGCAACCTTGTCTATAAAACATAGTGCTACAGACACTGCTGCTACAGACACTGCTGCTACAGACACTGCTGCTACAGACACTGCTGCTACAGAAAAACACGAATGTTTTTATACAGGCTTCCTGGGAGACCACCTGCAGTGTTGGTTTCATGGTTGGTAAGGAGGAAGAAGGTAAAGTAGAAGTTTAGGAGTGTAGACATGATTGTTTATATTACTGCCAAGTTTTAATCACTGTTATGTTCTGTTAAGGTTAAGGTTAAGTATATTTATCTCCCTTACTGTGTATAAACACTGATGTACAGGTCCGTATCTTTTTATCCAAACACCAGAAAACTAAAATATTATGAAAATCAAAAGTTTTTTTGGGCAACTTTTGGGCTATTTTCTTACACATTTCTGGATGACTTTAGGCGATTTTCAAACACATTTTGGGGAGACTTTGGGCTACTTTTGGGCAATTTTCGTACACATTTTTGGACGACATTATTCGATTTTCAAACACATTTTGGAGAGACTTGGGGCTACTTTTGGGTAATTTTCATACACATTTGTGGACCACTTTATGCGATTTTCAATCACATTTTGGGGAGACTTTAGGCTACTTTTCGAACGTGATTTGTGTGACATCTGGAAACCGAAAAATTCCCGTTTCCGAAAGAAAGCTGTCCCCAACGATTTCAAATAAATGGATATGGACATGTAGTAATAAATAAAAATGTTTCAGTGTTCTCTTAGTTTGGATGTGAGGCTGAGATTTCTTTAAATGTGGCAGTGTGGGTTGCATCGCTTTGGATGTGAGGTTAGGATTTGAAAGAGGTTATTGTATGGATTGTATCACAGTTGGATGTGAGGTTAGGATTTACAAGACATAATTGTGTGGGTTGCATCACAGTATGAATGTGAGGGTAGGATTTTAAAGATTATTGTGTGGGTTGGCATCAAGTTTAGGTGTGAGGTTAGGATTTGAAAGAAATTATTGTGTGTGTTTGCATGAAGTTTGGATGTGAGGTTAGGATTTGAAAGAAATTATTGTGTGTGTTTGCATGAAGTTTTGATTTGAGGTTAGGATTTGAAAGAAATTATTGTGTGTTTTTGCATCAAGTTTAGGTGTGAGGTTAGGATTTGAAAGATATTATTGTGTGGGTTGGCATCAAGTTTTGATTTGAGGTTAGGATTTGAAAGAAGTTATTGTGTGTGTTTGCATCAAGTTTAGGTGTGAGGTTAGGATTTGAAAGATATTATTGTGTGGGTTGGCATCAAGTTTTGATTTGAGGTTAGGATTTGAAAGAAATTATTGTGTGTGTTTGCATCAAGTTTAGGTGTGAGGTTAGGATTTACAAGAGATTACTGTGTGTGTTGCATCACAGTTTGGATATGCAGTTAGGATTTTGAAGAGACTGTGGTGGTTATATCAGATGCAATGCTAGGGTTCTAAAGAGACTATGACACATCATATTTTGGATGTTAGGTTGGGATTTTGAATTGATTGTGAGAGTTACATCAAAGTTTGGAGGTGCTTAGGATTTTTAAGAGATTGTGGAGGTTGCATCAGTTTGAGCATCCGATTGACAGAATGCTGGTCTCTCACGGCAAAGGTGTCAGGTTCAAATCATGGTACCGACGCGCTCCAGTCTACCCAGCTGTAAAGGAGTACCTGACTCCGCTCTTTGAGTTAGGGAAGGAAAAGGCAACAAGGAAGGGAACTGGTCACCCCACCTCTCAATGCTGGACCTAGTATGGTGAAGTCTCTAACACTTCACTCCACTACGCCAGTATCTGTTATAGGACTACCTTTATCTTTTTTTACATCAGTTTAGATGTGAAGTTAGCATTTTGAAGATATTGCGAGGGTTACTTCAAATTTTTTAGATGTGATGTTACAATTTTTTAGGGATTGTGAGAGTTACTTCAAAGTCGGATGTGAGGGTAGGATGGATGTTGAATATACATGATGTTGGTAACATCAGGGTCTCAATATGAGGGTAGGATTTTGAAGAGATTGTATGGGTTGCAACATAAAGAAAATCTGCAGTTAATAAGATATTACACTTGTTTGTTTTCAGATTTACACATCAAAATCACAAGTTGCTGGAGACTTTATCAGCTTGTAATGCAGCAACCAAATGTGTTCATGAGCAGTTTCAGCAAAACATTAGCTACAAGAAAGTTAACATTATTAGTGACAAAAATAGAAATAGTTACAGCAAAATTAACAACAGTGTCAAAATGCTGAGTGCTACCTTAATAGAGAAAGTATGACCACAAGTGTCAAGCAATAACTCTTGCCATGGATCTAGCACAACCAGAAGGTGTCAGACCATCATTTTATCAACCTGTTACCGGTCCCAAAGAAAGGTATAGTTCTGATAATCATAAGGACTGCCAGTGTTATCTAGAGCACCTACTTCTCCAGGAAGACTTTGACCATCTGTCAAACCTCTTACGTGAAGCTGTGTGGCAACGGTTTTCTCTCTTAGAAGATGAGCACATGCATGCAGACAGAACTCCAGAAAACAGTGTTGACCAAATGAGTGAATGTGAGTTAGCAGATCCCTTGAGGCAGAGTTTCCAGGAAAGTAGTTTAGACCTGGGTTGTGACAAGGAGAATGTTGGAAGTATGTTGAGCAGATGTTCCTCTGATGTACTGAATGAAACAGAGAAGAATGTTGAGCTGATGGACTCTCTAGATTGGAAGTTTCACCTGGATACTGTTGCTAGAAATTATCCTCTGACTGAGGACTGTTTTGTTGGGACTTCCCATATCCTGTTTTCACCCTGGTTTGTGTTGAGTGCAGTTTTTACAGGCTGCCCCAAGTTACTGCAGTACCTATTGTCTTCTTGTGAAAAAAACGTCAAGGAATATCAAAGAAACAATGAGCTGAATGGTAATGTTACCAAAGAAAAATTACACAAGATAGTAGGGCATTGTTTGGAAGGCACAAGTGATGTTAGTCAGTCTGTCAGTGTGTCCACACCATTCTGTGACCGCAGCATCAAGCACTTGCAACCAATACATATAAACGTAGATCACAGTGGTTCACTAGCTGGCAACCTCTGTCAGAAATTAAGCTCCTACCCGCAAACAGTACAACAGTTTGTAAACAGAAAGATGGCATGTGAATTTCCAATCACTGACACTTGGATACACCAGTCAGTAAATCTCATGGTTTCCCCTCTTCATCTGGCTTGTTGGAGACATGACTTCAGTTCTATCATGTTGCTCTTGCAGCACGGAGCTGATCCTAATGAGTTAGCTCTAGAACAGGCCCCAGATGAGTTCAAGAATGAGCTTATCCATGGAGGTGCAGCTCATTCAAGTGCAGCACAACAAGGTTTCTTCAGATTATATAATGATCTGTACTTCTATAAAGATAGAGGTCTTTCACCACTCCACTTCATAGCTCTTGGCTTGCGGTCTCCACCACGGCACTCAGTCTTGGAAGGCTGCAAAACTGGCATTATGCATGATACCTGTGCTTTATTTTTGGAACATAAGAGACGTGAATCGTCAGATGGAAATGATGGCAATTTACCTAGTACTGTTTTGTTCTCACATTTGCATACCAGGGATTATAGCAACATTGCTTGTGTTATGCTGACACCATCCGGACAGAGCAGCCTTGAAGAACAGTGTGAAACAGCTGCGAAGTGTGAGCTGGTTGCAAACTGCCTGGAGGTGCTGCTGCAAGCAGGTGCAAACCCAAATCTAGGGCAAAATCTGATATTAAAAGGAGCCTACCCATTAGATATTGTTCTTCAGCCACCAACTAAAGTGTACTACGCTCCCAGCGCAGCTCGAGGCAACCAGAGTTCTGTTTCCCTAAGACTACAGGATCTTGAGCACAGCTCCAGCCAGGTGGTGGCAGCTTGCCGGACCTTGCTTTGCCATGATGCTGAACTGTCCTCAGTATTTCTCTCCGCTTACATGTGGAGACCAGAGCTGCTTGATTGTTTTCATCTCATTGACGCCCACAATTGTTTGCAGCTGGTTGGTTTTCTTATAAGGTTGGGAGTGTTTTCAGACAGATTCTCACATGGCAACAGGCATCATATGGAAGCTAGTGCTTGTTCCATCAGTGTATTCACCAGTGCCATCATACATCGTTTCATCGCTGATATTTTGAACTCATCTATTTCATCTTCTCTGACATACCTGATCTTCAGCTGGTGTTCCATGACCATGCTGCACAACATAATTAAAACTGTGGCAAAGATCGCAGAAATGTCTGGCTGGAATGACAAACTGAAGGATCTGTCAGACATGGCAGTATCTTTACAGATGAGATCTCTGAAGCATTGCTGTTATTGTGTGATTCTTGCAAGGGTCAGATACAGTTATTCAGCAGTCTGGTCCCTTCCTTTGCCAGCACGACTGAAAAGGGAGCTAACTGGTTTATGTGTGTGATTTTACTGGGAGTGTGGACATTTAGTGATTCCATTTCCTTCTATTGTTTCTTTTGCTGCAGTCATTGAGCCTAACTATCTGTTCTTCTATCTGTCTGTCTGTGTCTCTCTGTTTATATCTGTCTGTCTGTGTGTCAGTATATCCATCCATCTGCCTGTCTATCTGTTTAAATCTGTCTGTATCTATCTATCTGTCTACTCATGTATCTGACTATCCATCTGTCTGTCTGTTTATATTTTTGTCTGTATCTACAGGTCTGTAACCCAGAATCTGAACATCTGAAAACTGAAATATTCCTAAAATCAAAAGTGTTTTCTGCCAACATTTGGGCAACAATGGGGGGATTATTGGGCTTCTTTAGGCGAAATCATAAAACTTAAAAAATCCAAAAACCAAAGCACACCTGTCCCCTAGCATTTTGGATTCTGGGTTACCAGCCTGTATCATTAAAACCTGTTGATAGCATTACCTGACAGTCCTTGTTCTGGAACCCCCAGTGTAAGATGGGTAGAGGGAGAGCAAAGAACGTGTGGAGAAGAAAACTGGAGACAGGCATGAAGGGGATGAAGAAGACATTGAAAGACCTTGAGCTGATGGCACGGTACAGGAAGACTTGGCATACGTTTGTTGAAGGCTATGTTCGTTAGGGAGTTGCCGAGTGAAAGAAGAGGAATACCTCTATGATTTCATCTCCCAGTTACTCATCTCTGTCTGTCTGTTTTGCTGTCCATCTATTCTTGTGTTTTTCACCCTGATGAAAGTAAACTTCAATTTACTTTGTGCCTGGTAACATCCCACCCCCACAGTTTACCCATCCTCATTGTACACTTGTAAACTTCCCCTCTCTTCCCCTGCCCCAGCATCGGATATTTATTATAAGAATGTGCCTGCTGTAGAATTATTGTAATTTAATGGTATTCACATTCTGAGTGTGCTAATATTAAAGGCTAATACATGCATCCCTTCATTTTATGAAATGCTGTTTTTGCCTGACCTATGGGAGTGAGTCATGGACAATTAGTAAACAAGTAGGGAGGCAACAGAGATGTGGTTTTACAGAAGAATGTTAAAAGTACCATGGACAGCCAAAAAGAGTAATGAGGATGTCCTGAAAGAGGACAATGCACAAAGGAAACTTATTTCACAAGTTAGAAAGAAGCAATTCAATTTTTTGGGGGGGCATGTTATGAGAAGAGGAAAGCTGGAATATATCGTAACAACAGGTAAGCTGGAATATATCGTAACAACAAGTAAGAATGAAGGAAAAAGATATAGAGGAAGACAAAGAGAGCAAATACTGGACAGTTTGACATTGTGGCATGGAAAGAAGTCAACAACAGAATTGATAAATTGTACTGGAGACAGGAGGTTGTGGTGAGACATGATCTCCTACGCCACTAGGCATGGTACTTGAATAAATGAATACATGCATCATTTGTGTGTGTGTGTGTTTTTTACCTATGTTACAGCTATTATTGTTGGCATTTATTTTGTTTCCTTTCATGTTGCTTTAACTACAGAGGTTCTGGTTATCTTCTTCTCCTGTTACCCTCTTTAAGGTATATGGGACCACCATTGTAGTTGACTTTTTTCACAGGAAGTTTATACCGGAGCACTTCATGTGTGTTTTATAGTGGTGGTTTTCTGAAGCAATTTGACATGATGAGGCCGCCAGCACAATACTCAACCTTATATTAGTTGCTCCATATGACGTGCCTTAATGAGCAATCATCCTATCCTTCTGGGATCCACACCAGTTAGTGTAGAGATATTTACTAGTTGTTGTTGTTAACTATGGATGGTGAGGTTGTCGTGCTTTCGCAGCTGTGCCAAGTTGAAGAATTATTAACATTATCTACATTGGAGATCTAGACTTTTCCTGTGGCTTTTCTTCCATTCTGAAATTTGTTGAGTTGGAGTCATGAGCTCTAGTTTCTGTCTGCTGCATTCTGTCCTGGCCCAGCATGCATTTAAAGTATGTTCACATCTGGTTTCATGCCACTAGGGGGGGGGGGGGGGGAAACGGGACAGCATATTGCACAGAGCCACCTCCCAGCTACCCTACCTGTCACCTATTTATTGTGAGATCCTTCTGCACACGGGCTAACCAGGTAAAAGCCTAAGTTAAGTCTTGAGCTTGAATGATTCCCCCAAGCTTAGTGTGCAATGCTGGGTTCTCAACTTGTTTCACCATTGGTGGAATCAGAAACCCTGGCCAGGCCGCTTGAAGTTCGTCTGTTTCCAGGAAATGCTGGTTCCTCACACCATGAAGAAGTGCTTCAGGGTCTTGGTCAGACATCTAGTCCTGGAATTCAGGCAACAGTGGCTTGCATTCAGAGATAGATCTAACTCTGGAATATGTGCAAGAGCAACGTGCGTTCAGAGAGCTAACCCTGGAATTCATACAAGAGCAGCGAGCATTCCTTTGCATCTCATATCTACTAGTAATGTTCTACATTGCTGTAACTGCAAAAGGTTGGGTTTATATTTGTTAGCAATTTTCTATGTTGCTGCACTCATTGTCAGTAATTTTCTATGAGGCTGTAACTTTTGTCTGTAATTTTCTCTGCTGCTGTAACTTTTGTCAGTAATTTTCTTTGGTGATGCTTTAACTATTTTTCAGTAATTTTCTATGATGCTTTAACTTTTTGTCAGTAATTTTCTATGTTGCTGTACCTTTGTCAGCTGTTTTCAATGTTGATTTATCTTTGCCAGCTATATTCTATGTTTCTGTAACTTTTGTCAGCTATATTCTATGTTTCTGTAACTTTTGTCAGCTATATTCTGTTTCTGTAACTTTTGTCAGCTATATTCTATGTTTCTGCAACTTTTTTTCAGCTATTTTCTTTGATACTGTAATTGCAAAGGTTGTGGTCATACTTGTTAGTAATTTTCTGTGTTGCTGTAATGTGTGTCAGTAATTTTCTCCATTGCTGTAACTTGAAATGGCTGAGGTTATACTTGTTAGTAATTTTCTGTGTTGCTGTAACATATGTCAGTAATTTTCTATGCTGCTGTAACATATGTCAGTAATTTTCTCCATCGCTGTAACTTGAAATGGCTGAGGTTATACTTGTTAGTAATTTTCTATGTTGCTGTAACATATGTCAGTAATTTTCTATGCTGCTGTAATGTATGTCAGTAATTTTCTCCATTGCTGTAACTTGAAATGGTTGTGGTCGTATGTGTTAGTAACTTTCTATGTTCCTGATAAACTCTGTATAGTTGTTAACTCATACTGGCTACTAGTCGTTGAATCACGCTTTATTTGTTAAATACCGTGAATGTCCACCAGTTGATAAATGTAGATGTTGGGACTGGTGTAGTAAAGTGTAACGATTGTCAACTCATTAAACCCAGCACAGTTTTGGTCATACAGGTCATCTTGTCCTGGAACGTGATGAGGCTCCGACAAGAATGTGAGTGTAAACAATGAGTGTGTATCTGAATGTCAGTACGCGAATGGTAGAATGATTCGATAGAGTTGACAGGTTGGTAGTACATCACTCATACTCACACTGTTCGAATTCAAGAAGTACTGGAACTACGGTGGTCTTTTTATAACATTTAATGGGACGCACACTTGGACAGTACGTGTATGGTTACAGGAACAAATGTCGACATAGACAGCATAATGTTGATCACAGGAATATCATCTTAAGTTAGCATTCATGCTTGGCAAATATCATAATGGAGCATTCGTAAATAAGCATTCAGAGTTCCATCATGTAAATCATCTGGCTTTACTGACTGGGCACGTCAGACCATAACCAATATATAGGAAGGCTCCTAGACCTAACCTCGTCTAGTGAATATCCCTTCACGTAAAGTTCAATATATATATTTTTCCATAAAGATATAGGAATCCCAGACATGGGTTCTCACATGTAGCAGTGATCTCTTGGTTCATCGAGCGATAGTACAGGCATCCCTTTTTCTCACTCGATAAATACAAAGTATATGAATTTCAACATGGCTGTTCTTCTCTCGTGAGTTTCACTCACTATAGGACCCGGACCAAAATTGGTCATTCGTTAAATGTCCTCATTTCTTCATGACTTCTATCATAGAAGTAATTGAATAATATCATATAATCTAGTGCTGATACATAGGAATGTCGTCTTCCTTTGAATAAATATTCTTTTCAAAAGTACCACTGTGCATCTGTTTATCGACAACGATGGCAAAGCCCAAGTTCATAATAAATTGTGGTTTTACCTTTCTATGCGAAATATAACTTTGCCATTCCTTGGCAAAAGAGAATAAACACTGGGGTAAAGTACATACAACATGTCTAAATGACTATCACTTTTCCCCATTGACTTATAGATCACTTTTTCGGCGATAGGCCTGCTACCACAAAATTCTACATCCAGACAGGATGACAGCCATGAATCACACCCCTTTGCTAGCGATACTTCCGCTGCATAGCCTTTGACCTTTTCTAGCGACAACCAACATAGTTCGACTTGGAAATGTAAAGATATCCATATATAAGACAGACTCGTCCTACTCATACAAACACTACGTATAAATTCAGGCCATAGATATACTGAAGCAAGAACAATCTATTCCTACCCAGCCAAAGAGTAAATCGCAGTAGGCCTAGACTCGTCCGCGGAGTCCGATCGAAGATGACGGAACTACTTTCAAGGGAAGTAACTCAAAAATGACTTCTCCTTAAGCACTTAAAAAGGAAATACTTTGATTACAAAATATTTGCGAACATAATAAGTATATAAATGTATTATATTGCAAGATAGTAAAAATTGCCCTTTACAGTTCCATAATTTTTGTAAGTAATTTTCTATGCTACTGTAATTATAAAGGTTGTGGTCATATGTGTTAGGAGGGTCTATGTTCCTGTAACTTTTACCAGTAATTTTCTATGGTACTGTGGTAGGGTGGGCGAGATGATGATGATGATTATATTGTGATGTGTGATCACTCTCTTGTCACACTCGCACCGACCCGAACAACAATAAAACTCTTGATTCTAGAGGCAGGGGCTATATTTATTTTTACAACCCATTCAGTGACAAAGCAAACATTAAACAAATAAACCAGCGAACATAACAAAACGAAACAAAACTAAACAAAACACCCAACAGTGCCCGATGCTAATCTGAAGAAGCAAACAAAGCACAGAATAGTTAAAATCATAATATAATACTGAATGAGAAACACCACGCTCTCACCTGTCAAACTGTCCTACGCCGCCACCTGACACACTCAACTATCACACACACACTCATGTGTGTCGTCCAATGCGACTAGTATAGTGTTGTGCATGAGGCTGGCAACCTCACCATGTAACACAGGTTGCTACGGAAACCACTACTGCAAGAGCACACACACTCAGCTATCACACACACACACACACACACACACACTCATGCATGTCGTCCAATGAGACTAGTAAAGTGTTGTGCGTGGGGCTGGCAATCTGACCATGTAACACAGATTGCTACCGAAACACTACTGCCCTAGGATATGAATACTTAATATGGAGGCAAACCACACTGTTGGCCCCATGCTCCCTCAGGAGCGGAGAAGAGAAATATATACCTTGAAGTGAGCCCACGTGCTTTCACAACCATTCCTCACATAACCATAATTAAATAATCATAAAATGGACATAAAATAATATTCAACTATATGTACAACAAATACTCTCAATAACGAGAATAAACCACCACCTCACAACTGGTCTATCTCAATATTCGTTACTGCATTCGGAAGCATGTCGTATGTGACGACTGGTGCGCCTGGCAACAAGCGTGTCGTATATGACCACTGATGAGACTGGGAATCTCATCACATGAAACACATCGTTACCGAAACAAATCACTGCCATAGCATATAAATGCTTCATGCAGGCTTCTGTTGGATTCAGCCGCACTGGTGTCGCCCTGCTCCGCAAGGAGCAAACAGCAACATTTATGTCTCAAATGCGCTTTACGCCCAAGGAGTGGCCTCGCGCTCTCCATAAATCTAAATGACTATTCTCACCTCACAGTAACCCATTAAATATATACAGTAGAATTATGATAAGTAGGCTGTCGTGAAATACACTCAATTACTTTTACATTAAAGAAACAAAATAATTACTCTTGACTTTAACAACTAGAACTAGTCATCATATAAAGGAAATTTAACACGACAACTCTTTCTTTCCTTTACTGGGGAAAATTATCTTAATCTGCTTCCCACCCACGTGTCAATTCACACAATATAAAACTGGCGTCTTCTTTATACAATCACACATGGTGACGCGCCGCCTTTCATGACCACGTGGTTGCCATCCTGATAACAGTCAATATCATCTAAATTAAAGTAAAAAATCGCTTCTCTGTCCAGTTTCATGTATGAAATAGCTCCGACTGACATAATTGCTCTTAAACTCTCACATCTGTGATTTGGGCTTTGCGTGCCTAATAAAACCTATCAAACATTATTTTCACTCATCTATCATTTCAAGACTAAATTATAATGTCCTAAAAAGACATTTCCTTTGGAAACACATCTATCTATATCACTCAACATTAAAATAGCCACATCGATATTATTTCCGAATTATATAAAACTAATTCTAATTTAAATTAACTCACGTGTCATGTCTTTGTGTTCTTCTGTGTGGGTACACAGGGCGCCTCGTTTCGTTCTATATCGTCAGGGCTGATACTTAAAAAGGGCCGCTGGTAGTTCGCTATCTCTTTTTATAGGCACTAGGCTAATCACTCACTTTACTGCGCGCTAGGCGTATTAATCTTGGCTACTTAAATATCACACGCGATTATCGCTTTAGGAATAGCGAAAACACAAATAAAACCTACAGCTATTTAATATAACACACGAATATCAAATATGACTCACAACTATACACCACAATTAATTCTCAGGCTTTATTATGGCCTCATTACATATCTTCTACTTCAGATTTTTCACAACCCAGAATGCTTCGCGCACATCGAAAATAATCTGCCTAGAAACAGGTAGGGGGCGGGCGTCTCCTTTTCGGCCCCATCACATATCTCCCTCCTGATTTTGTTGTCGTCCCGACAACATCACTACCTCAGGCACTTCTGTCGAAATCTCTTAGATCGTTGGTGCTGCGTTTGATTATTTCTCAGCGGCGATGTTTTGGGCTCAGATTCTGTATTCAGTACAACTCGGCTGGGGACCCTCTTGGTCGTTATGTCCCCAGTTGTACGTTGTCGGGCTGGCAGTTGCTGTGGTCTTGAAGACTCGCTCACCGGTGCCGCGTCGCTGTCTGCCCGTGACATCTGCCTGTCAGTGCTTGCAGCTGTCGAGTTTGAAGAGAGATCGCTCTTGACGTGCTTTCCACTCATCTTGTGTGGACGGTGGCTTACATTCCCCACAGTCTGCTTTTCATGAGTCTCCTCGTCTGGATACCGATGTGCACTCCCACCTATCTGCTTAGGATGGGTTTCCTCCCCTAGACGATGGCCAATTCTCTCGGCGCCCTTAGTGTGACCGTTGTCGTGGCCATCTCTTGGCTTGCGCCCTAAAGGCAACCTGGTTGTGACAGTCCGTCTAGGAAAAGAGCTCCTTGAGGGACAGGCGGCTATCAAATGTTCTGGGGATTTGCATCCAAAACATCTCTTCGGAAGCGGGCCTTGAGGGCACTTGGCTGCCATGTGGTCTGACAGGTCTCCACAATTGTAGCATCTTATCTTTCTGGGCTTCCTCTGTGCCCTGGGTCGCTTTCTGCTGCCCTTACACTCTTGACCGCCAATGCCGCATACAATGACTGCTTCCATGCCCTGGACCGATGGTTTGCTGTCAAATTCGACTCGTTCATTCTTCGCCAGACTCCGGAATCCCTTTCTGTAGATCTTGGTCTGATGTACGAATACATCAATACCTCCATCATCTGGCGTGATGAACCCCCATCCCCTGTGGACACTATACCACTTGCACATCCCTTTTCGCCTTGTCGGTGCCACTGTGTTTATTGGTGCTGTCAGCTCACAGCTTTCCTTGACGACAGCCTGACTCTTACATACAAGAAGGGCTAGTTGCGGTTCCTGCGGACACACCTCCTCGTCTTGCGTTGGCTGTTCCCGCGGACACACCTCCTCGTCTTGCATTGGCTGTTCCCGCGGACACACTCCCTCGTCTTGCGTTGGCTGTCCCCGCGGCTGGCATGGTGCTCTCTTTCTCTGCACCTCCTCTTGTGCTGGCGAACTGGCCTCTGACATCTGTGCTATCTGGGACTTTAGGAAGGATAATTCTGCTCTGAGTGCCTCCTTCTCCTTCTCAACTTCTGCACTTGCTATCTGGACCAGTGTCTCAGGCTTTTTACTTTCACCATAAACAGCATATTCCCAAGGGAAACTCCTGGTCATTTCACTGACTGGTGGTTGCTTGCAGTAGGCTTTTTTGACAATTTCCAGTAACTTCTCAGGGCTGGCCTTGGCTCCACCATGTATCCGTAATTCTCTAGATACCCATGGTGTAACGTTGTTCCATATCATGTCTAACTTGTCTTCTGCACAAAAAGGCGCCACCTTCCACGCGGCTTCCACAAACTCTTGCCAAGTGGGACCCTCCTCCCCACTAAACAACCTTATCTCTGGCTCCTTCACGTACAATATCTTCACAGGCGCATTAGCCATCTTGCTGCAGGAATGCACTGCTGGGTGTTTACAATATTTGTTCGTTTGCTGTTTGCTCGTTGTCACTGTCTGCCTTATCCTGCCGACAACGCCAATTGTGGTAGGGTGGGAGAGATGATGATGATGATTATATTGTGATGTGTGATCACTCTCTTGCCACACTCGCACCGACCCGAACAACAATAAAACTCTTGATTCTAGAGGCAGGGGCTATATTTATTTTTACAACCCATTCAGTGACAAAGCAAACATTAAACAAATAAACCAGCAAACATAAAACGAAACAAAACTAAACAAAACACCCAACAGTGCCCGATGCTAATCTGAAGAAGCAAACAAAGCACAGAATAGTTAAAATCATAATATAATACTGAATGAGAAACACCACGCTCTCACCTGTCAAACTGTCCTACGCCGCCACCTGACACACTCAACTATCACACACACACACTCATGTGTGTCGTCCAATGCGACTAGTATGGTGTTGTGCATGAGGCTGGCAACCTCACCATGTAACACAGGTTGCTACGGAAACCACACTGTTGGCCCCATGCTCCCTCAGGAGCGGAGAAGAGAAATATATACCTTGAAGTGAGCCCACGTGCTCTCACAACCATTCCTCACATAACCATAATTAAATAATCATAAAATGGACATAAAATAATATTCAACTATATGTACAACAAATACTCTCAATAACGAGAATAAACCACCACCTCACAACTGGTCTATCTCAATATTCGTTACTGCATTCGGAAGCATGTCGTATGTGACGACTGGTGCGCCTGGCAACAAGCGTGTCGTATATGACCACTGATGAGACTGGGAATCTCATCACATGAAACACATCGTTACCGAAACAAATCACTGCCATAGCATATAAATGCTTCATGCAGGCTTCTGTTGGATTCAGCTGCACTGGTGTCGCCCTGCTCCGCAAGGAGCAAACAGCAACATTTATGTCTCAAATGCGCTTTACGCCCAAGGAGTGGCCTCGCGCTCTCCATAAATCTAAATGACTATTCTCACCTCACAGTAACCCATTAAATATATACAGTAGAATTATGATAAGTAGGCTATCGTGAAATACACTCAATTACTTTTACATTAAAGAAACAAAATAATTACTCTTGACTTTAACAACTAGAACTAGTCATCATATAAAGGAAATTTAACACGACAACTCTTTCTTTCCTTTACTGGGGAAAATTATCTTAATCTGCTTCCCACCCACGTGTCAATTCACACAATATAAAACTGGCGTCTTCTTTATACAATCACACATGGTGACGCGCCGCCTTTCATGACCACGTGGTTGCCATCCTGATAACAGTCAATATCATCTAAATTAAAGTAAAAAATCGCTTCTCTGTCCAGTTTCATGTATGAAATAGCTCCCTACTAAATTTGCCTTTCTTGCCCGGTCTGATGACTGACATAATTGCTCTTAAACTCTCACATCTGTGATTTGGGTTTTGCGTGCCTAATAAAACCTATCAAACATTATTTTCACTCATCTATCATTTCAAGACTAAATTATAATGTCCTAAAAAGACATTTCCTTTGGAAACACATCTATCTATATCACTCAACATTAAAATAGCCACATCGATATTATTTCCGAATTATATAAAACTAATTCTAATTTAAATTAACTCACGTGTCATGTCTTTGTGTTCTTCTGTGTGGGTACACAGGGCGCCTCGTTTCGTTCTATATCGTCAGGGCTGATACTTAAAAAGGGCCGCTGGTAGTTCGCTATCTCTTTTTATAGGCACTAGGCTAATCACTCACTTTACTGCGCGCTAGGCGTATTAATCTTGGCTACTTAAATATCACACGCGATTATCGCTTTAGGAATAGCGAAAACACAAATAAAACCTACAGCTATTTAATATAACACACGAATATCAAATATGACTCACAACTATACACCACAATTAATTCTCAGGCTTTATTATGGCCTCATTACATATCTTCTACTTCAGATTTTTCACAACCCAGAATGCTTCGCGCACATCGAAAATAATCTGCCTAGAAACAGGTAGGGGGCGGGCGTCTCCTTTTCGGCCCCATCACAGTACTATAACTGCTACAGCTGTGGTTATGTTTGTTAAAAAATGTTCTATGGAATTGTAACTACAAAGGTTGAAATCAAATTTGTTAACAATGTTTTACATTGCTGTCACTGCAAAAAATTGGTTATATGTGTTAGTGATGTTCTGTGATGCTGTAACTGCAGAGTTATGACAATAATTGTTAGTAATGTTCTATGTTGCTGTAATTGTAAAGTTTTGTTCATATTTGTTAGTAATGTTCTGTGTTTGTGATCAAAGTTGTTAGCAATGTTCTGTGTTGCTCTACCTGCACAGTTTTGGCTATATTTGTTAGTAATGTTCTATGTTTGTGATCAAAGTTGTTAGCAATGTTCAATGTTGCTGTAACTGCACACACAGTTTTGACTATATTTGTTAGTAATGTTCTATGTTTGTGATCAAAGTTGTTAGCAATATTCTATGTTGCTCTAACTGCACAGTTTTGGCTATAGTTGTTAGTAATGTTCTATGTTTGTGATCAAAGTTGTTAGCAATGTTCTATGTTGCTGTAACTGCACACACAGTTTTGACTATATTTGTTAGTAATGTTCTATGTGATCAAAGTTGTTAGCAATGTTCTATGTTGCTGTAACTGCACAGTTTTGGCTATATTTGTTAGTAATGTTCTATGTGATCAAAGTTGTTAGCAATGTTCTATGTTGCTGTAACTGCACAGTTTTGGCTATATTTGTTAGTAATGTTCTATGTGATCAAAGTTGTTAGCAATGTTCTATGTTGCTGTAACTGCACAGTTTTGGCTATATTTGTTAGTAATGTTCTATGTTGCTGTTGTAATCAAAGCTGTTGGTAATGTTTTGTGTTTGCTGTAACTGCAAATGTTGTGATCAAAGTTGTTAGTAATATTTTATGTTGCTGTAACTAGAGGTTGTAGTTATAGTTGTTGGTAATGTTGGATGTTTTTGTAAATCTGATGACTGAGGACAATTTAGTCCATTACAGCTGTTGGTTATGGTTGTAGCAATTTGTTTTACACGATAATGATGGCAACCCCATGCAAAACCTCAGATTAGTCGCTTGAATCATCATATTCTGTATACATATACCATAACTTCATCGATTTCACATAAGCCTTCAATCGAGTCTGGCATGAAGGCTTATGGCAAATAATGAGAAAATTCAATTTTGATACCAACATCATAGATATCATTGTAGCACTTTACACAGACACAAGGAGTTCTGTTTTTGGAAGCAATGACATTGGAGAATTTTTCAAAACAACTGTAGGAGTTCGGCAGGGATGTATCATGTCCCCCGTGCTCTTTAATATATATCTAGAACATATTATGCAGGAGACTCTCTACGATTATAAAACAACCATATCGATTGAAGGCAGACCTCTTTGCAATCTACGTTTTGCTGATGATATCGATCTGATAGCTGGAACAGAATCAGAACTTCAAGACCTTACCTCTAGACTGGAGAAAGTAACAAGAACGTATGGGATGGAAATTAATATAGAAAAAAAGCTAGATATTGGTGAATAGCCACAAGAAACATGTTCCGACCAACATTAGGTTAAATGGGCAAACGTTAGAAGAAGTTAACACCTTTAAATATCTGGGGTCCACTATATGTAGTGATGGAAGATCAAGTAAAGAAATCAAGACAAGACTTGAGATGGCCTCAGCTGCCATGACAAGGCTGAATGTGATCTGGAAAAGTAACATCAGTTTTCCTGTGAAGATCAAATTATACAAATCACTTGTATTATCTATTCTGTTGTATGGGTGTGAGGGCTGGACACTCACTGCAGATACGGAGCGAAGGATTCAGGCTTTCGAGCATAAATGTTATAGAAGAATTTTGCGCATTTGCTATAAAGAGCACAAAACAAATGTCTGTTAGAGAGAAAATAAACACTTATGCAGGCCACCATGAACCACTTTTGTCAGTAGTGAAACATCGAAAGCTTGCCTGGTTTGGGCATGTAACTCGTCATGACTCCATTTCGAAAACGATCCTCCAGAGAACAGTCGAAGGTAAACGGAGAAGAGGAATGCAAAGAAAATCCTGGGCTGGTAACATCAAAGAATTGGCAGGGCACAGTTTTTCCACACTTGTACGCATTGCTGAGGATAGAGATCATTGGAGGACCCTGTCTGCTGATGCTTCCACCATGGCACCCCTACGACCCATGACGGGTTACGGGTTGAGATGATGATGATGATAGTCTTCATTATTGTATAGTGTAGAAACACGGACAATTAACAAGCAGTTGGAAGAAAGAATTGAGACATTAGAGATGTGGATACATAGAAGGAAGGGACGATGGAAAGAGAAGAAAACAGAGAGGTTCTAGAAAACCCCGGAATGAAAAGAGAATGAATGAAGGAAATCAAAATTAGATAGCTAAAATATTTTGGTCATGTAAAAAGACATAACACCGTACTG
Organism: Oreohelix idahoensis; assembly: GCA_024509875.1. Lineage (NCBI taxonomy): Eukaryota > Metazoa > Mollusca > Gastropoda > Stylommatophora > Oreohelicidae > Oreohelix > Oreohelix idahoensis. Next base: position 258,411 of record JAMPIV010008526.1, read on the forward strand.
GACCATAGCAGAAGGAAGAGTTGAAGGCAAACGTGCAAGAGGAAGACGGAGCTATAAGTTGGAAGATAAGAGATAGACAGAAAAAAAAAATTCTATCAGAGTGTACCATCAAGGCAAGAGACAGAAGACGTTGAACACCCAATACAGCTTCGATGTGGAGAAGTTAGCGGATGATGATGATATGCCTGAAGAAGCAATAAATATTCGCCTCTTCGGAGATCCCCGGGAAAAGAAGATAAATAAACGAATATTTTTTTTTTTTTAAATCAAGCACTCTTGAGATATAAAGAAGAAGATTCTTGAAAGATTACAAGATGCCATAGACAGAACACGCAGGTTTTTGACATACAGTTACTGTAACATACCAGATCTGCACTGCCCATAATAAATCAACAAGAACTTTGAAATGAATTGAGTACGTTCAGTTTGTGAACTTTGAAATGGTCTTCGAGAGTTTAGAAAGCGAATCACATTGGAAGCTGATGAGAGTTTTACATTCCTCCATCAACAAACTGCTCCCACTTTATTCGGTCGGCTGCTATCCTTCATACAGTGCACCAGCTCTGGTTCATTCTTTGCATCTCGGCCTCCACAGTTCTCCGCCAAGTTGTTTTTGGTGGCCTTATTTTCGCTTTACTTAAAAGGGGTCCATAGCATAGGTGTTCTTTGTGATGGCCAACCCAATTCCAGCGTCTGCCAGCTATGATGGTGTGCATGTCCTCTTGGTTACTCCGTGTAAGTAGTTCTTGGTTGGTGATGGTATTTGACCAAAAGATTATGAGAATTTTCCTTAGGCAGGTTGAGTGGAAGGAGGACAATTTCGACATTTCCTTCTTTGTTACTCTCCAGCATTCCGCACCATAGAGAAGCACAGACAGTACACAGCTATCATATAATCTTTATTTGGTGCTCGTGCTGTACTGAAAGGACTTCCAGATGTTGTTTAGACTAGCAAAGGCTGTTCTTGCTTTATTCATTCTGTTAACTCTTTCAGTACAAGGCAAATAGCCGGAATATCGGTCTTTCATCTTGACAGAACAATCATCGATGCCGATATAACGTTCGGTGTTAGTAAAAGAGGCACAATGGGCTAATCACCTGTTTGCCAGATACTTTGATTACATGTTTTCCCCAGGAGCCTTGTGCTCTTTGGGTCACCTCTACACCTCGTTTTGTGGGGTAGAAGAGGTTCCGATTATGATGATGATGATGTTAGTTAAAGAGGTCAGAAATGAAATGTAGATTTCTCCATGAAGGACCATTACCATTTGAGGCAAGAATCGGAGGCCGGCAGGGCTCCTTCTTGTCATCATTTTTCTTCTTCCTGACTGTAAATAAAATGAACCTACTTTGTCAGAAAGGTGGATTTTTTTAATCCAAAGTGGAAAAAAAGGTAATGCGTTTTACTAGAACAAACTTCAGATAATATTGCCTACGTTGCGGCCATAAAGCCGTCGTCCGGGAAAGGAAAGAAAGTGAGACATGAATACAGTCAGTGAATGCAGCTAACGCTTGTCAGGGATCGTGCGACAAATCAGACCAGATACAAGTAATCAGAATTGGAATTTAGTGGACTCTAGCAAATTAGTTTGATGCTCTTGAGAATGCGAAAATAAAAACAGAGTACTCGACATGGAGTCACAGTAATTGGGGGGGAGGGGGGGGGGTTGTTTTTTTTCTAATAAAAAATATAGTGTGGTTAATTCAAGATAATAACTCTGATATCAAAATATGGCATCATCTGCCCACAGCACTCAGTCCAAATAGGGTAAAATTGGGTCTTTTAAAATACACAAAGACAAAAATTATGATATAAAATGGCCACATAGCGCCTGGATAAATATTCTTACAAGACGTGGATTTATACACATAACTTGGCAGCGATATACGTTAATAAATTAAAGAAGAAAATTCAATGGAATCGGTTTTACACATTGATGATACACTGGAATTAATTAATTAATTTAGCAATATGCATAAAGCCCATGGGGTCTCTGATGAGATAAGAAAGAACAGGCCTACTGTACCATCAGGCATGTCGTACATGGCGACTGATATGAGTTGGGGCTGGCAACCGTATCACGTAAAACAAGTTGCCACAGAAACAAACACTGCAAGAGTCTGTGACCACGTGGTGCAGGCTTCCTGCTAGGAAAACAGCTGTCGTGTTGGCTCCGTGCCCTGCAAGAATCGTCAAGTAAAATGATGAAAGAATATACATAAAAAGTCAGAAACAGACAATGATATCAAAATACTTACACGCAAGGCAAGAGTGGCTTTCGTTGTATTGGGGAAATGTATGGAAATCACAAGAAACCAAAGTCTAATACAACAATATTCTGCTGGCAGTTGTACTGTGTTGAGAGCCGCAGTAACACTGGTTCGATCCCTAGTTGGGGTGGAGTTTTTTAGGCCGCAAACTGCTCCGGGGTCAACCCATCCTCATGAATTGGGTACCACATCATCCTCTAGTGTGCCGATGGTCAAGAAAATATGAGCCTAACACCATATTCCCAATATGCTTCAATGGAGTCACAAACTGGGGTCTCTGCAGAATAGATGGATTACAACTGTGTGACACGGCCGCTAATGTGAACCTAGTGGAATGTATCAGACTAGGGAACAAGAGATGACGCGAAGACGATTGTGAGGATAGAATATACATTGAGGAAATCTGTTGATGGCATTACAAGGCAGTCCTTGTTCTGGAATCTCCATGGTAACAGAGGGAGAAGACCGAACTGGAGACATAAATGGAAGGGATAAAGAATAAAGCGGGAACAGCTTTTGCTAGTCTAAACAACATCTAGAAGTCCTCTCAGTACAGCACGAGCACCAAGTTAAGATTATATGAGAGCTGTGTATTTTCTGTGCATCTCTATGGTGCTGGGAGGCGCAGTGATTAGTGCACTGGCTTCCTAGCTGGGTGGTCCATGGTTCGATCCCCAGTTGAGGTAGGATTTTTTAGACCGCAAACGGCTTCGGTGTCAACCCAGCCTCATGAACTGGGTACCAGAACAACTGGGAAAGTTAAGGCGGCCGGCGTGATGCTGACCACATCACCCCTAGTGTGCCGATGGTCAAGAAAATACGGGCCTAACACCGTATTCCCAATATGCCTCAATGGGCGTGTAACGGGATCCTTTACCCTCTATGGTACGGAATTCTGAAGAGGAACAGAGAAGGAAACGTCGAAATTGTCCTCTTTCCACACTGCATAAGGGAAATTCTCCGAATCTTGTGGCTGAATACCATCACCAACCAAGAGCTGCTTACTCTGAGCAACCAAGAGAACACGCACATCATCATAGCTGGCAGACGCTGCAGTTGGGTTGGCCACATCATCAGAAGAGAACCCGATGCCATCACAAGAACAGCTTTGCTATAGACCCCTGAAGGAAAGCGAAAGAGAAGCCGACCAAAAACAACTTGGCGGAGAACTGTGGAGGCCGAGATGCAAAGAATGAACCAGAGCTGGGGAACTGTACGAAAGATGGCCGTCGACCAAACAAAGTGGAAGCAGTTTGTTGCTGTCCTACAAGACCCCACCAGGCGTGATGGCCACTGACTGCTTTGACAGTCAGCGGCTAAGGATCAAAGAAGAAGAATATACAGAAGACATTGAACGGATGGCACAAGACTGAAGGACTACCATGAATTTAAAAAGACCTATGCTCATTGGGAAGCTAAATGGTAATTAAAGAAAAACGCGGAGAATAAAATTGCGTACAATGTTAAGCACGACAAAGAAGACATGGAAAGAACAATCGCAGTATAAAGAGAGAGAGAGAGAGAATGCCACGAATTAACTAATGCCAGCTTCACATATGGCAAAGGGGTTGGTGCTTTATTCGTGTTTCTTGTCACTAAACTGCGTATCTCTTCAAAATATATGAGAAAAGACACTTTAACAAAAATAGTTTTGCCTCGTATTGGGGAGACGCGCTTCATTCAACGCGGCACGTCGGTTATATTATTGCGCATATCCAAATATAAAAGACTTTAGGGTCTTGAGATATATGATGAAAGATATTCATTTAGGTACAAGGTAATAAATATATAAATTTAAAAAATAGCATGTTATAGAATCAGTTTTATAAATTATCAGAAAACACGGGACGTTTTGGGATGTACCATTTTCTCTGTTAATTTATAAGTTTATTTCCTTACCAGTTTTACAGCAGCCTCCTTTTTTTTATTTATTTAAGTGCGAAATATGGAAACTGCGGATAGTCGGAGGTATATAGAAATTATTATACAGTATACGCATTAATATTAACAGGACTGTATTCTCCAGTCGCTAAATATATTCAGCCATTATAATTGAGCCGTGACTCTGCATGACTTCTCATTAAGCTATGTTTTGGAAAATCACTACACATTAGAGTGTATATCATCCGACGTCAGTGGTAGGCAACTCAGGAGCTGTTGGGATCTACTTTAGAAATAATGAGCTCTCTAAAGGTCTACTTTGATAAAATCATGTGTGGTTTTCAGGTCTCCGACGACTTCGAATCTCAAAAAGTGCAGCCATTGCATAACTTTCATCTCTTCTAGACGATCTGATACATACAATCCAACCGCCACAGAGTTGGAAAATTCAAATATCATCTCTTCCGGACGATCTGCCCCGTACAATCCAATCGCCACAGAGACGGAGAATTCAAATTTCATCTCTTCCGGACGATCTTCTACGTACAATCCAATCGCCACAATGATGGAGAATTCAAACTAAATGATATTTTACCAAATCTTAACTTGACTTGAAAGAAAAGATTGCGTATCTATCTTGGGAATTTCACGGATAAAGGAAATTTCAGCACGCTTACTCGTGGGTTTTCACTGGGAACGCGGAAAAAGGCTTATTTAATCCTGTGAATTCTTCGCTTGTAACTCTCGACAGGAAAGGGCTAGTCAAAAATTGTATTAGCTGAAGCATTCTTTCTCTCCCCCTTTAAAAAAAAAAATGTCGCCTAGAGATCTATCAAAATCATCTGGTATGTCGCTCTGACTCCTGTCCTGTGTTTTACAGGCATTTTTTAAAGCAGGGATCATTAACTCTGTTAACAACATGAGATACGCTATCATTGCAGGCAGACGCTGGAACTGGGTTGGCCATGTCCTCAGAAGGGACCCTGACACCATCACCAGAACTGCTATGCTATAGACCCCCAGAAGGACGACGAAAGTGAGGCAGACCAAACACAAAAGGACTCCCCCAAGGGTAAAACCTGGCGGAGAAAAGTGGAGACTGATATGCAAAGCATGAACCGGAGTTGGGGCACATCACGAAGGATGGACACCGACCGAGCAAAATGGGGACAGTTTGTTGCTGCCCTACAAGATACCACTAGGTGTGATGACCACTGACTGTTTTGTCAGTCAGGGGTTAAGGATCCAAGAAAGAAAACAACAAGTTTTACCTTTACTAAATTTTGACCGGTTAGTTCACGGTCGATTTTCCGACTTAGCATCACTTAACTAAATTGACTTTTCCCCCCACACAACTACCTTAGAAGAGTTTCACCTGTCTGTAGCATCTGTTTGTCAGAGTGGTTAAGACTCTTGCCTCTCATGGCAAAGTTACTGGCTTGCAGGATCAGTACCTGGTAACATCACGCCCCAATCTACCAAGCTAGGTACCTGATTGCTCGTGAATTAAAAAAAGCAAAAGCAGCAAGGAAGGAAACGAGCCCTACACCTCATAAAACTGAGACCTAGTAGTCTCTAACACTTCACTCGCATACCGCAGTATATGCTATGATCATCATCATAGATTTCCTTGGCGATCCTTAGGGAGCATGGATCCACCATTGTAATTGGTTCCTTTGCAGGAAGCCTGCACCAAACATCCACATGCTCTTGCAGCAGAGGTTTCTGTGCCAAAGTTTTACATGATGAGGATTTCCCCCAAAAAACAAATAGGGGAATTCCAGAAATTGTGCCCAAATAAGAAAAAGAAAAAAAAAACCACGAATATTTCTCATAAATCTGCTATTATTAAGGATGGGAACAAAATGCGCATTATTTCAATAGCAACGCAATTTATTTTCCGTATAGGAATTTCCTGAAAAATGCATCATGAAAAGATTGGACAGGATGTTACCGCTAAGGGGTTTTAGTTTAACGCACACTTTAAAAAAAATAAATAACCACTTCGTTTACCTGGGACATTAAAGAAATATGTAACGATGTATTCTGACTGGCATATACATTTAACGATTTATTCTAAATTGGACACGTATTTCTTACGTTTTAGTCTTTCTGACGTGTTGGTCTGAATGGCGACACGTAATGATACCGTTTTAGTCTAACTTGGACACATTTATTTCTGACCTTTTAGTCTAAGTTGGACACGTTTATTTCTGGCGCTTTAGTGTGACTTTGACACTTAAATATGAGTTTTAATCTAACTTGGACACAGTTATAACTGAAGTTTTAGTATAACATGGACACATTTATATGTGACGTTTTAGTCTATGTTGTGTAATCTTGCATGTTCAAAAAACAGATCATATAAGAACTTTGTATTTCTTATTTCAAAGTTACAGACTTTCATAAATGGGTGCTTGGATAGATTATAAGGATTCAAATGGTATGACAAGATCACGAACGTGGAACTGATGAAGAGAACCAGATAGGTGTCAGTAAACAAGAAGATTATTAAAAAAAAAAAAAAACGCTGGCGATGGATAGGACATAAACCTATTGATAGCATTACTAGGAAGTCCTAGTTATAGAATCCCCATGTTAAGAGAGGCACACGATGAACAACACACGATGAAGATAGCTAGGGACCGGAAATGGATAAACGAGAAAGACGGCACATGAATGCTTGGTATAACTTCGTTGAAAGCCCATGCTCCCTAGGGAACTGAAGAATATTGATGATATTGTTTTAATTCAGAATGATCGAGAAACTCACAAAACTGAGGACACCACGTAATATAGCTGTGCTTGTAAATGTTACGCAGAAATAGTTCTCAGTACGATATCGCCACTTTTAGTTACTAGTGTTAATTACTGTCAAGGATCCCGTTACACGTCCAATATGGCATATTGGGAATATGGTGTTAGGCCCATATTTTCTTGACCATACGGCACACTATGGGTGATGTGGTCAACATCACGCCGACCGCCTTATCTTCCCAGAGTTGCTCTGGTACCCAATTCATGAGGCTGGTTCGACCCCGGAGCCGTTTGCAGTCTTAAAAAATCGCACCTCAACTGGGGATCGAACCACGGACCCCCGAGCTAGGAAGCCAGGGGATTAAGCACTGCGCTACCGCAAATTACTGTAAGAATGAATTTATTAACTCTTAGAGGACGGGGTGGTTTTCCCATGTTTGCAGCAAGCTTTGAGTTTTCAAATAGTATTAAAGTTTAAGGGTCGATTCTTTTCACATTTTTTATTAAAGTATGTCGATGTTAGAAGTAGTTGTAAAAGAAATTAAATGAGAGGGTTAATAAAACATAAAATTAGGAAAAAAACAAACAAACACAAATTTAGTTCAAATATCATCATCATCAGTTGCCATCTCCACAACGAAGGTTGGCTGTAATGGATCTCCAACGTCTTCTGTCTCTTGTCTTGGTGGTGCACTCTGATAGACTCTTTCCTGTCCATCTCTTGATGTTATCTTCCCACTTATAGCGTTGTCTTCCCCTTGCACGTTTGCCTTCAACTCTCCCTTCTGTTATGGTCTTCTGCAAGGTGTTATGCCTTTTTATGTGGCCAAAGTATTTTAACTGCCGAACTTTGACCTCCCTCATTAGTTCTCTTTTCATACCTAGATTTTCTAGGACCTCCTTATTTGTTTTCATCTCTTTCCATGAGATACGCCCCATTCTTCTATATATCCACATTTCAAGAGCCTCAATTCTTTCTTCCAAATGCTTATTCATCGTCCATGTTTCTGCACCATACAGAAATGCAGAATATATATAACACTTTATGATTCTCAGTTTTAATTTGTGAGATAACTGTTTGGATGTCAGTATATGTTTCATGTTGTTGAATGTAGCTTTGGCCATTCCTATTCTCTTCTTGATTTCTGTTTCACATCTGCCATCTTCTGTTATTATATGACCAAGATATACGTAGCTCTTGACTTGTTCCAGGATTTTCCCATTTACGCTTATCTTTAATGTGGGTTTATCGTTTGTTTTGCTAATTATCATAGTTTTTGTTTTCTCAATATTAATGTCGAGTCCATATTCATGACTTATACTGTTCACTTGCTTCACTAGTTCTTGTAACTCCTGTTCGCTTTCAGCTAACAACACGGTATCATCTGCATATCTAAGGTTGTTTATTGACCTTCCACTGATGTTCAGTCCTGGTATTCCTGTATCTGTTTGAAAATTTTTTCGGTGTATAAATTAAATAGGCAAGGGGACAGCACACAACCTTGTCTGACACCTCTTTTTATGTCTATGTATGGTGAATAATTCCTTCCCGATCTTACTGTAGCAGTTTGCTCCCAATAAAGGTTACTGAGTATTCTTATATCTTTTCCATCAATACCTATGTCTTTGAGACATTCAATTATTTTCTCATGATGGACTCTGTCAAAGGCCTTCTTATAGTCAATAAAGCACATATACATACTTTTTTGGACCTCTGTATATTTTTCTGCTAATATTCTTAGGCAAAATATTGCCTCTCTTGTTCCACTGTTCAAATATACCGGACCCGAAGACTGGCCTCTGATCATGAGGACCTGAGAAAAAAAATCAGCCCCTTAAACTGCTTCTCGTCCTTAAAGAGTTAAGTTATTCCTTACTCTTTTACTGATATAGTGAGCAATGATACACTGTGGCACCTTCTGAGATCTCTGATGAAGATATACAGGGTATTCCACGAAAAAGCGGCCCGTGACGTCATGGAATGCTGACTTATTGTGTCGGAAGTAGTGTGAATGGCCAAGTAGTCCTAGCGATCCCGTACGGATAAAATTCTCAACAATAGCTATCCTTTCTTGCAGTGAAAACGTCATTGTGATAGACAGTTTATTTAAACACACACGATGGTTTTCAAATACTCACGGTCCAATCACGGAAAATAATTTAGGTCAATCTAGTACTACTTAGAACCTTTTATAACCGACATTGTAAACATTGAAAAATCTGGCTACTTTCACTTTGTGAATGGGGCCGCTTTTTCGTGGAACACCCTGTTAAGAAACCCCGATGTGTAGAAGAAAAAGAACCATTGATACCTCTGATATTTTGCAATGTTGTTGTTGTTCCAATCCCCAGGGATTCGAGTTATTCACTCTTTTACCCTTGTGGTAATTCCGGGGGTAGCTCTGAAAGTTAGCATAGTTGTGTATTCCCGATGACAATACAATAATCAGTCAATTATTTAATAATTTAATATTGTAATTATGAGTAATTAAAGTTTTTCGTAAAGAAATGTAAACAAATCAGGGCCCATAATCAAGTTAATTACAAAATTCAAGAGTTCGTGGTGTGCTTTATTTTTCTTTGAGTAAAACAGGGATATTTCATCAGTTCGGGTTGACTTTGGATGTGATGGTGTTCATATCATTCAACCTATGTCAATTCAATGTCCTGCGAAAAAAAAAGCTCTGGAACTGCAGAAAGAAGAATGTTGCCGCTAGTACTTTCATGGGCTTCGATAGTTCACAAAATGCAAGGAAGTACAGTCGATTCTGCTGTAATCTATTTGGGACCAAAATTATGTGCTGAAGGTCAAGCATATGTCGCCTTAAGTCGAGTTCGGTCTCTAGATGGCCTTCAAATTGAAGAAATTGATTGCACCAAATTAACAGGCACAAAGCCATGTAATATTGACGATCTAAAAGAAATGGATCGCTTAAGAAATTTTAGACCAGATTTACAATAAGTAAAAATATTGTTTATGTTTTAGTATGTTGATAAATGCCATGTATAAATGTGATAATAGCCACCACAGATAATGTCTGGATGCGGGTGTTATGTTTTAAGTCGTGTACTGGTCATCACTGACGAAGGTCTGCTTTAGATTACCTCTGCACCATTAAATCAACCTGTCATGTTGACATTGAGTGGGAGTGTCAAGTAACGCGAATGGTGTACTGGTTCGGTGTAATAGACCACTTGATAATATTTCTCACACACTCTCATGCAAGGCAATGACGACTTGAACTGCAGCGGGCATTTCACACCGTTTAATAGAGACGCGCACATCAGGACAGCACGGAACATAGTCATAGGAACATGTTGACGTATACATCATTAGGCATTTGAACAGTAGATCATATTTCATGCAGCATTCAAATATGATGGAAGATATAAGGAATCATTCAATGTTCTGGCAGCCTATGGCCACATCCCCTAACTGACTGAACGCATCAGTGGGTGTGGGTGTGTAAACATACAAAGAGTTCACTGGCCGAACCTTTTCCTTGGCTAAGTTCTCCAGCGACATATATCAAATATTTATGTAATAAAGTTAAACCACGATAGGGGTTTTCATATTAGTGAGATCTTCATATCACTGTCCGATAATAAGTTGGATATACTGTTCTCAGGACAGCGATCCATAACGATGACAAGAAAACCATATGGCTGCCTTCCTGAGTTGTGCTCGCTCACCCAGCAGAAGGATAATGATAAGCCAAAGTTAATTTGAAGATCAATAATTTCCTATAGTTTCCCTACAGTTCCACATTACTAAGGTTGTTACATGTAGACATCAGCTCTGTTGGGAAACCTGTCATCTTCAATGGTATATCAACGACCAAACGATGTTCGAAACACGATGCATCTAGGCCTAACCACGTAGAGATCATCAAAAGAAAGGGTCTGGTATTACCTGGAGTCCGAATTAATAACAAAGTGCATGAGGAGAATCTCTGACAAATGGACTCTTGCAGAGACACTAACTTCTCCTGGAAAAACATGCACAAATCACTTTTCAACCTTGAAAAGGACCAGCCCAAGAAAAACACAGTCAGCCATATCAGGCGGCATTATCGAGACTCACTACGCATGCCTCGAAAAACGAATACCTGCCCCAGTGTTCAGCACAAAGAATATAGTCCGACCTAAACATACAAAGATATACAATATAAGACTGAATCTTCTTGTACTAGACAAGTAATACATATAAATTCAGGCCATAAACACATTGAACAAGATCAATCTATTTTCTGGCCCTAACATATGAGAAATTACATAAATTCGGTATTCATCCGCGAAATCAATATTCAAGGGGAGATCATCCACATAATCAAAAGTATAAATCAAATCATGGATGATATAACTTTGACTGTAACAAAAGTAATCTCTTTTTCATATCAATTAGTCATGTCGTAATCCGTGCGTCAAAAATATGTGCGCAACAGATTACCCCCCCCCCCCCCCCCCGGGGAAAAAATGGTACATTTTTTTCAAATACATCTAGGAGCATCATACAACAGGCTCACAACGCACGAATAACAATGCGCAGATGATAAGCATTCCAAACAAATGTAACGCCTAATGTGAGGCTATGTCGTCATATGGCACGACAAGTGAGAATATATCTCAGGATCTTAGAGAAAGTATTTCTCTAAGTATAAATATTTCCAGAGAGGTGTCACCAACGCATACTACAATACTGGCAATGCCACAATTTCTACAATAGTTTATCCAAAAATTTCATCTTAGGTATCTTAACATCATGATTATCAAAGACGAAAAAACACCAAAAGATCAGCGGTGAATATACATCAATGAACCGCTAAGTAGTGATACAATCAATATATTATATATTACATATGTGTACATATTTTAGTATAGAAAAAATTGTAGTAGAGTTAGATCTTAGTAGAGTTAGATCTGTAAAAATATCAGGATCTAACGGTTAGGTGGAATCATGTGGGCATCTAGATAAGATATCTGCCATCACATTTTCTGAACCACGGATAGCTCGCACCGAAAAATGAAAAGGCTGAAGAGCAATCGCGTATCGCGTTGATCTTGCGCTCTTCAGATTTTTACTCTGAATAGCCGTAAGAGCTTTCTGGTCAGTTTCCACAATGAAATGCGCGCCAAGAAGAAATCTTTGAAGTTTCAGGATTGACCAAACCATAGCCAATATTTCACGGTCTAGGACCGAGTAATTCTTCTCTGCGGCATTTAGTTTCCGAGAAATATACATCACAGGATGCAGAATTCCGGAGTACTCTTGCATTAGTGCTGCTCCAATCCCTGTGGATGAAGCGTCACTACGAAGAATAAATGTCTTATCTTTAGTAGGTAACACTAAAATAGGTGAAGTAGAAAACATAGTTTTAACCTTATCCAAAGAGGATTGACATTCTTGAGTCCAATGGACTATATTAGGAGACCCTTTCTTTAACAAGGAAGAAAGAGGTGACATGATTGAGGACAGATTCGGGATGAATCGTCCATAAAATTGTATGAGACCTAAGAGACTTCGCACTTGCTTTTTAGTCTTAGGAATAGAAATGTTAAGTATCTTACTTGTATTATGGTCCTCTGTTTTTAAGAAACCATGACCAACACGGTGACCTAAGAAAGATATTTCGCTAAAACCAATACAAGCTTTAGATGAGATAAGATTCGACGCATCATGCGTACGAATGTTGCAGGGGCGTTCATAAGGCCGAAAGGCGTGAAATTCCATTGGAACAGACCCCTTGGTGTCGAAAAAGCAGTAAATGGTTTGGCGTGTTCGGATAGAGGAACTTGCCAATATCCCTTAGACAAATCAAGTTTAGTGAAGAAATGAGAATTTGATAGTCTAGTAAGTAGCTCTTCTAGTAAAGGCATAGGTTCAGCATCAAATTTCGTCACTTTGTTCAATTTGCGATAATCAACGCAAAGACGTATGTTATTGTCTTTTTTCCGTACAATAACCATCGGCGAAGAATATGCTGATGTGGATGGTTCAATTATTTTCAGATCTATCATCTCATCCAACTCTTTCTCAACCTGAGCTTGAAAATGTATCGGGATAGGATACGGTCTGACTCTTATAGGATTATGGTCAGTAAGTATAATGTCGTGTTCAATGACATCAGTTTGACCAGGGATGTCAGTAAGGACATCCTGAAATTGTTGTCTTTGTTCTCCTAGAGATAACTCGGGAGAAACCGTAACATCTTTCCATGACTCGTTAGAATGAAGTGGATTCATCGGAAAAGGGAGATTCACATCCGAGAAACTCGTTTCCTCATCCTGTATTACTGACAGCGATGAGTAATGTCCATGTGGGACTGGAGAATCGTCCGTTGCCTGGTAAACAGGTTGTAAATAATCCGGACGTTCATGGAATTCCATGAGCATGTTGATGTGGAAGGTTTTATGCTTCCCGTCAATATCAACGATATAGTCAACATCGGAAACTTTTGATATTACATCGTACGGACCTTTCCAAGAAATAAGAAGTCTGTTTTCCCTACAATGTAGCAAGACAAATGCTTTGTTACCCGGACAAAGTTGTCGCAAGCATCTCTTCTTATTGGCAAATTGCCTTGCCTTCTGTTTCGCAAATTCAGAAGAAGCAGTTGCCAATTTGCATGCTTCGATAATCTTGTGTCTAAGTGCAATGACATATTCGTAAGAGGATTTTGTGTCATCGACAATATTATCAGCAGTTATAAGGTCATGAAGTAATGACATAGGACCTCGCGGTTTCGCACCAAAAACAAGTTCAAAGGGAGAAAATCCTGTATGTTCGTTGGCGACCTCTCTGTATGCAAAGAGAGCCGCGGGTAAAACCCTGTCCCAATCCTGAGGATGATCTTCAGTTATCTTACCTAACAAGTTTTTCAGCGTTCTATTCAGACGTTCTACCATCCCATTAGACATAGGATGATAAATACTACTCAGAGATCTCTCTATCTTAAGAGTCGACATCACTTGAGACATGGTATCCGATATGAGTTGGGTACCATGGTCTGATAATATTTCTCCTGGGAATCCCAGACGAGAAAATATGAGCCAAAGAGCATCCGCAATATCGGTAGTAGTTATGCTCTTCAGAGGAATAGCCTCTGGCCAACGTGTGCACATATCCACACACGTTAAGATAAATTGGTGTCCTCTAGCAGACTTTGTCTTAAATGGACCAATGATGTCTATCGCCATTTTTTGAAATGGTCGAATTGGAATATCTGCAGCCTGAATAGGTGCAGCATGGCGTGGACCTTTGGATTTAACTTCTTGACATACCTTACAAGATCGACAATAGATTCGTATGTCGTTGTTCACAAAAGGCCAAAAGAAAGATTCAAGAACTCTAGATTTAGTACGGGAAAAACCCATATGCCCAGCACACTGTGAATCATGAGCGTGCTGTAAGATTTTAACTCTCAAATTTTTGGGCACAAGAATTTGAAAATGACTGGACTTAGCGGAGTCTTGTACCATACGTACAAGTACGCCATTCTTCATCGTAATCCAAGATTTACGATTTGTATCTTTATTTGGATCACCTTTTGTTGCTAACGTGAAGAATTTTTTTAAAGTAGGATCATCTTCCTGTTTCTTTATGAATGAGTCACGAGAAATTTCCAAGGGATCACCTTGGTTCTGTGTATCGTTATCTTCAGAAGGTGAACATTGAGGCACGTTAAGAGCTTGAGCCCTAGTGACTACAGCATTAGCAGTTTGCATATTCCTATTTTCCCAATCAACAATTTGTTGCGGAGTGCATTCTTTCACTCCATGAATGCGACCGATTATAAGATCCGCGATCGGATTCGGGAGAAGACATGCGTGTACATGTCCTGAAAAGAAGGGAGTAGCAATGTTGACAATGGCAGTAGAGTACTTCTCCAATGTGCCACCAAATGTCCCCTACTTGGGTTTGAATCATAATATTCATGATCATAATTTAGGGATGAGCCCACTCTCCCGTTGAACAGGTGCTAAAGTCGTAGATACTGGGCCAGAAGGCGCACCGGAAACCACAGTATCACGCAACTCGCCTTTTTTTCTATGGAGAGTACACCGTCATGATCATAATCATCATGCTCATTATAATGAGTGTCTCTGTATTGTTGGCTTTGTTGTTTCCATGAAGGAAAACTTGGGTAGTTCCTATAGTGACTTCCCTTGCGGAAATGTCTATAATTATGGCCGCCCGTGTATCGAGGACTGTCAGCCAGATTTTAGTTCTTCGGAGAAGAACCCTGATTGGAGTGGTTACCTTGGTTTTGATACTTATTCCAGCTAACCTTTTTATCAAATTTATTTTGAGCTCCTTGGAATTTGTGTGAGTAATTATTATTGTATTGTGTTGCTGACGCAACTGGCATACCCTCTTTAATCTTAGTGTTGCTAAGAGTTACGTCAGGGTGTGCCGTGACGTATTGGTCACAAAGTTCTTGCATTTGTTTTAATGTTTGAGGTTTACGCTCGTGTAAAAATTCAAGGAATTGTTTGTTCACAGAGGACATGATCTTGTCTCTGAGCAACAGATCCATAAGAGCTTCATATGTGTTCTCTATTTTGGATAATTCAATCCATCGTTGAAATGTAAGACGTGCTTTTGCAATGAATTCTGAGAATTCTACCCCTGTCTCAGGTACCATTGTCTTAAACAAAATACGATAACCTTCCTCTGACAGTTGGTACTTCTTTATTAAGGCTGCCCTGATAACTTCATAATTATCCTTGTCAGCTTCCTCAACCAAACATAAACTCGTCAGAGAATCACCTTTTAGATTCTCAGACAACTGATTAGCATATTGTGATTTATCCACATTATGAGCTCGACAACACTCGAAAAGCAGCAGCTGGGAGACTTTTTCAGGCCATAAATCGAGGATTCCTCAGCAAGAGAGAGGTTGGTAAGAAAACGAAGATGGCTGTATACCGCTCCACCTATGTCCCAGTCTTGACATATGGATGCGAGTCATGGGCAATGACTACAACCCATAAAAGCCAGATCCAAACCTCAGAAATGAGGTATCTGAGGAAGGTGGTTGAAGTAACAAGAAGAGACATGGTACGCAACCAGACGATACGTCAAGGCCTAAAATGCCACCCCCTACAGACCCAAGTAGAACAGTCCCAACTAAGATGGTTTGGCCATGTCTGCAGAATGGGAGAAGATCGGCTACCACGACAAGCATGGGAAACAAAGAGCCAAGGATCCAGACCCCGAGGACGACCCAGAGTCCGCTGGGAGGACAACATTAGACAATCTTTGAAGGACCGAGGACTAGAATGGAACCAGGCCAGGAGGAAGACAGCCGATAGAATAGTCTGGCGCTCTCTCTTCCAAACCTCTACACCTCACGGTAGAAGGGGAACGACTAAGTAAGTAAGTAAGTATGAGCTCGACAAACGCGTTCAAATCTATCAAGCCAGAATGCTATGTCATCACTGGCAGAGTTGAACGCTGGTACCTTGACCTTGTAAGTAAAGGGTTTACCATTACCACCAGATGATTGATTAACATTACTCATATTTGTCAATTTCATTTTTTCTAACTCAAATGCTAAAAGTTCTTTCTGATGTTCATGTTCTCTTATTTCTTTTCTCTCCTCAGATTCTAATCTTTTTTGCTCAGTAGCAGCTTCTCTGTCTAATCTCTTTTGTTCAGTCTCAGCTTCTAATCTTTTTTGCTCAGTAGCAGCTTGAAGTTTTCTCTCCTCATCAGCAGCTTCTAATTTTTTTTTCCTCAGCAGCAGCTTGAAGTTTTCTATCCTAAGCAGCAGCTTCTAATTTTTTTTGCTCAGCAGCAGCTTGAAGTTTTCTATCCTCAGCAGCAACTTCTAATTTTTTTTCTTCAATTAGAAGTTTTCTCTCCTCAGCAGCAGCTTTTCTCTCCTCGGCAGCAGCTTTTTTCTCCTCAGCAGCAGCCTTTTTCTCCTCAGCTTGCATCTGCAATCTGAAATTCTCAGCATCTATCTTCTTTTGTTCAATTTCTGCTTTCCATATATTCTCATCTTTTTGTTTTTTCTCTTCAAATTTTAATGCAATGGCAAATTGAGCAGATGAATATTCTTCCAATTCTTTACCAGATTTACCAAGGGTTAACCCTTGCTGGATAAAGTAATCTAAATTAGCCATCTTGTCTTATGAAATCAGTAACCTGAAAAAGTAAATAAATTACCTTATCCCACTTTAATGGGAGACAAGTCTGTACTAAAGACTTGTATACTCACTTTATTTTATTTCACTCTCTTAGTCTTAGTCAAAGACCTTATATGGCTATCTTGTTTATAATGAAACAAATGATCACTTGAGTACCTGTGGAAAATAATATCTTTCTATCCCAATCAATGTGGGAGACAAGCCTTAAACAGGTCTTGTATACTTCCTTGTACAGTAATAATAATAATAATAAAGTACTGGCCTGTACTATCATATAAGTGTATTCAAATATACCTCCTATTATTTGTCAACCAAAGACATTAACACAGGACAAGCATAAAAGACAATATAAAAACAATTGCAGAAATCAAATTAAATTAAATTAAATATAAGGAACTGAAGTAAGTAAATAATCACAGAATCTGTGATGATAACTGCAATGGACTAAACAAAACAAATGACGTCACAGAGTATAAACATAAGGGTGTAACGAACTGAATAAAAGGAAAGATGAGACCAACAATTATACAAACAAATCAAACAAAAATAAAGAACAGAGAAAATATTACAAAAACAACAATGGGACAAATCACCACAGCTAACAAAAATAGCAACAGATGTTGCATGCAAATTTCAATTAAGAAATTTGCTCCCTATGGAACACTAGTACAAGACCAATATTACTCGGTATTTCTTGTGCTAGTCACCTCACCAACCGCCCACGGACATGTAAACAACTATACATATACACAAATAACATATAAACATCAATAGCATAAATGCATACATTAATTAATTAGATGTGTTGTGTTTGGAATGTGTTGTAATAACTGCCACTTTTAATAAGTTCTTAAATTCTTGAACTAATTTCAATTTTTGATTTATTTTATTACCCTGTTCAAATATTTTTTTGAGCACATAGAAGATCCACCGATGAAATCTATGCACTTTTATGTTCCACAACACTGCAACAACAAAACAGTTTATGGCCTTCAATGTTAATATGGTGAACTTTTCACTTGTGTAGCAATGTCTACTTGACATAAATAAAGTCTGTACCACAACATGTCACAAAGCGCTGATCTGTGAAAGAATGACTACACAACGCTGGCCTAATTACTGCCTGTACTGCAAAATGTCATCAAGCGCTGACCTATATTCTGTATTCACTTGATAAGACAGGTCATGCTGACTTCGACTGTGTAGTTGTACTGTCAACCTGTCAATCCGTGTTTGCGTGTCCTATCTTGCGTCAGGAATGGTCTGGTACAATAAACCCAGGGATCTGGCCTACCACTGATAAAAGCCGATATAAATGTGATAAATGCCACCACAGATAATGTCTGGATGCGGGTGTTATGTTTTAAGTCGTGTACTGGTCATCACTGACGAAGGTCTGCTTTAGATTACCTCTGCACCATTAAATCAACCTGTCATGTTGACATTGAGTGGGAGTGTCAAGTAACGCGAATGGTGTACTGGTTCGGTGTAATAGACCACTTGATAATATTTCTCACACACTCTCATGCAAGGCAATGACGACTTGAACTGCAGCGGGCATTTCACACCGTTTAATAGAGACGCACACATCAGGACAGCACGGAACATAGTCATAGGAACATGTTGACGTATACATCATTAGGCATTTGAACAGTAGATCATATTTCATGCAGCATTCAAATATGATGGAAGATATAAGGAATCATTCAATGTTCTGGCAGCCTATGGCCACATCCCCTAACTGACTGAACGCATCAGTGGGTGTGGGTGTGTAAACATACAAAGAGTTCACTGGCCGAACCTTTTCCTTGGCTAAGTTCTCCAGCGACATATATCAAATATTTATGTAATAAAGTTAAACCACGATAGGGGTTTTCATATTAGTGAGATCTCCATATCACTGTCCGATAATAAGTTGGATATACTGTTCTCAGGACAGCGATCCATAACGATGACAAGAAAACCATATGGCTGCCTTCCTGAGTTGTGCTCGCTCACCCAGCAGAAGGATAATGATAAGCCAAAGTTAATTCACAATTTGAATATCAATAATTTCCTAGAATTTCCCTACAGTTCTACATTACGAAGGTTGTTACATGTAGACATCAGCTCTGTTGGGAAACCTGTCATCTTCAATGGTATATCAACGACCAACGATGTTCGAAACACGATGCATCTAGGCCTAACCACGTAGAGATCATCAAAAGAAAGGGTCTGGTATTACCTGGAGTCCGAATTAATAACAAAGTGCATGAGGAGAATCTCTGACAAATGGACTCTTGCAGAGACACTAACTTCTCCTGGAAAAACATGCACAAATCACTTTTCAACCTTGAAAAGGACCAGCCCAAGAAAAACACAGTCAGCCATATCAGGCGGCATTATCGAGACTCACTACGCATGCCTCGAAAAACGAATACCTGCCCCAGTGTTCAGCACAAAGAATATAGTCCGACCTAAACATACAAAGATATACAATATAAGACTGAATCTTCTTGTACTAGACAAGTAATACATATAAATTCAGGCCATAAACACATTGAACAAGATCAATCTATTTTCTGGCCCTAACTTATGAGAAATTACATAAATTCGGTATTCATCCGCGAAATCAATATTCAAGGGGAGATCATCCACATAATGAAAAGCATAAATCAAATCATGGATGATATAACTTTGACTGTAACAAAAGTAATCGCTTTTTCATATCAATTAGTCCGTGCGTCAAAAATATGTGCGCAACATATGTCATAATTTTTCTAACACTAAAAAGAAGAAAATAAAAAATATTTTAAACACACGCTTTTAATGCACTAAAACCCCAAAAAATTTTTTCAAAGAGTTTATAGCTTGCGGTCAAAACATGTAACATCAAATTGACAAAAAGCGTGGGGCGCTGATTCTGCATGAAATAAACTTCTGCTTTATACTTCATGAGACACTTTTGGATAAAATATATGATAAGCGCGTAAGCGCCCCTCGCTTTTTGTCAATTTGTTGTTACATTTTTTGACTGCAAGCTATAAACTCGTTGAAAAATTATTTTGGGGTTTTTAGTACATTAAAAGCGTGTGTTTAAAATAAATATTTTTTATTTTAATAGCAGTTTTACGTCGAGAGTCTCGTTCAAACTAGACACAAAGTCCACCTGATATGATAGGACGCATGTCTAAATATAAAAGATCTTGAGGTCTAGGATTGATCTCTCTGTTTCTCTTACCGTGGGAATTGCAGAACAAGGACTGTCTGGTAAATGCGGCCAGCAGGTTTGCTCGGTGTATGTTATATCCACTGGTTATTTACCGAGAAGGTAGTACAGTTCCTACCTTGAGTGAATATGCATTACCATCAAGGGACTTGACGAAGAAGCTATTAAAGCTGTTATACTAATGCTCTTCTGTCATTACTTTCGGTGGACACTTTTATTGTTTCATTATCTACATTTTGTTTTCTTTCTTCTTGCTTAATTAGTCGTTCCTCTTTCACTCAGGGGTGTATAAATTAACTAGAGAAAGTGACATGCTATCCTATCGACTGTCTTCATGTTGGCATGGTTCCAGTTCATTCCTTGGTCCTTGAAAGATTGTCTGATATTTTTCCTGCAAGCGAACTTTGGGTCGTCCTGGCTCTTGGTTTGCAATATTTGTTGTGGAAATGTTTTCTTCGCTTTTTCAAAATTTAAGTTGACTAAGGCTTTAAATAATTTTATTTGTATGTTCTCGCAGCCTATAAAACTGATCTCTCTCTCTCTCTCTCTCTCTCTCTCTCTCTCTCTCTCTCTCTCTCTCTCTCTCTCTCTCTCTCTCTCTCTCTCTTAAAACCTGTATCAATGCTAGAAGAATAATTTTGTTAGTTCTTCACTCGAAAGTAAACACAGAAGGTGTGATGTAAAATTTGAAATGACAGTAAGTCACCAATTTATTGTCAAATTTATCATCGCGTGTTTTGTTTTCTTTCTGGTCCCTGACACACATTACTTGGCCCCGTGTGGTTCTAGAGGATCTCTAAGGAGACAAAGTAAGAACAGTACTGCTGATCCCCAGCAGTGGCGTACTACAGCCGGGATGGACTGGTCGCGTCACGGGGACCCCAGCACTGAGTGGGCCCCGGTCAATAGTGGTCGATGGGAGCCCCGCCTTTACATATATCCTTTTCATTTTCGTTGTTCCTGCGTTTAAACGTCATAATCAGCGTTGCCACTCCTAGGTTGATTCATCTAGATCTATGTTTTTCGTGTCCCGTCTATGAGTCATTTTCCTTCATTAGTTGAACAGCGCCACCTAGATCAACATTCGGTTTTTCGCTCAGAGTAGCCCCAAAATAGCTTAAAGCCCCCCCCCCCCCCCTAAAAAAAACCCCACCTAAAGTAGCCCAAGTCACCCAAAAGTAGTCCAAAAGTCAACATCTAGGTGTTCGTTAAGGTAAAATCTAGAGTTTTTTTTTTTTTTTTAAATGAGAGTGGCAACACTGATTATAACAAGTTGCAGTTTTTGGAGACATAAACGGACAGGATAAAGAAGACTTTGAAACAATCATCAACTAAAGTTATTGGACAGTAGGACCTGGCAGAACTTTGTTGAAGGCCTATACTCCTTCGGGAGCTGATAAAGACCATGATGATAATGATGAAGTAACTAGTTACTTGTTTGTATAAATGTGCCGTATATTTATTATAATTGTTAAATAAGGAGGGCCCCACTTAATTTGTACCCGCTGTTCCTTATACTCGGACGCTTGTCGTATTCAGCGTTGCCACTCCTAGATAGAGGTTTTTTTTTGGTCCCGTCTAGGTGGCATTTTCCTTCATTGGTTGAAGAACGGCACCAAGATCAACTTTCGGTTTTTCGCCCAAAATAGCTCAAAAATAGCCCCAAGTCGCCCAAAAGTAGCCCAAAATTCAAAATCTAGGTGTATCTAAATGTTTTGGTCCAATCTAGGTTTTTTTTTAAATTCTGGGTGGCAACACTGGTCGTATTCCCATACTCATATAACAAGGTGCGTCCATATAGCGATTGTTATTTCACAAGTGATCAAGCATGGGTTTCTGGATATGTAATGATCATGTTATATTGAAAGTAGCCAACTCGCATGCGCACTAAAGCACAAACACATATGTAAGGCCGGCATTTGAGCATTCGGCGCCCGAAAGCGAGTGTTATGTATATGCGTCCTCTACGGCACACTTGTAGCTACGAAGATTAATTTAACTCTACGTGAAAACTAAGTAAGATTTATAAATAAAACTGCAGATCAACTTTAGATAGTTATTACTTACCAAAATAATTTTAAAAATAAAATTAGGAAAACAACTAAAAACAGAAAGTAAACAAAAATGTCGCACTCAGGTTTTCGTGTTTTCTTATAAAAGATTTATATGTGCGCGCTCTGGCCTGGGTAAATAGTGTCACAGCTGATGATCGGAGCAGTTTCTTCTTGACGAATAAAATAATTCATTTTCTCTTCCACTCTAGTGCCCCTTTCCCTAAGCGTCCCCGGCGGTCGCCTCGGGCGTCCTGCTTTAAGGCCGGCCCTGCGCATATGTAAAAGACAAACATTATTTTCAAAATGTTGAACTTTCTTCTTTCCTTGTAGACGATGGCAGTTGACAACATCAGTATAGAACCTGATTTTGACCATTAGCCAGTGCCATAATAAATATAATGTCTGCTGTACAGAACTGTGCTTCTAGGACACACGTACAATTTTTGCGAGAAATTTTGCAAACTCGTTCGAAGTCTGTACCGCACAGATTAAGAACAGTAACTCAACAATGGAAATGTTCACCTTCCCAAAGGGGGTATCATATAGTGGGCTCACGTCTGGAAAGGAAAAAAGAATCTTGTGGAAGATATCCAGAAACATACCGCGTTCTAAACTCAAGTGGTCTTACCAACACGTCAGTGATGGATAGCTTCAAAAGATTGGCCGTGTGTGTCCGTGTTAAGAGCACGTTCACTAAACCAACAGAAACGCTTGACTCTTCGTCCAACAAGAGAATCTCTGATATTCCTGAATTGGGCGTAACAATTGACGAAAACAGCCTTGAACACTCAACACTGCAGCAGACGATTCCAGAAACGTTTGACAACTATCAGGTGGCATATGGAAGGAAGTCGACACTTGAGCTTCTCCGAGTCCTCAGCTTTTTCTTTTTATGCAGATCTTCATTCGTCACAGATAATGCTGTAAAGGTAATTTTGTGTAAATTTGGTCTTCATCTGTGTGTCGACATTTGGTTTTTGTTTGTTTGTTTGTTTGTTGATGTGTGCTAAAACTGCCAACAATTCTTCTGCCTCTAAATACATCATAGCAGGTCGTAGATAGGACTTAATAAAGGGGGGGTTTATAAAAAAATTTCGGCACAAAACATGTTTGGTACAGTATAATTTCCCCACAAATGTTTTTCCCCCCCCCCTCCCCTTTTTTTCTCCTTCTTCCCCCCCCCCCCCGTATCTACGGCCCTGCATCATATTTATTCATGAAATTAAAAGCAACAAAAAAATAGGGCACCAGCAAGAGTAGTTTCCCTGCTTGCTTGCTTACTTGCGTCGATTATATTGCTGTTATACCCTGTTCAACCGAAGTGGTTATAATTGGGGTATATTGTGCGTTAGGTTCTTCGATGCTAGCCGGCTGTTAGTCCTGAAAAGGACTGGTCCTAAAAAGGACCACTATCTGACTATCTGGATTGCTCTTCGTTGTTTGTCTATTTGTTGTGCCGTGGCATGTTCCATAGTGTATTCATATTCTGCCTCACTATCTGGCTTGTGCAGTTTGCACAGGTACGGTTTGCATTTATGGCCTTGTAATTGAGATCCTCCATCGCCTTGGGACAGTCGCGATATGGGTGGCTCCTTGCACAATACCGGCAAACTGTATCTCTTCTGCACGTTTTCTTTGTGTGGGAAAACTGCTGGCAGTTGGAGCACTGCATGACCGGAGGGATATATGCTTCTGTCCTTTTTGATGTAGTTTGGAGCGTCAGTCTCTCAGGTCTTGTCGATCCTTCAATAGTTACTACAAATAGATTTGTATCTTTCTTGTCCCAGGTATTTAGCCTTTCGACCTGTGTGATTTTGACATCTGTGTTTTCGGTTTGTAGGTATCTGTGAACCTCGCTTGCGGGCCATCTGGTATCAACCCCTCTTATGACCAACTTCTTTGTTGTATTGGATGTTTCCATTTTAATTTTATCTGGTGGGGCAGGTGGACTTCTTTTGGACCGGACTCCAGTTCGGTCATTAGCGAAGTGGTTGTTTCAGTGTTGTTGAGAGAAAGCACGACTCCCTTTTCGTGTCTCCCTACTTTAGCGATGCCTCTCCTGCCAGTTATTACCTCGAGGATACCGATCATTATGTCATCGGGTAGGGCCCTGAGTGAGGCCTCATCTCCAGACATCTGGGTGATCTTAACGATCCTCTCCTGTATCGTATCTGTGTTGTTTGTCTTGTTAATCTTTGTCCTTTGTTTCCTTCTCCGGTCTTGGTTAGAACAAGAATCATGTTCCTGCTCGTTGTTAGAAAGAGCCTTTTCTTTTGCCTGAGCTTTTGAGTTGTTATCCGTTGCTGTTTCGTCCAGACTAGGTCTAGTCGCTTGCGTCTCGGGGTTTTCGTTGGCTTGTATATCGGCTCTCGCCATTTGCACCATCTGAGTGTTGTTTCGTTGGATCTGACATTCCTCTGCCACTTGGTGATCACCGTGGGACACTTGGTTGTTCTCCATTGAGTTCCGGCGTATCTCTATGTCTGCTGTTGGTACGTCAGGAGCTACTTCTAATATTGCTTCTTGTAATGCTGGAGAGAGACTAAGGAACTCGTCTCCGTCTTCACGAATTCTGCGTAGTGCGTCTATAATTGTCTCCGCGATATCTTCTGGGTCTAACTCGTTCAGTTCTGAAGTTATTGTCCTCTCATCAGCAGCAGGCTGGGAGGTGACGTCTTGCTTTTCTGCCCTTCTGTCTTCCTCTTGTGCTTGTACCTGTCTGTGTTGTAGAGCTGTCTCTTCCACCTCCTTCTTAGTGTTTGAAGATGGGTCGGCTGTTCTCTCCGGGTGGCTGTTTCTGGTTTTGTTATACTCATGGTTGATGTTCAGCGCTGGTGGGCTGGTGCATACTTTCCTCTTCTTGGTGCGTGGTTTATTTCGGACCATTTTGACTATATTGCGATATATTGATGTAAGAAACTCCTAGTATATGGTGTAGCTGGAGTAGTTTCCCTCACTTCCAATGTTAATATATCCTAGATCCCCTCAACGTGCAGTATGCCTATCTTAAGAAAGTGAATTCTGACGAGGTCTCTTCAAACATGCGGGAAAAGTTACCCGAGTCAATCAACCCTATATCATAGTGTGGTCACGGTATAGGACTTTGTGTTCATTTTGAAGTGATTGACGAGACCTCACCGAGCTCCTAGGTACACCAGAAACTAGGCGGAAGGCTGGCGAAAAGAAGTCAGCCAGAAAGTCCATTCGTAACTATTTTGAGTCTAGATTTTAATGGTCAAGCAAGAAGTCACAGACTTTCATAATTGTATGCTTGCGTTGAATAAAAGGATTGAAATGGTGTGATAAGATCACCAATGTCAAGGTGATTACCCCAACCAGACAGGTGCTAATGAAACAAGAGAAGAGAAGAAGACACTGTCGGTGGTTAAGACACACAATGAGTAAATCTGTTGATATCATTACATGGTAGCCTCTGTTCTTGAATCCTTAGAGTAGGAGAAAAAGAGGCTGACAAAAACACGCGGAGAAGAGAACTGAAAACACACATGAAATGCATTAAGACTGCATGGAAAGACTTTGACCCAGAGCTGTGGAGTCTGAGTCGTGGAGTCGGTTATTTTTTAGTGGAGTCGGTCAAAAATGTCCCGCCTCCGACTATGAATTTTACGAGACTTAAAGTCAAAGCAGATCCACGTTTGATCCATGCAAGGGAGGGGGCGCTTTAAAAAATCTGACATAACATTGTAGTAGAACTCCTAAAACCACTTTCGTGTACATTTTTTTTTTTTAAATATAAAACGTTTGCCTCGTTTTGGCGAGGCGCGTTCCGTTCAACCTAGTCGGTTATATTAGGGCGCATGTCCAAACATTCATCTTTACATAATGTAGGAAAATTTCAGTGGCTTCTGATCATAAATAAAGTTTTTTTTATCAGAACTGGAAATGTGTTGGCACGTTTAGAAAAAGCACACAAAAAACGAAAATAAACTATATACACTGTCAATTTCCCCGTCATTGTTAAAATGAAACTATTTTGCCTCATGGTGTTTGGCAAAGCACGCATTTGTGTGCAGGTGTGAATGATTTGTTATTTTGTATTACGGTACTGTATGAATGAATGAATAGTTTAAAATGTAGTCTACGAAAGCCATGTATTCATTTATTCACACACATACCATACATATACATTCATCTCCATATAAGTGCATAATTTTATGCTATATATCACTAGTTTAAAAAAAAAATCTGTAGTTGGAGTCGGTATCGGACTTCTAAAATATCTGGAGTAAGGGTCGGAAAATTTGTTGGCCGATTCTACGACCCTGCTTTGACTAGATGGTACGAGACATGAAAACAAGGCATGAATTTGTTGAAGGCATATGCTGCTTGGGAAGTTGAAGGGTGCTGAATTAATGAATAACTCGAGATACCGACGGCCGTAGGAAAGTGAGCGATGTGGTAAAGGGGTGGTAAGTTTGCTTTACAAAAGGGTGGTAAGTTAGCGTGAAAAAAATGAGTGGTAAGTTTGCGTGACAAAATGAGTCTTCAGTTAGCGTGGCAATAGATGATAAGTTCACGTGACAAAAGACGTGGTAGGTTGGCGTGACAAAAGGAGTGGTAAGTTAATGTGATATGAGGAGTGGTAAGTTAGCGTTGTCGTGCAGTTATACCGGCTGGGACATCAATTGTTGCACTGCTACCGTATGAAAGGTGTATGACAGGGTGGCCTTTGGAATATTATGAAGAAGGTCTCTAGAAATCGGCTCGTTACGAAAAGATAGAGACCTAAACGAGATAAGGACACGAAGAAGAGAAGGCGAATGTTCTCCACTAGATAATGATATCTAATAAGTCATGAAGAGGGAATCCGGGATTCTTGCGACATTGTGTTATTTTCCTAAAATCTCGATTAAAAAATCCCCCCCCCCCCCCCCCCCAGCCTCTCAACTGAAGCATTTTGCATATATGTAGATACGTAACACAGACAGCACAAATGATTCTAATTGCTAAATAACAAATTAACGATCAACAGGGGTGTACAGTTTATTTTTTAAATATTTACACATATAGGGTTAGTAGAAAGTATAAAGAATTGTTGGGAAAGACGATTCATACATGAAATGTAAAAATTTAGTTAATTAGATATGATAATGAAACTATGTAAATAATGCAATAATGATGAGATAAACTAAGTATTACCATACTGATGACAGTAGTCTGCAGTCCATAATACTTCTAAATTTCCTTCACTGTACGACGGTTCAGTGTAAAATTATTTGTCACAGTGTGGGTTATCTCAAAGAGAGCACTTATTGCTGTAAATATCGCTCGTGTAGTAGTGAGAAACTTGTAAAGTGTATTGTCCCTCGACACTCGGAAATCGTTGTAGCGTAAATAAACTGTTGACGTTTGTCTAAGGAAACTGACTGTTGTCTGGTCATGAAGAAAGCACTGAATTAATTTGAATTCTTCACTAAACGATCTTCTTGTACAAGTAGGCTTCGGGCAATGAAGCTTGACTGAATGAATTTACGTCGTGCAATACACGTTTGGGTAGATGAATTCACTTCATGCACTGACGTGTGAGTAACTGAGCTTGGTTTAATGCTATAATCTTTCAAGTTAGTTGAACGTGATATATGGACAGTCAACTTGTGAGTACGTGAACTTTATTCAGGCAATACTCTTTCGGGTGAGCTGAAATTGATATATAGGAGAGTCAACTGTATGTGAACTTGATAAACAGATGAATTAAATGATAAGGCCACTGACGTGTACTAATGCGGATATCTTCCTTGTAACTTAGGAAGATCATGATGTCCTATCATGCGAATTCCGCTATCCGAAAGTAGGCTTTCTAGCTTCTTTCTGATTAGACGCCAAACACTTAGTGTGAAGACTCAGATTTCTGCAGGACTCTTTTATTCCCTTTGCGAACTCCTTAAAAACCACTTTTAGAATGATTCCACTGGAATGAAATTGTAATCCAAGGCTAACGCTTTTGAAATTCGACTTTCCTTCAAGAATATTTGTAGGCGAACAGAATTCTTTCGGACGTTGCGTTATATTCTCTGATTATCAATGTGTAATAATTTTGAGGTGGCTCCTACAGCTCCGTCATTCATCCACTATCCTGTCTTCCGGCTTGCAATGCTACGTCTGATCGCTTGCTTGCAAGGCGAGGCCCGTCAACATTTGAAAGGAGCGGGATATCGTAACAAATCTGCTGGGAATGAAGAAAGCGTTCTGTCATTACAATGAGCGATTATCCGCCCTTTAGTCAAGTTATATCTCTTTGGAGACTAGAGTTATCTCTCACTTGTCGAGACATGCCGACGCTCCGTCTTTTATCTTGCTGTGTCCCAGAAAAGAGATTTTTGCTTTTATGCCGCTATAAAAAAAACAGACCATCTGGGTTAATCGGACTTCAGTCTATAGTCCTGTGATAGGGTGGGCGAGAAATATTGATGCTGTTTTGCTTACACACTCGCACCCGACCCGAACAACAATAAAACTCTGATTCTAAGGCAGGGGCTGTATTTATTTATACAACCCTCTCAGTGACAAAAAGCAAATAAACGAACGCTAAACAAACACCAAACAAACACCCAGCCAGTGCTCAATTGCTAATCTCAAACGCAAACAAAGCACTGACTAGTTAAAATCAAAATAGTTAAATAATGAGAAACACCATGCTCTCACCTGTCAAGCTGTCCTTCTTCCACGCCACCTGAAACATTCAACTATCGTGCACACACACACTCAGTCCATGCATGTCGTCTAGTGAGACTAGTATGGTGTTGTGCATGAGGCTGGCATTCTCACCATGTCAGGTGGCCCCATGCTCCATAAGGAGGCCAGTCACATTGGTGGCCCTATGCTCCATAAAAAGCGAGAAGAGACATAATTTATTCCCAAGTGGACCCACGTGCTCTCATAAACTACCCTACAAATAACAACAATTAAATAATCATAAAATGAGCATGAAATAATATTAAACAATATGTACAAGCATTACTCTCCTTAGTGAGAATAAACTACTACCTCGAAACCGATCCACATCAATATACGTTCCTACATTGTGAAGCATGTCGTATGTGACGATTGGTACACCTGGCAACAAGCATGTCGTATATGACCACTGAAATAGCATATAAATGCTTCTCGTAGGCTTATGATGGAAACCAGCTGCTTTGGTGTTTCCATGCTCCGCAAGGAGCAAACAGAGAAATGCCTCTGTCTCAAAGTGCCTTACGCACAAAGGAGTGGCACTGTTCTCACCGGAAATCTAAATAACTATTCTCACCTCAAAGTAACCCACTAAAAATATACAGTAGAATTATTATCAATTATCGTGAAATACACTAACTAAATTACCTTTACATCAAAGAATAAAATAAAATTACACTTGAGCTAACAAACGTTACAATTAGCCCTCTGCGCTCTCAAATAATAAATAGCTTAAAATCATTGGGCCTATAGCACGTGGTAACTAAGAATGTTAATGCCGACTCACAGGCGCCATCTTTATGCACATTAACACGTGGCTGCCGGCTGCCATCTTGCCAACAGTTAATATGTACTATCTCAATTTCAGTCCCTGATATCATTTCTGTCCAGTTCCATGTATGAAATAGGTTCCTACTATATTCGCTTTTCTGCCCGGTCTCATGAATGAAATAAGTTCCTACTATATCCTTACAGCCGCGATCTGGACTTAACACGACTAATAAAACCTATCCACACATTATTTTCACTCATCTATAACTTTAAAACTAATTATAATGTCCTACAAGAAATCTCCTTTGGAAACCCATCTATTTAATTCTATTAAACACTAGAACTGAGTCACGCTGAATACTAATAATAAAACAACAAAACACTAATGCTAATCTCTACAAAATACGCTAACAATAATAGCTTACGTGCTCTGGTTTCTTTGTCCATTAGTCTTCTACCGGCTGCGCGTATCTTGTCGCTTGTTCTCTCTAGGCCGCTCTTGTGAAAATGAATTTTTCGGTTCGTTCGTTTCGTTCGTTCGTTCGTCGACTATATTGCTGTTATAGCCTGTTCAACCAAAGCGGTTATAATTGGAGTATATTGTGCGTTAGGTTCTTCGATGCTAGCCGGTTGTTAGTCCTGAAAAGGACTGGTCCTAAAAAGGACCACTAGCTGACTGTCTGGATTCCTCTTCGTTGTTTGTCTGTTCGTGGTGCCGTGGCGTGTTTCATAGTGTTTTTCATTTCCTGCCTCACAATCTGGCTTGTGTGGTTTTGTGTGTTTTACGCTCCTCGTTTCTGTTTCTTGTGTCTTCATTTTCTCCTGAATCTGAAATAGCGCTTTTTCTATTATTGATGGGAGTAGCTTTTCTAGCGTTTCCTCCATTACTTCTTCGTCTGACTGGTCGTTCGTTTTAGTTTCTCGTGTGTTGGATGTAATTTCCTCATTGGGTATTCTTTCTTCTTCATTTCTTTTGAGTATTTCTGCGTTTTCTTCTTTCAGCTCTGTCAGCTTCTTGACATCTATTTCTATTTGTTGCTGGATTCTTTTCATTTCTTCCATCATATGTTTAATGCTCTGCAGATCTATCACATCTTCTCCACTGTCAGTTTGATCTTCGGGAGTCTGCCTGCATCTATTTTCGACCTGGAGTTTCAGTTTAATTTCTTTAACTTCTGCTGTCAGCTGGTGGAGCTGTCTTCTATCTATCGTGCGCTGTTTGTCTGCGACATCCGCAGCCACTCTGTGTTTTGCCTCTTTGAAAGGGATGTTTTTGGACACAGCTTTCTTCAGGATATTCTTTGTTTCCTGAAACACAGGGCAGCCTTTGTACCTTGCCCCTTGGTTTACGTGGCAGTTTGCACAGGTACGGTTTGCATTTATGGCCTTGTAATTGAGATCCTTCATCGCCTTGGGACAGTCGCGATATGGGTGGCTCCCCGCACAATACCGGCAAACTGTTTCTCTTCTGCACGTTTTCTTTGTGTGGGAAAATTGCTGGCAGTTAAAGCACTGCATGACCGGAGGGATAAATGCTTCTGTCCTTTTTGTTGTAGTTTGGAGCGTCAGTCTCTCAGGTCTTGTCGATCCTTCTATCGTTACTACAAACAGATTTGTATCTTTCTTGTCCCAGGTTTTTAGCCTTTCGACCTGTGTGATTTTGACATCTGGGTTTTCGGTTTGTAGGTATCTGTGAACCTCGCTTGCGGCCCTTCTGGTATCAACCCCTCTTATGACCAACTTCTTTGTTGTCTTGGATGTTTCCATTACTACTTTTATCTGGTGGGGCAGTTGGAATTCTTTTGGACCGGACTACAGTTCGATCATTAGCGAAGTGGTTGTTTCAGTGTTGTTGGGGGAAAGCACGACTCCTTTTTCGTGTCTCCCTACTTTAGCGATGCCTCTCCTGCCAGTTATTACCTCGAGGATACCGATCACTTTATCGTCTGGTAGGGCCCTGAGTGAGGCCTCACCCCCAGACATCTGCGTGATCTTAACGATCCTCTCCTGTATCGTATCTGTGTTGTTTGTCTTGTTAATCTTTGTCCTTTGTTCCCTTCTCCGATCTTGGTTAGAACAAGAATCCTGTTCCTGCTCGTTGTTAGAAGGAGCCTTTTCTTGTGTCTGAGTTTTTGAGATGTTATCAGTTGTTGTTTTCGGACTAGGTCTAGTCGTTTGCGTCTCGGGGTTTTCGTTTGCTTGTACGTCAGGAGCTACTTCTAATATTGCTTCTTGTAGAGAGAGCCTAAGGAACTCGCCTCCGTCTTGAATTTTGCTTAGTGCGTCTATAACTGTCTCCGCGATATCTTCTGTGTCTTCCTCTTGTGCTTGTACCTGTCTGTGCTGAAGAGCTGTCTCTTCCACCTCCTTCTAAGTGTTTGAAGATGGGTCGGCTTGTCTTTCCGGGTGGCTGTTTTTGATTTTGTTATTCTCCTGGTTTGAAAATGAGAGCGTTATTATGGCCCTCTCACAGTCCTTTATCTTCACTCGCAAATCCTAATGAGTAAAATGTTGCAAACACGTTTGGTTAAACAGGGGAATTATGTTATCAAACGAACTGCTTTATCGCCAATATTGCAATACACAATGATTTACAAAATGAGACAAAGAATTACAGGACTGCCCAAAGACTTGAAAGATTAAAGTTAAAATTACATACAACAAAGTGTGTTTGCGAGCGATACTAGACGAAAGGGCAAAGACGGGGAAGAAAAAACGAGAACGATGGTGCAAAGGGTACAATACGACGAAAAATTACTACCACCTTATCACAAGCGTGACAAATTGATGGTAAGTTAGCGTGACAAGAGGAGTGGTAAGTTAGCGTAACAAAAGGAGTGGTAAGTTATGCGTGACAAATGGAGTGGTAACTTAGCGTGACAAATGGAGAGGTACGTTTGTATGACTAAAGGAGTGGTAAGTTAATGTGACAAGTTATTGTAAGTTTGCGTCATAAGAAGGGTTGTAAGTTAGCGTGACAAGAGGAGTGGTAAGTTAGCGTGACAAAAGTAATGGTAAGGTACCGTGACAAATGTGATGGTAAGTTAGTGTGACAAAAAAAATGGGGGGGGGGGGGACTAAAATGTGGGTAGTGATGAGATACGTTAGTGTGACAGATGAAGTAGCAATTTAGTGTGCCAAAATCGGTGGTACTATTGTGTGACAAGTAAGGTGGTGGTAATTTAGAGTGACATTTCATGTGACAATTTAGCTTTACAAGGGAGTGATAAGTTAACGTGCTAAAAGGAGCGCAACGTTAACATGGCACAGGAGGAGTGGCTAGTTGCCCTGAGATAAGTAGTTTAAGCTACCCTTACTAAAGAGGTGGCGGATTAATGCCCCCAAATAAAAAACTTTTGTTTTTAAAACAGTGCTGTCTTTCGTGCAACCTTATTGTATGAACATGTTTACAAGTAAATCATATCTATAAATATTCAGGTTACTTTAATGTCTTCGTTTTCGAATTATAAGTAAGGTTTATTTCTTTTTTTTTTTTTAAATAAAAAAACGTTAACATTACCTTGACCTTACTAAATAACAAATAAATAAAATCTTCGGAAATAAAAGTTATCACTTTCCATCCCCCCCCCCCCTTTTTTTTTTTGTTGCTTCTTCGGGATATGGGGGCCACTAATGTAGTTTCCCTCATGCAGGAAGCTGCAACTTATGTGGCAATTTCTTTTACAAGACTGTGTCCCCAGCCCCATGCACGGACTTGACACTAGTCGCCTTTTACGACATGCCTGACGGGACCAGTGGTCCTAGTATTTGTCTCATCTTCTTTATCTGGACCACACGGGGGACCCTGTATGTTTCACATCTATGAAGTTTTGCATGAACTTTACTTTCTCACCTCCTCTTCTATTTATGTTTTGTTTATATAAAATCTTCCAATTAAAACTAACAGAAATTCAGCACAAGAACTTTTCTTTGACACAAACCTGGAGAAAGTCCTGGCCAGTATTCAGCTGTCCACTCAGCTTGGAGATCGCTTCCCGATGACACAATTCAGGATTTCTGCCCTCATGGCGGGAGATCTGACGGTAGACTTCCCTTATGTCATTTTATCTACGTGTTTATTTGTCTGCTTCCATCTTTCTGTCTATCTGACTCGTATGACCACTGTGTCTAGTGACGTCAGTCAGTCTGTCTATTTATATCAAGTTTATCTGTGTAATTACGTCAGATTTATTTGTTTAATTGCGTCAAGTTTATCCGTGTAATTACGCCAGGCTTATCTGTCAAATTACGTCATGTTTCACCATGTAATTACGTCAGGTTTATCTAAGTATGCCATGATTATACGCAGTGCTTTTTTTTCTAGAAAAAAAAGGTGGGTATACTGTTTTTTTTTAAAGGCATGTATTTTAACGCAGTTTTTTTAGCTTCAAAATCATTTAATATTTAAACAGTAGTATCAAAGCCAAGTTTTTTTTTTTTATTTTGGAATACAGTGGGTCTCTGTTACAGGCGGAGATATTTGCAAAAAAGATTTACAATTGGTGATGAAAAAAAATGTGTTATTTTATAAAGAAATATATTTGTGCGTTTGCCTATTTAATTACGAAATACACTGGAGTTTGACGTTAATTAGCAGATTATCATGAACTTACATGACAGTAAAGCTCCACTAACAGCCGAATACTTCTGCTTACTTAATGCACTATTTTGGTACTGGCACAGCATATACCCCCCCCCCCCCCCCGTATCTACGGCCCTGTAAATGATAGTATATATTTTTTTAAAAATAAGCTTTCTTTCTCTACTTATTTTGCTTATTCTTATTCATCCTTCTCCTCCTCCTCTCTATCTTCATGATTTTTTTTTCCTGTTTATCTTCACAATCTTCTTCCTCTTTATTTTCACAATTTTCTCATTCTTAATCTTCACTATCTTCTTGTTCTTTATCTTCCCAGCCTTTTTACCCTTTATCTTCCCAGCCTTTTTACCCTTTATCTTCACAGCCTTTTTACCCTTTATCTTCACAGCCTTTTTACCCTTTATCTTCACAGCCTTTTTACCCTTTATCTTCCCAGCCTTTTTACCCTTTATCTTCACAGCCTTTTTACCCTTTATCTTCACAGCCTTTTTACCCTTTATCTTCACAGCCTTTTTACCCTTTATCTTCACAGCCTTTTTACCCTTTATCTTCCCAGCCTTTTTACCCTTTATCTTCCCAGCCTTTTTACCCTTTATCTTCACAGCCTTTTTACCCTTTATCTTCACAGCCTTTTTACCCTTTATCTTCACAGCCTTTTTACCCTTTATCTTCCCAGCCTTTTTACCCTTTATCTTCACAGCCTTTTTACCCTTTATCTTCCCAGCCTTTTTACCCTTTATCTTCCCAGCCTTTTTACCCTTTATCTTCCCAGCCTTTTTACCCTTTATCTTCCCAGCCTTTTTACCCTTTATCTTCACATTCGTCTGCACAATCGACATTCTCATCTTCTCCAAAAGCGTCTTCTTCTTTATCTTCACAATCTTCTTTATCTTCACAATCTTCTTTCTCCTTATCTTTACAATCTTCTTTCTCCTTATCTTCACAATCTTCTTTCTCCTTATCTTCACAATCTTCTTTCTCCTTATCTTTACAATCTTCTTTCTCCTTATCTTCACAATCTTCTTTCTCCTTATCTTCACAATCTTCTTTCTCCTTATCTTCACAATCTTCTTTCTTCTTATCTTCACAATCTTCTGTCTTCTTATCTTTACAATCTTCTGTCTCCTTATCTTCACAATCTTCTTTCTCCTTATCTTCACAATCTTCTTTCTCCTTATCTTTACAATCTTCTTTCTCCTTATCTTCACAATCTTCTTTCTCCTTATTTTTACAATCTTCTTTCTCCTTATTTTTACAATCTTCTTTCTCCTTATCTTCACAATCTTCTTTCTCCTTATCTTCACAATCTTCTTTCTCCTTATCTTTACAATCTTTTTCCTCTTCACGAACTTCGTCCTCTTTATCTTCTCAAATTTTCCATCTCTAACTTCAAATTCTTTTCCTCTTTATCTTCACAATCTCCTTCCTCTTCATCCTGTTCCATCCTTTTCTTCCTCTCCTTTCTTCATCTGTTTCTTCGTCTTTTTCGTTCGCTTCATCATCATTTCCTTCTAATTGTTTCTTTTTGAAAGTATCACGCCGTCTAAATTTGGTGATCATTGTTGTCATAGCTACTGTTTTTGAGTTTTTTTCGTTTTATTGACTGTGTTTGTTTTCTGCGTGTTTATGTTTATTATGGTTAAAACACAAGACGTGTAAAGAAGAACAAAAGAGTTTAGAAATAAGGTATGATACTGACTGGACGAGCGTCCGATTGACAGAGTGGTTAGAGAGCTGGTCTCTCGCGGCAAAGGTGCAGGGTTCACACTCCAGTCTACCCAGCTGTAAATGGGTACATGACTTTGAGTTAGGGAAGGAAAAGACAGCGAGGAAGGGAACTGATCACCACACCTCTCGATGCTGGACCTAGTATGGTGAAGTCTCTAACACTTTACTACCCTACGGCAGTATCTGCTATGGGACTAACTTTACCTTTTTTACTGACTGGGCGCTAAAATATTTTAGTTGTTTAATCATCTCATCTGTTTAATCATCTCATCTGTTTGATCATCTCATCTGTTTAATCACCTCATCTGTTTAATCTAATGTGTTGGAATCTATAGAAGACCATCAGTCGATTCTGTGCGCAGACAACTCATCATCCGGAAGTGTTACGTGGTCTGACAAGAGCCATGTTTGGACAAAAAGTGGACTTCTCTAAGGTTCGTTGAATGACTCAGATAGTTGAAAAAAATTCGTTCCAAAGTTTTACCAGTGATAAATACAGTAGAAACACAGGATGCTTAGGGATAACCCATGTGTCTGGTTTATGGTTTATGTCACATAGTAATGATTGGTATATTTATGGTAAGGAATGGAGAGGTTTAATTTGCAAAATGTATAGTGCTTGTGTTGTAGAAATGGAATACGTTCAGCTTAAGTGCAGGTTTAGGAAAGCAACCTGAGTTAACGTCTGGTTCTTCTGCTTCTTCATCGTCTGCTTTAGTCCTGAAAAGGACGTTTGTTACGTTGTGTCGCCGTTAACAGCGAAGCTGCGATATTTGCGCCTTTCGGCCCGACACATCCGTTTTCAGCATGGCATTTTTGGGACCGGCTTTGCCTTCCCTCTTCGATCCCTACTCTCTCGGCCAGACTGCAGTGATGCGGGCCGTTTCCATGAGCACCACTTGGAGGTGGAGTAGCGTCTTGGTCAGCTCTGGTT
Organism: Oreohelix idahoensis; assembly: GCA_024509875.1. Lineage (NCBI taxonomy): Eukaryota > Metazoa > Mollusca > Gastropoda > Stylommatophora > Oreohelicidae > Oreohelix > Oreohelix idahoensis. Next base: position 295,460 of record JAMPIV010008526.1, read on the forward strand.
CGCTGACCCTGACGCAAGCATTCAAGCTATGAGTCGCTGACAGCATTCATCTCGTTCACTGCGTCTTCGGTCCCTGAATAAATGTTGTGAGCAGCGTTGCCACTCCTAGGTGGATTCATCTAGATCTATGTTTTGTTGGTCTACTCTAGGTGTCATTTTCCTTCATTAGTTGAAGAACGCCACCTGAATTTCGCCCAAAGTAGCCCATATTCATTCATAGCAGCCCAAAGTAACCCAAAGAACAGCCTAAAGTAGCCCAAGTTGCCGAGATCTTGGTTTGTTTCAAAATTGAGAGTGGTATCACTTGTTGTGATTAAACAGTGAGCGTAAATCACGTGAGAGTGAAAGAGTTTTTATTAGATAGATTATGAATGTAGAGTTGCTCGCTGGGTTATGAGCGAGCTGGGAATGTGTTCTGTTGTTCGGAATGGACATGATATAGAGAAGAAAAGTTCTACGATTAGGATAATTTGTGGTGAATTGTGTGATAGTTTCAGTGGGTGAGAGGCTGGAATTTATATTTTAAGTAATTGCTCTCCACGGGATCAGTTTGATGTTTGCAGTGGAATGCTACTTTAACTATATTTATGTGGTATTTAAATGTTCGGGACATATTTCATTGAATGTTTCTTTGGGACTGTAACCATGTGTTGGTGGTTGCTTGACGAGCGACAGCGTGATCTACAGGGACCTTTCTCATACACCTAGACAACTAACTATACGTGCCAGTACACAGGTTGTGCCTTTCCCAACACATACAGCATATACCCAACAACACACATCAATACTACACGATGTCACAGGGGAAGGGACAGCTTGTGTCAGTTTATTTGTAAAATTAACTATAATATCATGTTTTTGTTTTGTTTTATAATTATTACTTATGAATACTGAATGATTTAAATCGGTGACGAATGTGCTGACCTCTACACCTCACGGTAGAAGGGGAACGACTAAGTAAGACGAATGTGCTGACCTCTACACCTTACGGTAGAAGGGGAACAACTAAGTAAGACGAATGTGCTGGAAAACGTGTAACTGGTCTAAACAATCATCATTTTCCCTAGCGATCTTTGCGAAGCATTGAGCCACCAGTGCAGCAGGTCATCCGACAAGAAGCCTGACCTTGCAGTCACATGCTCTCACAGCTGTGGTTTTTGTGGTAATGTTTTACACATGATGAAGTTGCCCGTACTATACACGGCATCATGTTAATCGCCGTGTACGATATATCTGAGGGTCGGTAAAGGATCCCGTTACACGCCCATTGAGGCATATTGGGAATATGGTGTTAGGCCCATATTTTCTTGACCATCGGCACACTAGGGGTGATGTGGTCAGCATCACGCCGGCCGCCTTAACCTTCCCAGAAGTTGCTCTGGTACCAAATTGGGGCTGGGTCGACCCAGGAGCCGTTTATGGCCTAAAAATATCCCACCTCATCTGGGGATCGAACGATGGATTACTGAGCAAGGAAGCCAGTGCACTAACCACTATGCTACCGCGACTCCTATATATCTCAGGGTGCTGTAGGCCTGTTCTTTCGTTGTCTTTTTAGTCCTAGGTTCTCAAACTTTTCCAGACTGTGGCACACTGGGCAATGCAAATTTCTGTCGAGGCACACACGTGTTCTTAATGCTGGACTCTCGTGTTTGTGACACGTAGATTTATAGTATTTTACAGTTTATACTGCATTGACTATATTCAAATTCTATTATAAAATATATCTTTGCAGGAAGACATGACAAATTTGAGAGAGATTTTAAATTTTATTATTTTCATCGTGAAATGCCAGTCTGCTTGGAGGTACAGATCTTCTTTATTCGTGGAGAAATACTGGACATCATTTTTTACTGTCAAAATTTGGCGCCACACCTTTGGCTGTCTCGTGGCACACCAGTGTGTCGCGGAACACCGTTTGAGAAACCTGCTTTAGATAACCACAGGAACTACTTGGGGAAGCCTAAATAAGTTGGTCTGATAATTGACAAACTGGCCACTTGGTCTGATAATTTACAAACTGGCCACTTGGTCTGATAATTGACAAACTTGCCACTTAAGTGTTGATTTGGTATTATAATCAGAATAGGGTGATTCACATAGAACAAAACTTAGCCATAGATCACATACGGCGACTTTGATAATCTTCCAACTACTTTTAAATTTGAGGGAAGTTCGCTCCGAGTCCAGCCATGAGTCACTAGTCTCGTCCAACCTAGGTGCGGTAAGCCGAATTCCCAGCAAGTCTTAAGTGATTCAACAGAACGAACGAAATGACTTTATTTTTAAAAGTGTTACCTCACTCAGAGGGAGTGGCTAGTTTTGTGGTCAAATCTGGTCAAAGGATCGTCAGTTTAATTTTTCTTCGAAGGATGACTGGACACCACAATATATTTGTGTATTTTCTCATCTATTTATGAGTGATGTGGAACTCACTCAAGGCAACTTTCAGCAAGGTGCAAAATGTCACACGTCAGGAGAATCCACGTGTTGTGTATTAATTGTCACTTCATTCAGTACAGTTTCTGGAAGTCTCTGAGAAGGAAAAGAAACAATAGTGCTGGTGCTCAATCAAGGACGCCGCAAGCAGCGACTGGGACATCATAGTTTGCATTCATGGTGAACATGCATCAAACACTCACTCATTGAGCTTTTTCTTTAATAAGTGGCTAATGTAATGAGACACGAATGAACAGTTCATTAACAAGTGATTATTTTAATGTGGCATGAGTTAATTGTTCACTAATAAGTGGTTAATTTAATGTTACACGATGTGGTAAAGTGGGATGTTATAAATATTTATAGGGGACTTAGTGTACTGACTCAGATCAGCTGTGAAGGTATCTGTATCTAATAAGTGTGGTGTATTACAGATGACCTTACTTGCTACCACATTTATATCTCAGTCAGAATTATTCTGGAATATTGTGATGACTACGTTAAATGTCTAGGGTTATGAAAATGATGAAGTGTAAGTCACAACAACAACAGACAGATAAACAATTTAATTTATTCCACAACACTTTACAACACTGTGACACTCACACACATATAACACTCTATAAGACGATCTTAAATGAGTCAAGTGTAAAGTATCAAATATATATGTAATAATTCTTTTCAATAATGGATATCCTGATTCAAATACACAGTGAACCAGGAATCACAATCAAATGTAATTACAAGTAGTATGTACACAGTTTATAAATATAATCTTTGTATTGACATATTTTATTATTCTTATCCTATGTGTGTAAGTTGTGAAGTAGTAATATGAGGTAATACTGGTTTTGTTTTTCAAGCTAGGTTGTTGTTTGTCATCATGACTTCAAGTGTTTGATTATCTTGGAAATAGTATTGGGAAAAGTTCACAGTTCCTGTCATTTGAAACAGTTTATTGTCCCTCTGTGTTAAATATACTGTCAATTTTTGAGGGGGGGGGGGCCACATAATGTTGAGCTACTCTGGCCACAGAAGCTTATCTTTCGTGATGGCGGCAGGAAAAGACTCCTCTGCTCGATTGCTTCCTGTGTTCTGGAGACACCTCACTGGTCGCTATCTGGACCAAGGAGTATGCTGTCAGCCTCTGGATTCAGCAAAACTCAGACCAGGTGCTGCTTCAATAACTTAGGACCACGGTCCCTGAAACAAGAAGGTTGTACCTCCTACTTCAGATCTAATTTATAATCTATTTCCACACTGAACACAATACATAACAAACACTGAGTTCAGAGCGGTAGGCCAACTGCTAGCTTCATCTGAAACAATTTACACCAGTATACTCCTCCCTAATGGTTACTACGCCTCTGCAATTCCAGCATTAGTTCTTTCTAGTCAATAAGATAGGTGTCAGTGTACTGTTTGGCAATTCCATGCAGTTTTACTTTTCTCCGACACGTCCTGTTCAGGTTGGAGCACTATCTAGGCCTTGCCTCATGTTTGCTACTGAACCACACACATATACAGACATAAATTATCAATTTACATTCAATTTTCATTAAAAAGATATCAAATATGTCAAGCTTACCACAATTCATGGAAATAATACCCAAATACGTTGACTGGCGATGAATAATGGCACAAATTCCGATCTGCCTCTGTCCCAGACTTTTATTTAGAAAAATATGATCTGGATCTCAACGCACTTTTTCTTAGTAAGTTTATTTTAAAATGTGGCACCGAACTGACGCTCCTAATTGACTATATTGGCGGGTCTAACCAATCGGGCCATGTTTACACAGCCTTTCAAAAAATTTTACCCTTCTCACATTTCCCCTAACAACCAAAATTAGTATTTGTAGTCCGACTAATCGTGTTTAGCCTTACATTTACTTCTATCCAATCAAATAGGATTTTATATGGTGACCTATTTCTCGTAAAATAGTGGTTTCAAAACATGCCACTGTGCGATTATTATTTGGTGTTGTCTGACACCCTCACTATTTTCTTTTGGCTATAATTTGTTAATTCCTAGACTATTTGCGTAACACTTAACATATTCTTTGTCAGCAAGTCCTAAGAAACCCAAATATATAAATTTAATGGGACTAAGGGGCTGCGTTCAAAATATGCATTTTCTTCTAGGATAGTCGTGTATTTTTATTTTAATTTTATTTTTATCGATTTAGAACCGCCACCTGTCCTGCCTTTTCGACTGTTCTGTTATACTAATGTCAGGATTTCAGACATAAAACAGTAGAATGTCATGTTTCCCAATAAGCATTTTACAGGTTTTTAAACCTAACTCTCGTAGTTGTAGTGTTTTTTATCACTGTCTATTTGAAAAAAGTTAGTGCTTCTGGCCTTACGCTTGGGGTGGCATTAATTATATATCGCGAGACGCGTGTTAGTGTTGCATGCGTTCCTGCTTTCAGCCCTTACTCTCTCTATCCTAATTCCATCTGTCCTTCCGTTTATGTTAACGTAGTGTATAAAATGAAATTAATGGAAGTATTAATTTAGGTCATTACGCAGTGTGCCTAGCTCAAGGTTTTCTTAGAAATACAGTACACGTTTTATTGTAGAAAGCATGTAGTGATGCAGTAGGCTTTACTATCAACGTGAAACGTTACAATTTGCAGACGAAGTAGAAAACAAGGGGGATTTTTGTACGCCATTGTGACAGCACTGTACTTTTACCATCTCTCTTTCCTTTTATTGAATTTATGTGTTAGGCTTTACATTTACCTTTTAATTTATATATGTGGAATTAGAATGTTTCACGACACACGAATTAACTGTTCATTAATAAGTGGTTAATTTATTGTGATATGAATTAACTGTTCACATACAAAAAGTTAATTTAATGTGACACGTATTAACTATTCATTAATAAATGTCTAATGTAATGTGACATGAATTAAGTATTCATTAATATGTGTCTAATTTAATGTGACACGAATTAAGTGCTCATTAACAAGTGTCTAATTTAATGTGACATGAATTAAGTGTTCAATAATAAGTGTCTAGTTTAATGTGACATGAGTTAAGTGTTCGTTAATAAGTGTCTAATTTAATGTGACATGAATTAACTGTTCATTAATAATTGATTAATTTATGTGACATGAATTAACTGTTCATTAATAAGTGTCTAATTTAATGTGACATGAATTAAATGTTCATTAATAAGTGTCTAATTTAATGTGACATGAATTAAGTGTTCATTAATCAATGTCTAATTTAATGTGACATAAATTACGTGTTCATTTATTAGTGTCTAATTTAATGTGACATGAATTAAGTGCTCATTTATAAGTGTCTAATTTAATGTGACATGAATTATATGTTCATTAATAATTGGCTAATTTAATGGGATATGATTTAACTGTTCACTAATAAGTGTCTAATTTAATGTGACATGAATTAAGTGTTCATTAATAAGTGTCTAATTTAATGTGACATGAATTAAATGTTCATTAATAAGTGTCAAATTTAATGTGACATGAATTAAATATTCATTAATAATTGGCTAATTTAATGTGACGTGAATTAACTGTTCATTAATAAGTGTCTAATTCAATGTGACATGAATTAAGTATTCATTAATAAATGTCTAATTTAAAGTGACATGAATTAACTGTTCATTAATAAGTGTCTAATTTAATGTGATGTGACCGTGATAGTGTGGGTTAAGGTTTGCATTTCTTTATAGTGTTCGTATAGTGTTGATGTTAGAGGTTCAGATCACTGCCCTAACCAGTGGCCAGTATGTGTGAGCAGACTATGTAAACACTCTGCTGTAAACAAGTGATGAAAAGCACTGTTAGACAAGACGTACAGATGGTTTCTAACTCTGTTGACACACTGTACTCCAACAGCAGTAAAACGAACTTCAAAGTTTTATTTACATAAAGTAGAATCCGCTTCTCTCTTCTGCGAATTTATCTCATAGATTTATACATTCAATTTGATATAATTCCCATTCGTACATTTTCTCAATTCAGCGAACATCCGAAAATCATATTCTTGTACATATCTGTCACTGATCTGCTCTCGTCTAATTTCTCCACTGCTATGTCACCTGGGTGATCTTCTAAGAAAGTTAGTTTATCTTTATAAATTTTCACTTAGTGACCTTCTGGTGTATCTTGCTAGAAGGCTGGCCTACAACTGCCAGGGATGTTGATTTTCTACCAGTTTACCTGATCACTACGTCTGTCTCTGTTTTATCTAACAAATAAATCTATCTTCAATATAAACTGCAATCATACCTGCTGTCTTGAAAAACACAAAACCTTGACAACTTGATAACCTAACTCTTGTTATGGCGTGTCTGTAACCACAGTAGCCAACAACATCAAAAATGGCTTGTTTTCCAGAAACATGAAAATCAAGAACCTCGCTCACTAATGAACTTCCAAACTACCATCTCTCTAGCACACACTTGCTAACTTACGCTCAGCGCGTTCAAAATCAGACTGACTAATTCCCCGTTCTAACATTTTCCGTTCACTCCTAAAATGTGTTCATCCTACCACAACTTTCTCGTGCGTATTTTTTTCTTGCTCACCCACCAAAACTTACAAGGGACGTAATTCCAAGTTATCTCCCTTTGATGATTAGACTCAAAACCATACACTTCTCTTCAATTCTTATTACAAAAACTTTACATGCAAATTTGTCCCACCACAATTTTGGACTCACTTAATATGCTTAACTCTAAACATAACTACTACATCTTCCAAGTGGAAACCACGGAGTTTCCTCCCTTTGCTCAAAGCACTCCTCTATACATATCACTTCCCTTCAACAAAGACGAACAGTCTTTTAACAACTCCATTCATTTTTTCCAAACCATTTATCTACACTCACTTACTTTTCTAAAACCAAACCACCGTTCACAGTGACATGAATTAAGTGTTCATTTATAATTTGCTAATCTAAGTGGAGGATGGATCCAGTTACACGCCCATTGAGGCATATTGGGAATATGATGTTAGGCCCATATTTTCTTGACCGTCGGCACACTAGGGGTGATGTGGTCAGCATCACGCCGGCCGCCTTAACCTTCCCAGAGTTGCTCTGGTACCCATTTGGGGCTGGGTCGAACCAGGAGCCGTTTGTGGCCTAAAAAAATCCCACCTCATCTGGGGATCGAACCATGGACCACTGCGCTAGGAAGCCAGTGCACTAACCACTATGCTACCGCGGTTCCATAATCTAATGTGACATGAATTAACTGTTCATTAATAAGTGTTTAATTTAATGTGACATGAGTTGATTGCTCGTTAATTAGTGACTATTGTAGTGTAACATGAATACCTGAGATCGTGATTGGTTCTTTCGCTTGTTTCCACGGTAATATTTGTCTCTCATTCTCTCTATCTCCCTGTCTTTCTCTCTCTCTATGATGTTTTACTCTCCGTACCTTTCTTTTTCGCCCTCTCTCTTTCTCTCTCTCTCTCTTTTTTAAAACTACAGCTAACTACCAGATCAAAAGAAATCAGGTCAAACACAAGAATCAGAATATTCAAATGTCTGGTCAGTCACTTCGTACTGCTTTAAATCATGGAGGAAAAAAAAAAAAAAAAAAAAAAAGCTACATACCTTCATGAATGGGTGCTTGCGAAGAATAGAAGAATTGAAGAACTATGACCCTAAAGAACATGAGGAAAGAAAAACAATGCCCTCTCAAATTTATAAAGGACAAGCAAGGCAAATTGCTTACTGCCCCGAAGGAAGTAATGGAAAGATGGAAAGAATATTTCTCAGAACTCCTGGATGGTGAGCATGGTGAAGCATCAGAAATGATAACCACTAGCACAGAAGAGAAAACCAATGATGGTGAAGATTTCATAAAGATGGAAGAACTGAGGGCAGCACTAGAGAAAATCAAGATGGGCAAAGCAGCAGGGCATGATGGTATAACACCAGAAATGGTTAAGTACATGGGAGCATCAGGCGACCTATTACTCTTAAAGGTCCTACAGGCAGCATGGTGCAACAAGACCATACCAAAGGATTGGGAGATTGCCATCATAACACCAATTTTCAAAAAGGGTGACAATCGACAATGTGGAAACCATAGAGGCATATCCCTTCTCAGTGTCCCTGGTAAAATCTACTCTAGAATCCTAGAGCAGAGACTCCGACGCCTAGCTGAGCCACAATTGGATGAGGTCCAGTGCGGATTCCGAGCAAACCGAAGTACTCAAGACCTAATCTTCACACTCAGACAGCTGAGTGAAAAGGCCCTTGAGTATAAGAGTGAGATCCATCTTTGTTTCATAGATCTGGAAAAGGCGTTTGACAGGGTCCCCTGGAGCAAACTTTGGGACTGTTTGGCAAGGAAGAATATTCCAGCACCTCTGATTCATGCTATACAGAGCTTCTACAAGTCTTGCAGAAATTATGTGAGGACAGCAAACCATAAGTCAGAAGAGTTCAGGACCACCACTGGTGTAAGACAAGGTGATATCCTATCACCTTACCTCTTCATACTCCTTATGGACGATGTCATCAAGGCATGTAAGGAGAGAACAAGAAAGTATTCAGTGGGGTACTGGAAGATGAGACAGGTCTATATTTCGGAGCTGGCATTTGCTGATGATGTTGCCCTGATTGCTAAATCAGAGGCACATCTCCAATCCAACCTGCAAGTCTGGAAGGAAGAGCTGGAGAAGAGAGGGATGGTCATAAGCAGCTCTAAAACAAAATCCATGGTGATATCACGAGAAGAAAGAAAACATCAGATTAAGTTGGGAGAACAGGTCCTGGAGCAGGTCGACCACTTTAAATATCTCGGAGCTATTATAGACCGAAAGGGAGGCATCAAAGAAGAGTTGGCCACTCGAAAAGCAGCGGCTGGGAGACTTTTTCAGGCCATAAATCGTGGATTCCTCAGCAAGAAAGAGGTTGGTAAGAAAACGAAGATGGCTGTATACCGCTCCACCTATGTCCCAGTCTTGACATATGGATGCGAGTCGTGGGCAATGACTACAACCCACAAAAGCCAGATCCAAACCTCAGAAATGAGGTATCTGAGGAAAGTGGTTGAAGTAACAAGAAGAGACATGGTCCGCAACCAGACGATCCGTCAAGGCCTAAAATCCCATCCGCTGCAGACCCAAATAGAACAGTCCCAACTAAGATGGTTTGGCCATGTCTGCAGAATGGGAGAAGATCGGCTACCAAGACAAGCATGGGAAACAAAGAGTGTCACAATGACAGTACTCGAAATCCCCCTTCTTTTCTACTTCGTCGGCAAATTGTAACGCTTTCACGTTGATATTAAAGGCCTTCTGCAACATACACGCGTTTCCCAAACACACAATAAAATGTGATGCCTTTCTAAGAAAAACCTTGAAATATGCAAGTTGACCTAAATTTTAAATTCCATTCATGTCTTTTTCTACACTATGTTACCAAAAACAAAAGACAGATGGACTAAAGGATAGCGAGAAGGGAGAGGCAGAAAGCCGAACACTAAACACGCGTCGCGCGATACACAAATGCTGCCATCACGCGTGTAAGACTACATGCACTAACTTTTTTTCAGACGGACAGTGATAAATTCACTACCCTTCCCAGAGTTAGGTTTTAAAATCTGAAAAACGCTTATTGGGGAAACCTGACATTCTACTGTTTTATGTCCGAAATCCTGACATTAGTCTGACAGTACAGCAGGACAGGTGGCGGTTCTCACATAAAAAATAAAACAACTACACGACTATCCTAGAAATTGCATATTTTGAACGCAGCCACTTAGCTCTTTTAAATTTGGATATTTGGGCTCCTTAGGGTTTGCTGACAAAGAATATGTACAACGTTATGCAAATATTCTAGGAATTAACAAGTTATAGCCAAAAATAAAATGATAGTGCTGTCAGACAACACCCAAAATCAGAATCGCTCAGTGGTAGATTTTTTTTCACCACCATTGTACGGGAAATGGGCCACAAGTTACATTTGAACTGATTGGCTGGAATGATATGTAAGGCTAAACACGATTAGTCGGGCTATAAAGGCTATCCTTGGTTGTTAGGGGAGACGTAGGAAGTTAAAATTTTTTCAAACACTTGTCGAAACGTAGCTCCATTGGCTAGACTCGCTGATATACTCACTTAGGAGCGTTAGTTCGAGACCACTAGTGCAAATAAGCTTGATAAAGCAACAGTGCGTTGAAGCCAGCTCATATTTGTGTTAAATAAAAGCCTGGAACATAAGCAGATGGGAATTTGTGCCAGTATTTTGTGCCAGAATTCATTGCTAATCAACGTATCTGTGTTTGTTTCCATGAATTGTGGTAAGCTTGAAACATTCAGTATCTTTTAATGAAAATTGAATGTGAATTGTTAATTTATGCCTGTATATATGTGTAGTTCAGTAGCAAACATGATATAAAGCCTATAATGCTCCAGCCTGAACAGAAGGTGTCGGAGGAAAGTAAAACTGCATGGAATGGCCAAACAGTACACTGACACCTAGATTATTGATTAGACAGAAATAATGCTGGAAGTGCAGAGGCGTGGTAACCATTAAGGAGGTTAATGCTGGTATAAAGTATTTCAGATGAAGCTGACAGTTGGCCTAACGCTCTGAACTCAATGTTTGTGATGTATTGTGCTCAGTGTAAAAAGAGAGTATAAATTAGTTATGAAGTAGAAGGTACATCCTTCTTGTTTTCAGGGACCGTGGTCTTGATGGTATTGAGCAGCACCTGGTCAGAGCTTTGCTGAATCCAGAGTCGGACAGCATACTCCTTGGTCCATTTAGCTATCAGTGAGGTGTCTCCAGAGCCGAGGGGAGAGTCGAGCAGAGGAGTCTGTTCCTGCCGCCATCACGCCAGATAAGCTGATGTGGCCAGCTGAGCTCAAAATTATGTACCCCCAGCTTAAAATGACCTTGTAAAAATAACATTAAGAGGGGAATTAAATTGTGTTAATATCAGGAACTGAGAACATCTCCAATAATAGTTCCCCTAAAGACAAACTGCCCAATGGGCTGAATTCCCCGTTAAACGGAAACACAGAATCTATTTTGTTGAAGTGATGGGAAATAAAACAGAGACAAATACCTTAAACGCCACAAGGCGTGATGGCCTCTGACTGCTTGGTCGGTCTTTGGCTAAGGACGGAAGAAGAAGAAAGACAAACTATTGAAGTCATGATGACAAATACCAACAGAGCTTGAACAAAACAAAACCAGTATTACCTCATATTACTACTACACAACTGACACACATAGGATACTTTTAATAATATATGTCATTACAATATTCATATTGATAAATTCTGTACATATAACTTGTAAGTAAAATTGATTGTGATTCCTGGTTCCCTTTGTAATTGAATCAGGACACATATTCATTCATAACAGCAATGAATACATATTGTTATTTGAAAAGTTATCAGTGACTCCTTTAAGTTATCCTTTAGAGTGTTATATGTATGTGAGTGTCACAGTGTTGTCAAGTGTGGTGGAATAAATTAAATTGTTTATCTGTCTGTTGTTGTTATGACTTACACTTCATCATACACATACCCTAGACATACAACGTAGTCATCACACTATTCCAGAATAATTCTGACTGAGATATATATATATGTGGCAGCAAGTAAGGTTATCTATAATACACTACTCTTATTAGATATAGATACCTTCACAGCTGATCTCAGTCAGTACACTAAGTCCCCTATAAATATTTATAACATCCCACTTCACCACATATATTGGGGTCTCGCTCTTGGGATTTTGAATCTTTCCCTATTATAAATATTGGGGGTAATTCACTTCAGGGAATATAAGAATTAAAAGGTATCCTTGGGTGGAATTAAATAAGGTTGAGCTCACGGTGCCTGTGTTGTCCATTAGATATATTTAGAGATTAAATTGTTGGTTAGACATTGTATAAATTTACCTGATAGACAATGGCGGACCTGGCCAAATTTCGATCTGCTGCTGTTCAGACTGCAAAAGAGTTAGGATTAGATGGGCAAGTTATGGTTGCCTATGTTACTACGGAATGTGACAAATTTATTGAACGCGAAGAAAGAAGGTTTGAAGCCGAAAGAAAGTTAGAGGCTGAAAGGGAAATTAAGAAGTTACAATTTGAGGCTGAGGCTGAGACTAAGAGGTTGCAGATTGAGGCTGAGGCTAAGAAATTGGAAGCAGAAGAAAGAAGATTGGCTGCAGAAAGGGAAGACAAGAGATTAGCTGCAGAAAGGGAAGAGAAGAAATTAGCTGCAGAAAGGGAAGCAGAAGATAAGAGATTACAAAGGGAACATGAGTTACGACTAAGGGAGTTTGAGTTTCAAGGCCATGCTCCTGAAAATGGTGCCAGTCCCTTTGCCTCTGATGCTACGGTTACTCAGGGAGCCTCAACCTCAGCTATGAATTTTCATTTAGATCATTTTGTTGAGAAAGACGATGATATAGAGAGCTACCTAAATAGGTATGAACTATTAGCTACCACGTATGGGTTAGAGAGAGAAAGGTGGAGCTTAAAGTTATCTCAGGGACTTCGTGGGGCAGCTTATGAAGTTTTTGCAAAAATGAGCAGAGGTGATCAGGAAAATTATGACATGCTAAAGCAGGCTCTTTTGTTAAGATATGAAAAGAATGCAGAATTCTATAGGAAAAAATTTAGGAATGCTAAACTACTGTCAGGTGAAACCTATCACCAGTTCTCTGCACGAATAGAGACATACTTGGAGAAATGGACTTCTCTGGGGAAAACCCAAGATCTTAAGGAAATGGTCCTTATAGAGCAACTAAGAGAGTCCATGGCTCCAGACCTGAGAAAGTTTCTCATGGAACAAGGTGCAGAGAGGCTGGGTGAGTTGCTAAATGTTGCTGAAAGGTATCAAGCAGCTCAAGCAGAGGTAACAGGTAATAAAAAGAAACAAGTGGATAACTTTAGGGCACCACAGAACTTTAATAAATTTGATCCTAGGGATCAAAATAAAGGTAAGCACCAATTTGATAGGCCACGGTATGAAAAATAAAAATAAAACCCCACAATTCGATGAAAGGAAATATGATGAAAGAAAATCTTTCAACCAAGGAAAAAGGTGGTGTAAAAATTGTAAGATGAACAATCATGACACTGACCATTGTAGAAGGAAACCTCCTCATTTTGCTGCTATGACATCGGGGAAAAAGGAAAAAAAAGGGCAAACCTGAAGAATTACAGGAACCATACCACCCCCCAGTGTGTGAAGATGTCATCTGTAATGGTGTCACTATAAGATGTTTATATGATACCGGTTTAGATTACGATTCCGTTGTGATTTCTCACCTGGTGCAGGCCGATCAATACACCACAGAAACAGTGGAGATTCAAACTGCAACCAAGGATGTAGCTACCATGACACTTCCCGTCGCCCGAATAAAAGTGAAAACGCGATATGTGGAAGGAATCATAAAAGCAGCAGTGATAAATGAGCCAATCTACCCTCTGATATTGGGGTGTAGATATGTCTTCTTGGGGAATCCCAAGAGACCTGTGATATTGGCAACAGTGCAGACCAGATCACAGTCAAACAAGGAGGAGGATAATCCAATAAATACTCATCCAGATGAGATGAGGAAGGCACAGGCTGAGGACAAAACACTCAAGCCATGTTTCAAGAAGTTGCCCAAATCTCATACACCTCCAGGCAAGGGAGAGTTTTATATGAAGAACAAACTGATATATAGGAAGGCTGGATCTGAATCCAATGGTCACGGACAGCTGGTCCTTCCCACTTCATATAGGACTAAAGTGTTGGAACTAGGGCATGCGATTCCCTTCAGTGGTCATATGGGAATCAGCGCAACAGGACAGCGAATAGCTTGTCACTATTTCTGGCCAGGAATAACTGAAGATATCAAACGATATGTAAAATCCTGTCCAGAGTGCCAACGAGTAGCACCTAAACATTGGACTGCACCAGCAACTCTGGGGGAAATGCCCATAGTGGGAACACCCTTTGAGAGAGTTGCCGTGGATCTTGTGGGACCTCTCACCCGAACCAAGAGAAGGAACAGCTACATTCTGACTCTGGTGGACACTTGTTCTATGTGGGGAGAGGCAGTAGCCCTGTCATCGATTGATTCTAAACATGTGGCAGAGGCATTGCTCACAATTTTCACAAGGTTAGGCTTTCCCAATCAAATCTTGACTGATAATGGCTCTCAGTTCAAGGGGAAACTAACTGAAGAAGTTTTCAGGATCTTCCAGGCCAAACACTTCCATTGTAGTGTGTATCATCCCCAAGGGAACGGCCAAGTGGAAAGATTTAACGGAACATTGATGTCGATCCTGAGAAAGTTGGCACACGAAAAACCAGATACATGGGACCAGTACCTGCACGCCGCCCTCTTTGCTTATCGGGAGGTACCCCATAGTTCAACCGGTATGGCCCCGGCAACATTATTGTTTGGAAGGCCAATAAAAGGTCCACTTGAAGCTTTGTTAAGAACGTGGACTGATGAAAAGGCAGAGGAAAACATTACATCTTCATACCAATATGTGAATGAGCTGACCACTCGTTTGAAAACTGGCTGGAAACTTGCCAATGAAAATTTAAAACAAGCCAGGAAGAAACATGCTGCCTATTATAACAGGAAGGCGAAAGACAGAGATTTGGCTGTGGGAGAGAAGGTACTGCTTCTTTTGCCCGGGAGTCAGAATAAGTTACAAATTGGATGGCAGGGTCCATATACAGTTTTAGAGAAGGTATCTAGAACAAATTATAAGATAGATAAGAAGGGGAAAGAAAAAATCTATCATGTGAATCTCCTGAAGAAATATTTGGAAAGAGAACATCAGGAAGAGACACACTTGTTGACCTTGTCCATCGCCATGGAGATGAAAAAGGAACCACTTTCATCATTTGAATATCCATTACACCCCTGTGAGACAGCAGCACAGGTAAAAATCAGTACACATTTAACGAAAACTCAGAAAGAGAGAGTGCAACAGGTTCTAAATAATCATGCAGAGGTGTTAACAGACCGACCAGGGCATACAAACCTATTGGAATATGATATGAAACTGATAGACCCCACACCTGTCTGTATGAAACCATATTCGATTCCGTTTGCTAAGGAGAAAGCTTTGAAGGAAGAGATAGACTATCTGTTGAAGGAAGGAATTATTTCGCACAGTGAATCCTCATATAGTTCCGGTGTGGTACTCTTAAGGAAGCCCTCTGGAGAACATAGACTCTGTATAGATTACAGGAGACTGAATGCTATTACAGAAGGACAGGTGGATCCATTGCCGGATACAAATCAGCTGTTTGCCAGACTAAATAAAGCTAAATATTTCTCAAAAGTGGATTTGAGTAAAGGATACTATCAGATTCCAGTAAAGCCTGAGGTTAGACCCTACCTAGCTTTTAGTACCTCAGAAGGACACTATGAGTTTAATAGATTGCCATTTGGATTGAAGAATGCGCCTAGTGTCTTCTCTAGAATGATGAGAAAATTATTGGACCCTCTGAATAATCCATGTATAACAAATTTCATGGATGATATCCTGATAGCCACAGAAACATTTGAGGAACACATTGACTCTCTGAACATGCTGTTTAATCGACTTAGGGAGGCAAATTTAACAGCCCGACCCACCAAATGTTGCGTTGGATGTAAAGAATTGGAATTTTTGGGACACACAGTTTATCAGGGAAACATGACCCCTGACCCAAAGAATTTAGAGAAACTACAGAAAGCCCCGAGACCACAAACCAAGAAGGACGTGAGATCCTTTGTCTCATTATGTGGTTTCTACCAGAAGTATATCAGGAACTTTAATTCCATATGTGCACCGTTAACTGATTTGACACGTAAAGGACATCCAGATCGCATTACATGGACCCCACAATGTGAAATGGCTTACCAAGAATTGAAGGAAAAGCTCACAAGTAAACCTATTTTGAAATTACCTGACTTAAGTCAGGTAATTCATAGTAAGGACGGATGCAAGTAATATTGGGTTAGGTGCAACTCTACTACAGAAATCAGATGCATTGGATGGGGAATTAAGCCCAGTGGCATATGCTAGCAGAAAGTTGAATAAAGCTGAAATCAATTACTCAACTAGCGAAAAAGAATGTCTTGCAGTAATATGGGCAATAAAG
The DNA here is from genome assembly GCA_024509875.1 of Oreohelix idahoensis. Taxonomy (NCBI): domain Eukaryota; kingdom Metazoa; phylum Mollusca; class Gastropoda; order Stylommatophora; family Oreohelicidae; genus Oreohelix; species Oreohelix idahoensis. Next base: position 312,025 of record JAMPIV010008526.1, read on the forward strand.
AAATTCAATATTTATCTGTATGGGAAGGCCTTTAAGTTGCAAACAGACCACAAACCTTTATCGTTTCTAGCACAGGCTAGGCATGAGAACTCCAGGTTACTCCGATGGTCTTTACTTTTGGCTCCATATAATTTTAGCATTGAGTATATATCTGGAAAAACAAATTTGGGAGCGGATTTTTTAAGCCGCCATCCGTGTGATGAGAATCACCGTAAACCCCAGAACTAATAATAAATTTCTCTATGTGTATATAGAATAAAGGACTGACATATAATGTCTGTTTTAAGAGGGGAGATGTCGTGGAATATTCTAATCCACATATATAAATTATCAAGTAAATATAAAGCCTAATAAATACATATAATAAATAAAGGAAGAAGAATGGTAAAGAACAGTGCTGTCACAATGACAGTACTCGAAATCCCCCTTCTTTTCTACTTCGTCGGCAAATTGTAACGCTTTCACGTTGATATTAAAGGCCTTCTGCAACATACACGCGTTTCCCAAACACACAATAAAATGTGCTGCCTTTCTAAGAAAAACCTTGAAATATGCAAGTTGACCTAAATTTTAAATTCCATTCATGTCTTTTTCTACACTATGTTACCAAAAACAAAAGACAGATGGACTAAAGGATAGCGAGAAGGGAGAGGCAGAAAGCCGAACACTAAACACGCGTCGCGCGATACACAAATGCTGCCATCACGCGTGTAAGACTACATGCACTAACTTTTTTTCAGACGGACAGTGATAAATTCACTACCCTTCCCAGAGTTAGGTTTTAAAATCTGAAAAACGCTTATTGGGGAAACCTGACATTCTACTGTTTTATGTCCGAAATCCTGACATTAGTCTGACAGTACAGCAGGACAGGTGGCGGTTCTCACATAAAAAATAAAACAACTACACGACTATCCTAGAAATTGCATATTTTGAACGCAGCCACTTAGCTCTTTTAAATTTGGATATTTGGGCTCCTTAGGGTTTGCTGACAAAGAATATGTACAACGTTATGCAAATATTCTAGGAATTAACAAGTTATAGCCAAAATAAAATGATAGTGCTGTCAGACAACACCCAAAATCAGAATCGCTCAGTGGTAGATTTTTTTTCACCACCATTGTACGGGAAATGGGCCACAAGTTACATTTGAACTGATTGGCTGGAATGATATGTAAGGCTAAACACGATTAGTCGGGCTATAAAGGCTATCCTTGGTTGTTAGGGGAGACGTAGGAAGTTAAAATTTTTTCAAACACTTGTCGAAACGTAGCTCCATTGGCTAGACTCGCTGATATACTCACTTAGGAGCGTTAGTTCGAGACCACTAGTGCAAATAAGCTTGATAAAGCAACAGTGCGTTGAAGCCAGCTCATATTTGTGTTAAATAAAAGCCTGGAACATAAGCAGATGGGAATTTGTGCCAGTATTTTGTGCCAGAATTCATTGCTAATCAACGTATCTGTGTTTGTTTCCATGAATTGTGGTAAGCTTGAAACATTCAGTATCTTTTAATGAAAATTGAATGTGAATTGTTAATTTATGCCTGTATATATGTGTAGTTCAGTAGCAAACATGATATAAAGCCTATACTGCTCCAGCCTGAACAGAAGGTGTCGGAGGAAAGTAAAACTGCATGGAATGGCCAAACAGTACACTGACACCTAGATTATTGATTAGACAGAAATAATGCTGGAAGTGCAGAGGCGTGGTAACCATTAAGGAGGTTAATGCTGGTATAAAGTATTTCAGATGAAGCTGACAGTTGGCCTAACGCTCTGAACTCAATGTTTGTGATGTATTGTGCTCAGTGTAAAAAGAGAGTATAAATTAGTTATGAAGTAGAAGGTACATCCTTCTTGTTTTCAGGGACCGTGGTCTTGATGGTATTGAGCAGCACCTGGTCAGAGCTTTGCTGAATCCAGAGTCGGACAGCATACTCCTTGGTCCATTTAGCTATCAGTGAGGTGTCTCCAGAGCCGAGGGGAGAGTCGAGCAGAGGAGTCTGTTCCTGCCGCCATCACGCCAGATAAGCTGATGTGGCCAGCTGAGCTCAAAATTATGTACCCCCAGCTTAAAATGACCTTGTAAAAATAACATTAAGAGGGGAATTAAATTGTGTTAATATCAGGAACTGAGAACATCTCCAATAATAGTTCCCCTAAAGACAAACTATTGAAGTCATGATGACAAATACCAACAGAGCTTGAACAAAACAAAACCAGTATTACCTCATATTACTACTACACAACTGACACACATAGGATACTTTTAATAATATATGTCATTACAATATTCATATTGATAAATTCTGTACATATAACTTGTAAGTAAAATTGATTGTGATTCCTGGTTCCCTTTGTAATTGAATCAGGACACATATTCATTCATAACAGCAATGAATACATATTGTTATTTGAAAAGTTATCAGTGACTCCTTTAAGTTATCCTTTAGAGTGTTATATGTATGTGAGTGTCACAGTGTTGTCAAGTGTGGTGGAATAAATTAAATTGTTTATCTGTCTGTTGTTGTTATGACTTACACTTCATCATACACATACCCTAGACATACAACGTAGTCATCACACTATTCCAGAATAATTCTGACTGAGATATATATATATGTGGCAGCAAGTAAGGTTATCTATAATACACTACTCTTATTAGATATAGATACCTTCACAGCTGATCTCAGTCAGTACACTAAGTCCCCTATAAATATTTATAACATCCCACTTCACCACAACCTCTACACCTCACGGTAGAAGGGGAACGACTAAGTAAGTAAGTAAGTAAGAAGAACTATGACAAGATCACTAATGTGGAACTGATGACAAGAACTAGATCACTAATGTGGAACTGATGACAAGAACTAGATCACTAATGTGGAACTGATGACAAGAACTAGATCACTAATGTGGAACTGATGACAAGAACTAGATCACTAATGTGGAACTGATGACAAGAACCAGACTATGACAAGATCACTAATGTGGAACTGATGACAAGAACCAGACTATGACAAGATCACTAATGTGGAACTGATGACAAGAACTAGATCACTAATGTGGAACTGATGACAAGAACTAGATCACTAATGTGGAACTGATGACAAGAACTAGATCACTAATGTGGAACTGATGACAAGAACTAGATCACTAATGTGGAACTGATGACAAGAACTAGATCACTAATGTGGAACTGATGACAAGAACTAGATCACTAATGTGGAACTGATGACAAGAACTAGATCACTAATGTGGAACTGATGACAAGAACTAGATCACTAATGTGGAACTGATGACAAGAACTAGACAAGTGCCAGGGGAAAAGAGATGAGAAGAAGACGCCGAAAATGAATAGGACACACGCTGAGAAAACATGTTGATAGCATTACAAGGGAGTCCTTGTTCTGGAATACCCAGGGTAAGAGAGGGAGATGGAGACTGAAGAATACATGGAGAAGAGGACTAGAGACAGTGTGACGAAAGTACTGAGATTCTGTCTTTCAAGTGGCCCATGTCTTTTTCTCCTTGCATTTTGTTCACTATTTTTAGGAGGGATTACAGGAAATCCTTCTCCACGTTTCTTCTCCTTCTATTATTTACGTTTTTTCAAGATGAGATCACGAGGGAGTTTGATCTCATCTGCTTTATGGTTCTTCTTTATGTGTTTAGAATGTCCTTCTATTATTTACGTTTTTTTCAAGATGAGATCACGAGGGAGTTTGATCTCATCTGCTTTATGGTTCTTCTTTATGTGTTTAGAATGGGGGTGTAGGGAATTAGAAAGTATTATTCTAGATTGAGATTATAGAGGCTGGATCAGGATTTGCACCAGTGTCTTTTTTTAAAAGATATTGCGTGGCCATATACGCATTTTTCGGGAGTTAAATTATTTGCGGCCATTTTTGCTTCATTTCCGCAGTATAGGGCTAGGACCAATTCCCGGTTCTTTGTCTAGCGGGGACTGGTTGCATCAGAAAGATCTAAGGTTCTGATTGGCGGAGAGCTAACTGCAGTTGAAATGCAGAGCGCCCATTGGCTTTAGAACCACGCCGCGCATATGACGTCATGAAGTCGGCGCGTGGGGGCTTGAGAATAAATACGCCCGAACTTCATAAGTTCGGTCTCTAAAAATTAATTGCCAAGGCCGGGTTGCCAGAGTCAAGTCGATTGCCTTCAGTAGGACATTCGAGATTTGGTAAGCATGAATTTTTGCGTGAGGACTTTATTTAATTTTTCTAGTCCTAGCCGATCATTTAAGTTTCTTGGGAAGTTTTAGTTTAATTTAATTCTTAACTCCAGAGCCATCAATACGATCTTAGTGATAGACTTGAAAATTTATAGGTCCATTTAATTCCTTGTTGAAAGAATAGCGGCATGGTTTAAAAGTTGAGATATCACCGCTTTGTATTATTGCAAAGTCGGTCGGGAGAGAAACTCGCATCTGCGAATCATATGTATTTACAGAATAGTCGGGAGCGTGTGTAATGTGTATTTTCATTTGTGATTTTATTGAGAGTCTTGATGCTCGCTATTTATATAGTTACGCATATATCTGTGGACGGAAGTGATAGAGGTATTAATTGAAGCACGTGAGCGCGTGGTTACGGTATCTTTATTGATACGATGTTCAGAGGGACGAGGGGGAGAGAAGCACGTGGTCATAAAATTGTAACCACGTGTTTGTAACTACTGAGATTTAATTGATAACCATTATGTATAACTTTTGACGGCATGTAGATGCTAGCGTAAACAGGGTTATAGGTTATTGATTGTGCTTTGTTATTCTGTGTATTCAGAAGATGGAGATGAAATTTATTTATGTTAAGGGAATATTTTATTTCAATTTTGAGGTGATTAATCATACTGACGGGAATTTTAGGAATTCCTAGAGAGGACTAGTTTTAATTTTTATTAATCCTTACGGCATTAGTGTCAGCGTAAGAAGTAGGCCACAGTACGTCTGCCCAGACGGGCCATTGAAAATATTATTGTTGCTCGGAGTTAGTCAGGCAGAACAAGCGATCTGGGTTAGCCAATGTTTACTTTGTAGGCTCAGGTAGAGAGGGGAGTTACGTGGTGAAGAGTAAGGAAGTTAATTGTTATTTGAAATGTATTATTATGGTTTGTTTAGCTGTTGTTTTGTTTTGTCTAAAACAGCAGGTACCGGCTTTGTGGGAATGAGAGCGGAATTTTGAGACCACAAAATTTCTCCCACGGCAAAGTTGGGGCATTCGCAGAACCGCAAGGGTTTTACGTTAGTTGCCAGTAGTGGAAGGAGAGGAAGAAAATACGTTTTCCCAGCCAGGGGAAGACATTTTCCAGCGAATAGGATTTTTGTGGATAAATCCTGAGCTCTGACGCTCGTTACACACGCAGATTTGGCAGGCTGCCAGCGTTGTGGTAATTTTGTGTTCGTTTCTTCACGGCCATAATAAAGCCGACGGCCCAGTTATAGATACTCGGGCAGGTAATTTCAGAGTGGTAGAAGTCAGCTACAGTTCCAGTCCAGAATCCAGGGGGGGTTCTGTTAAACCTCAGTCAAATCCAGAGTAGTGGAGAGAGATAGGGTAAACATTCTCTCTACTGAAGTCAGCACAGATAGGCAGAACTGTTAGTTTTGGTGAATCATAGCAGAGGACAGCTGCTGAAGTTTAGAGGTGCAGTTAGTTGTGTTCAGGAGATTCCAGGATAGGCTGTGTAGAACCGAAGTCTGTGCAGAGATTGTGTAGTCACTTCGCCGTCGTTCCAGCTATCAGTGGACTTAGAGTTAGAATTTAGAACAGCTAGTTTGGAGTGTAGGCGACATCAAGTGCAGTGTAGTTCATTTCAGTTAACCTTACCTTCTTTCTCCATACAGGTTGCAATTGTGGGAGAAGGGTTGGGGTGGATGCATTTTTTTTAACTGTGCTTGATTTTGTTTTCAGGAGTGCATCCTCGCACTTGATGTATGGGACATGCATATGTTTGTTGTTTATAGGTGTATAATAAACTTGTATAAATTGTAGCTGGCATCAGTCATTTCCTTTAGTACAGTAGCTATATGTTGTCTGTACCTTGGTGTTTGTGAATCTTAATTGAACCTTATCCCCATAGGGTAGTTAGAGGTGGTTCGAGGCCATAGCAATTTAAACGTCCGAAGTGGCGAGGAAAGAATCAACCTCGGTTCTCAACCTCGGAGCCAATGGTCTCAACTTTCACAGTTTGCACTATATTTCTATCTGAATCTATCATTTCAGTCTTTCTTCTTACTATTGTCTTGTCACTATATGTAGACAGTCTCTAGTCCTAAATCCATTTCGTGACAAAGTGGGTGCTATCGTCCGGTGAATCATCTTTGTTACGTTCAATTCTGTGATCTTGACAAAGTGGCGGCGTTCGTCCTTGGGATCATCTTTGTTGGGATCAATTCTGTGATGTCATAGATTCATAGATTGTCTCTGTAGAAAGTTCTGGAAATAGATTTCTTATAAATCCCCTAGACGTGAGCTATATTAAGACTGATCCAGCTATAAGTTTTTTTTCCACAGGTTACAGTTAGTTAGATGATAGTTGTAGTAAGGTTGTTTATGACTTAGAGGTAATTGATGGCTAATTGAATTTTTTTTTCTTAACAGGAAAGTAAATTCGGGTTTTGGGTAGCTGGATAACTTGAATTTTTTTCAGGTAGTTATTAGTCAGACTTGGTGCTAGTCTGAGTGCGGGTTTTTGCGACAGCATATTCCTAGTAGGTAACAGTAAATTTTTCTTGTTCCTTTTTTGTCATTTCCCCTCGTTGTGAGTACTGCTGATTTGTCAGGTAAGATGGCTGAATTGGTCAAGCTACTTACTGCATGGAAGGACGCAGCTAAAAGCATGGGGATGAATGAGGCCGAGACTAGGGCTTACATTATGAGGGAACAGGACCGGCAGACGGAGAGAGAGAAAAGGGAAGCGGAGAAAGAAGAGAAGACCCGACAGGCAGAGGAGAGAAAAGCAGAGAGGGAAGCCCAGGAGAAGATAGCAGAGAGGGAAGCCCAGGAGAAGATAGCAGAGAGGGAAGCCCAGGAGAAGATAGCACAGAGGGAAGCCCAGGAGAAGATAGCACAGAGGGAAGCCCAGGAGAAGATAGCACAGAGGGAAGCCCAGGAGAAGTTAGCACAGAGGGAAGCCCAAGAGAGGGAGAAGGCAGCAGAGAGACAGCATGAACTTGCCCTGCGTTCACTGGAACTGCAGTACCGATCTTCGGAAGGCAGTTCGGCTAACGGAGAATCTCCGGAGCAGGGGCAACAGACACCTCAGGAAACGGAGGGCCCCGGATGGCAGCCATGAATTTTCCGATGGACTCTTTTCCTAACGGGAATGAGAAAATTGAGGTATTTTTAGAAAAATTTGAACGGATGGCAAAGGCATACGGGCTGGATGATAGTCTTTGGTGTCTCAAATTATCTCAATCTCTAAGAGGACATGCGTATGAGGTCTATAGCAAGATGCTGGTAGATGACCAAGGTAACTTTGAGGCTCTGCGGAACGCCCTGTTACAGCGATTCCAATGGACTCCCCGGAAGTGCCAAACGATGTTTAGGGAAAGTCGACTGGAGAAAGGAGAAAGTTTTCCCCAGTTCGCAGAGAGGCTGAGGAATTACCTCACTCGCTGGAGAGAGTTGTCGGGTTTGGCTAAATCTTTTGAAGGATTGGAAGAATTAGTTCTGTGCGAACAGATAAAGGCCAATATGTCTCCGGACTTAAGGAAGTACCTGGCGGAGCAGGGCGCACAGCAACTGGACCAGATAATTCTTTTTGCTGAAAGGTTCCAGTCGGCACAGGCCGAAGTACTGGGCCAGAAAAGAAAACACCCTGACCTGCCAGCCCCGGACAAGGGAGCATCTTCATCGCATTCGCCTTCCTCTTCAGCTCACCAACCGCAAGGGCCGTCTCGCAAGGAGCCCCCTCCCAGTCATAACATGCGCTCCCAGCCGCCTAACAGAACACAGGGGCCGACGTCTCATGAACCCGTCAGGAACCGGGGAGATAATGAGAGATATTGTAGGTTCTGTCGGACTACTTCTCATTGGACAACACGGTGCCCAAACAAACAACCCGCTCATCAGATGGCGTGTTTAAGGCCTGTGAGGGTGAAACAAGGGAAGAAGTGGAAACCCTTCCAGTCAGAGAAGTTGTTTTCCAACAGCGGGCCAGCAGAAGTGAACGGGACTGAGACAACATGCTTATTTGACAGCGGGCTTACATACCCCAGCATAGTCGCCCGACATCTGGTGAAGCCCTGGCAGATGACGAAGGAAAAAGTGAATATTGGTGGAGTTTTAAGGAAAGGGACTTCACAGCGCTTTCCGGTAGCCAATATTGAGGTGAAATGTAGGTTCGTGTCTGGCACCATCAAGGCAGCTGTAACGGCTCAGCCGGCCTACGACTTCATTCTCGGTAACCCATATTTAGTTTTGGGGAACCCGCCCACACCGATCCTTGCTGATGCAAGGGGGCCTACTGCAGGCCAGATAAGTGAAAAAGGAGAACCCCTAATTCACGGAGCCCCGAGCGAGCTCAAACATAGCTGTCGTGCCAAGGAGGGGTGCAACGCCTCTGACGACAGTGATATGTTATTTGCAGAGGCAAATTCGCCCGCCAGCCCTGTTCAGCCAACCGGCCAAACAGTGGTGACGACGCCTCTGATTCCGGAAGTACACTCTTTGTTGTCGGGAATTAGGCCCCCGATGGTATTAGCTCCTTCAAGTGAGGGACATACTGACAAGAGCGGTATTACATATGTCAACGACCAGCGCCATCTTCATAGGGCACAAGATAGCGGTCTGAGCGAGCAGCATATAGTTCCAACCAGCCCTGGAGCCCCATCCGACCAGCACTTTACTCAAACGGAGGAGGACAGTGATCTGAGTATCCGTTTGCCTATAAACGGAGATGGGCCCCACAACTCTCGTATCTCGTTTACAGGAAACGACTCTTGTAACGAGCAGCCTGAAAAATTGGCTATCTTTTCCAATTCGTTTCACGGAACATTGGAACCAGTCACCGAGAGCTTTATCTCAGATTCTCCGCGATCTAATGGGATCTTAAACCGTCAAGTGTCACTGCAGGACACATTCCAACTGACGCCAGCAACTCTCGACGGGGAGGGCAAGGTTGAGAATTTTCTTAGAACCAGAGTTTTAGACGGAGGACTCTCTGGAACTATACGGGCATCTCACAAACTTTCCAGGCCAGGAATTAGTGAGGGAAACTGCCTTATAACTTCGCAAGGAGCGATTTTGGAGAGCTCTGTCCCGCTTCAGATTGGTAGGGGAAGAGCGAGTCCAGAACCACTGCCAGGGGCAGATCTTACCTACCTTTCTTCAAAGGTAGAAGCTATTGAGGTCGATCGTGATCCAATAGACACCCAGCAAGAAATCGGAGGCTCTACACCAGAGGAACCCGAGACGTTGCATCAGTTTCGCACGGTACCAGCAGTCACAACTCTGCTGACGCGCAGCGAGGAAGTCGCCATTGCCAGGTCGCCACAGCGCCCGCCGGTCACATCAGCTGACCAGGACAGCCTTTTGACGGTCATAGCAAGGGAAAGTTCAGACCCGCCATTAGACGGCACAGGTCTGAAGAGAGATCAACTCTCCCAACGGAGCATAGGAGCTCATTCTAGGAGAGGAAGAAGGAGGAAACGCAAAAGAGGAAGGTCGAAGAACACTGAATAGGAGGGGTAAGGACAGACAGCCTTGTAGACAGGAATAAGGGCCAATGTGAAACACAGAGATTTCAGTAAGGAGATCGTTGCTCAATCTTTGAAAGGGGGGAGTGATGTGACGAAAGTACTGAGATTCTGTCTTTCAATGGCCCATGTCTTTTTCTCCTTGCATTTTGTTCACTATTTTTAGGAGGGATTACAGGAAATCCTTCTCCATGTTTCTTCTCCTTCTATTATTTACGTTTTTTCAAGATGAGATCACGAGGGAGTTTGATCTCATCTGCTTTATGGTTCTTCTTTATGTGTTTAGAATGTCCTTCTATTATTTACGTTTTTTCAAGATGAGATCACGAGGGAGTTTGATCTCATCTGCTTTATGGTTCTTCTTTATGTGTTTAGAATGGGGGTGTAGGGAATTAGAAAGTATTATTCTAGATTGAGATTATAGAGGCTGGATCAGGATTTGCACCAGTGTCTTTTTTTTAAAGATATTGCGTGGCCATATACGCATTTTTCGGGGAGTTAAATTATTTGCGGCCATTTTTGCTTCATTTCCGCAGTATAGGGCTAGGACCAATTCCCGGTTCTTTGTCTAGCGGGGACTGGTTGCATCAGAAAGATCTAAGGTTCTGATTGGCGGAGAGCTAACTGCAGTTGAAATGCAGAGCGCCCATTGGCTTTAGAACCACGCCGCGCATATGACGTCATGAAGTCGGCGCGTGGGGGCTTGAGAATAAATACGCCCGAACTTCATAAGTTCGGTCTCTAAAAATTAATTGCCAAGGCCGGGTTGCCAGAGTCAAGTCGATTGCCTTCAGTAGGACATTCGAGATTTGGTAAGCATGAATTTTTGCGTGAGGACTTTATTTAATTTTTCTAGTCCTAGCCGATCATTTAAGTTTCTTGGGAAGTTTTAGTTTAATTTAATTCTTAACTCCAGAGCCATCAATACGATCTTAGTGATAGACTTGAAAATTTATAGGTCCATTTAATTCCTTGTTGAAAGAATAGCGGCATGGTTTAAAAGTTGAGATATCACCGCTTTGTATTATTGCAAAGTCGGTCGGGAGAGAAACTCGCATCTGCGAATCATATGTATTTACAGAATAGTCGGGAGCGTGTGTAATGTGTATTTTCATTTGTGATTTTATTGAGAGTCTTGATGCTCGCTATTTATATAGTTACGCATATATCTGTGGACGGAAGTGATAGAGGTATTAATTGAAGCACGTGAGCGCGTGGTTACGGTATCTTTATTGATACGATGTTCAGAGGGACGAGGGGGAGAGAAGCACGTGGTCATAAAATTGTAACCACGTGTTTGTAACTACTGAGATTTAATTGATAACCATTATGTATAACTTTTGACGGCATGTAGATGCTAGCGTAAACAGGGTTATAGGTTATTGATTGTGCTTTGTTATTCTGTGTATTCAGAAGATGGAGATGAAATTTATTTATGTTAAGGGAATATTTTATTTCAATTTTGAGGTGATTAATCATACTGACGGGAATTTTAGGAATTCCTAGAGAGGACTAGTTTTAATTTTTATTAATCCTTACGGCATTAGTGTCAGCGTAAGAAGTAGGCCACAGTACGTCTGCCCAGACGGGCCATTGAAAATATTATTGTTGCTCGGAGTTAGTCAGGCAGAACAAGCGATCTGGGTTAGCCAATGTTTACTTTGTAGGCTCAGGTAGAGAGGGGAGTTACGTGGTGAAGAGTAAGGAAGTTAATTGTTATTTGAAATGTATTATTATGGTTTGTTTAGCTGTTGTTTTGTTTTGTCTAAAACAGCAGGTACCGGCTTTGTGGGAATGAGAGCGGAATTTTGAGACCACAAAATTTCTCCCACGGCAAAGTTGGGGCATTCGCAGAACCGCAAGGGTTTTACGTTAGTTGCCAGTAGTGGAAGGAGAGGAAGAAAATACGTTTTCCCAGCCAGGGGAAGACATTTTCCAGCGAATAGGATTTTTGTGGATAAATCCTGAGCTCTGACGCTCGTTACACACGCAGATTTGGCAGGCTGCCAGCGTTGTGGTAATTTTGTGTTCGTTTCTTCACGGCCATAATAAAGCCGACGGCCCAGTTATAGATACTCGGGCAGGTAATTTCAGAGTGGTAGAAGTCAGCTACAGTTCCAGTCCAGAATCCAGGGGGGGTTCTGTTAAACCTCAGTCAAATCCAGAGTAGTGGAGAGAGATAGGGTAAACATTCTCTCTACTGAAGTCAGCACAGATAGGCAGAACTGTTAGTTTTGGTGAATCATAGCAGAGGACAGCTGCTGAAGTTTAGAGGTGCAGTTAGTTGTGTTCAGGAGATTCCAGGATAGGCTGTGTAGAACCGAAGTCTGTGCAGAGATTGTGTAGTCACTTCGCCGTCGTTCCAGCTATCAGTGGACTTAGAGTTAGAATTTAGAACAGCTAGTTTGGAGTGTAGGCGACATCAAGTGCAGTGTAGTTCATTTCAGTTAACCTTACCTTCTTTCTCCATACAGGTTGCAATTGTGGGAGAAGGGTTGGGGTGGATGCATTTTTTTTAACTGTGCTTGATTTTGTTTTCAGGAGTGCATCCTCGCACTTGATGTATGGGACATGCATATGTTTGTTGTTTATAGGTGTATAATAAACTTGTATAAATTGTAGCTGGCATCAGTCATTTCCTTTAGTACAGTAGCTATATGTTGTCTGTACCTTGGTGTTTGTGAATCTTAATTGAACCTTATCCCCATAGGGTAGTTAGAGGTGGTTCGAGGCCATAGCAATTTAAACGTCCGAAGTGGCGAGGAAAGAATCAACCTCGGTTCTCAACCTCGGAGCCAATGGTCTCAACTTTCACAGTTTGCACTATATTTCTATCTGAATCTATCATTTCAGTCTTTCTTCTTACTATTGTCTTGTCACTATATGTAGACAGTCTCTAGTCCTAAATCCATTTCGTGACAGACAGACATGACTGGGATGACAAAGGCATGGACAGACCTTGAGCTGATGGCACGGGTCAAGAAGACTTGGCGTATAATGTACTAAAGATTGACCTACCCAGGGAACTTCACAACCTAATAAGATTTTATATTACCATAACAAGAACCAACATATAACAACCAGAACAAATGAGAATGGCAAGAAAAAACAAAAACAATAAAAATAAATAACAAAAAATGTCCATACAATATCAGTACAAGAATTTAAAAAAAAAAAACAAAAAAAAAAAAAAACTACCAATTCGAAAACCAACAAACGCCTAGCAGATACATTTAAAAGAATGTCAAAAGCAAAAGAGAGCAATATAGTATCATGGAAGAGGATACTGTGATGAAAGTACTGAGATTCTGTCTTTCAAATGGCCCATGTCTTTTTCTCCTCGCATTTTGTTCACTTTTTCTAGGAGAGATTACAGGTAATCCTTCTCCATGTTTCTTCTCCTTCTATTATTTACGTTTTTTCAGAGTGAGATCACGAGGGAGTTAGATCTCATCTGCTTTATGGTTCTTCTCTATGTGTTTAGAGTGTGTGTGTAGGGAATTGGGGCAGTGTTATTCTAGAAGAAAGACTCTAGAGCCAGTTTGTCTTTTTAAAGATTTGAGGGCATGCGGCTAGACGCATTTTCGGGATTATATATATATATATATATATATATATATATATATATATATATATATATATATATATATATATATATATATATATATATATATATATATATATATATATATATCAATCAGCCATTTTGCTTCAATTGGCAGTAGAGGGCTGAGTACGATATCCCGTCTCTTTGTCTAGCAGTAACAGATTGCATCAGTATTGTTTACAATTCTGATTGGCTGAGAGCTAACGGGATTTGAAATTATTGGGTAGAATCAAAGCCGCGTATATGACGTCACGAGGTCAGCGTGCTGATCGGAGAGAATAAATAGGGCCGTAATTTAATTCGCGGTCTCTTAAATGTAATTGCCAGCCGCGTGCCAGAGTCAAAATTGTCGATTGCCTTTCAGTGGGGAAATTCGAGATTTGGTAAGCATGAATTTTGCGTGGGACTTTATTTAATTTTTCTAGGCCTAGGCCGATCAGTTCAGTTTCTTTGGGCAGTTTAAGTTTAATGTTAATTCTTAACGCCAGAGCCATCAAATACGATCTTAGTGATAGACTTGAGAAACTTAAGAGGTTCATAATAATTCCTTATTGAAGGAATAGCGGTATTTAAGCTGGGTTTAAAAGTTGAGTTGCCGCGGGCGTGCTTTGTATTATTGCAAAGCAGGTCGGTAGAGAAACCCGCATATCCGAATTATAATTAATTGCAGAATGGCGGGCGCGTGTGTAATTGTGATTTTATTAAGAATGTACGGGAGTGAAAGAGGTGTAATTTGTGAGCACGTGGGCGCGTTGGTTACTGAATATTTATTTGAGACGATGTTCAGAGGGGTGAGGGGGAGAGAAGCACGTTGTGGTAGAATTGTAAACACGTGGTGGAACTACGGGGTTTTCAATTTGATAACCTGGGGTTATGTATAACTTTTAAGCAGTATGTATATGCTAGCATCTAACAGGGTTATACGTTATCGATTGTGCATTGTTGTTCTGTAGACGGGAGATGTAATTTTTTAAGAGAATAATATTTGTATTATCATTTTTAAATGTGATTTAATATTGACGGGAATTTTAGGAATTCCTAGAGAGGTCTAGTTATTTTGTGTTAAACATTTTGCTGCATTCAGTGTCAGCGAGAAGTGGGCCAAAGTATTTTTGGACAGGTAGATAGGCCTCAGTAGAATACTGTGGTGAATTGTAACCAGCCAGGCAGAACCCTAGGCCAGACGGTCTGTGTGTTGTATTACCGGGTAATGTTTACTGTGGGCTCAGGTAGAGAAGGGAACAGTGGGGGAGCGGACTTGGGCATGATTAATTGGGATGGTAGTGCAGAACGGGAAGAGAGTAGGGGAGTTAAGTGTTAAAGACTTGGGTGTAAAATGTTAAAGTAAGGGAGTTATTTGTTATTCGAAATATATTATTACTGTGTGTTTAGCTGTTGTTTGTTTTTTTGTCTAAACAGCAGGTACCGGCTTTTGTGTGGGGAAGAGCAGAATTTTTGATACCACAAAATTTCTCCCACGGCAAAGTTGTGGCATTCGCCGAAACGCCAAGTCGTGCGGTAATTGCCAGTGGCGGACGGAGCGAAAGAAAATACGTTTTCCCAAGGCAGGGAAGACATTCTCCAGTTGAAAGGGATTTTGGTGGAAAATCCGGAGCTCTGATGCTCAATCTTCTTACACCCGCAAATCGGCAAGTTGCCAGCGTGGTTGTAAATTTATTTCGATTCGTCCCGGCCATAAAAACGCCGAAGGCCTGACCCCAGAGGAGGGAGCGGGCAGGTAAATCCAGAGTGGTAGCAGCAAAACCAGCTACCAAATCGTAGTTTTTCCAGAAGCCAGTGGTGAAACCTAGTCGTCAATTTCAAGAATTGTGGGGAGCAACAGGGTCAAAATCCTCTCCACAGATTTTAGAGCAGAGGACAGCTGCTGAAGGGTAGTCTACAGGTAGTAGACCAGAAAGACAGAACTGAGACATAGTTCTGTGAAGATCATAGCAGAGAACAGCTGTTGAAGTGTAGAGGTGCAGTTAGCTGTGTTCAGGAGATTTTCAGGATAGGTTGTGTAGAAACGAAGTCTGTGCAGAGTTGGTGGGGACACTTCGTAGTAGATCCAGCTGATTGTGTACTTAGAGTTTATATTAGAGTTTAGAATAGCTAGTTTGGAGTGGAGGCTCGGCATCTGAGACCCCACCCAGTGCTGTGTAGTTTATTTCATTTAATCTTACCTTCTCTCTCCATACAGGTGAAACTTGTGGGTGAAGGGTTGGGTTTTAATGATACAACATTTGAAATTTTTCCTGAATTTGTTTGTTTCAGGAGTGCTTACACTGCAATTTTATGTATTTGACATGTATATGAGTTTTGTTTATAGGTGTAAATAAAACTTGTAACTTAGAGCTGGACTCATTCATTTTAATTACGTACAGTAGCTATCTGTTGTCCGTATCGTGGTGTATGTGAATCATAATTGAACCTTATCCCCTTAGGGTAGCTAGAGGTGGTCGAGGCCATAGCAATTAAGACGTCCGAAGTGGCGAGGGAGAGTTAACTTCGGTTCTCAACCTCGGAGCCAATGGTCTCAACTTTCACATTTGCACTGTTATTTTTCATCTGAATCTATCATTTCAGTCTTTCTTCTCACTAATGTCTTGTCACTATATGTAGACAGCCTTTAGTCCTAAATCCATTTCGTGACAGATACATCACAAACAACATAGACATTAAACAATGCCACAACAAACGGCAGATCAATGACATCTTGGAAGAGCCGCAACACAGGAAAAACAACAATATAATATGCTATATAGAATGATGAACACTAGATACCCTAATTATAACCCATATGGGGTTGAACCGGGTATCCCGTGCACACAACAAACACCGGTTTTCAAGTGAATGGTCTAAAAACCAAACCAAAGACTTGGCATACGTTTGTAGAAGGTCTTTGTTTCTTGTGGAACGGAAAGGTGATGATGATGAGTCTATCAATATACTTGCCCAAGAAATATCCCGACCGTCTGTCTTAGATTATATTTAAAAAACTTGAACTGTTTTTTTTTTTCTGGTCTAGCTTCCAGGTTGGGCAACTTTTCCAGTCGAGCGAACTGAAGAATTCTTGAAAGGGCTACAACGGCTTGGCAAAGTCAAGGACGTAAGTAACGATACAGCGAATGAGACAAACGATCGGCCATGAGCACAAGTTTTACGTGGAGTTTCAGACACAAGCTCTCACCCTAAATTTGTTTCTTTGAAGTGTTTGCCTCTGGTGGTGCGGCACACTTCTTTCAACATAAGCAGAAGTCCTACGGTTGTATCAGAGCACAATTGCCAGTCCAAAATAATAAAAAAAACTCTGAACTCTCGGTACAGCTTTTATAAAAACTAAGCTCTAAAAAACGGCAATTGGTATCGATTAGCTAGTATGATGAAACAATTTTCTGTCTATAGAACATGGTAAAAATAAATTGAATTAATTATTCCTACTAGTCGTATTTCCTCAAAGCTTCGTCTTTTATGCTGTATATGTACCGTGATGCCGTGTGTAGTTCCCGGGGACACAGAAGTGACAGACTCGCGGAGAATCAAATCAGGGCGAGAGTTCTTAGTTGGTCGTGTATCGTTTCACGATTCACTCTCGCAGCTAGGTGATGGCGCCGTTCGGATGAACCCTGGTTCGATTCCCCGGTGAGCCTAACATTTCTGTTACGTTTCTGCGGTGTAGTGTCTTCTTTCTTTGTCCAACGAGTGTCTGCTATTTACATATATTCGTTTATTATTTCTTACTGCATATCAAGTATTTCATGGTCATCCCAGCAACCACTGACGAATGAGAATGACAGAAGCAAACTTCTACCATCTAAAACATTCAGTAGCGATTGACTCTACCAGCGACAGTTATCTATTTGTTAGTTATCTATTTTTAATTGTTTATCGGTTATCCATTTATCTAGTAAATGTTAACGCATTCATTTATCACACACGAGTAGATCTTTTACGTATTTTTTTTTTTTCTTCAGGATATACACATAATTTCATCCACGGTGGTCAGCCATTATTATTTTCTATGTCCCGATACGCCTGTAGTACGTCGCACACTGTTCTAATTCGCTTCATGGGTAGTTGATCTTTCCAGATTCTTCCGCTTCACTCACTAGTTATAAAACATAAATCAAGATAAGAGTAAGAATTGCCAAAGCTACAGTCAACAACATGACACAGATATTTAAAAAAATAACTATCAAAATAAAAATGAGTGTCATCAACTATTGTTTACATAGAGCCAGCCATAGAAATGTTACAGGGTGGCGCGAGGTATCAGTTTCGTCCCCCCCCCCCTCCTCCCCTGTATTGCACAGTTTCCTTCTGAGAGTCAGTATCATTCGACTTGAATTATAATATAATTTCCGCAATTTTTTATTATTTCGTCGCCCCGCGCGCCCGCTTCCACCCCTCCCCCCCTCCCCCCAAGGCGACAAATGATGCCGGCCACACCGCTGGTACCGCCCACTCTGTGTATATCCATTCATTAATTATATGGTGTAGAAATATGGACAACGAAAAATGAGTTAGAAGAAAACATTGCCGGCTCTTACGATGAGGAAAGATAAGAAAAATGGGGCGCATCTCGTGGAAAGAGAAGACAACAAACAAAGAAATTCTATAAAAGCTAGAAATGAAAAGAGACACGCTGAAAGAGATCAAAGTCAGACAGAGAAAATAATTTGGTCATATGAAAAGACATAACACTTGGCTGAATGTCATAAAAGAATGCAGCGTTGAAGGCAAACGTCCAAGAGGAAGACAGCGCTACAAAAGGGAAGGTAGCATCAAGAGATGAGCAATCAATTGTCTATCATAATGTAACATCTATTCTTTTTTATTTACTTTTTCATGTCTGTTACTTAGCTCTTGCTTGGGAGCCGCGCTAGCGTAGTGGTTACTACACCGCTCTGGCGACCGGGTGATTCAGGATCAAACCCGGGCGACGGCAATTGAAGATTTTTCGTCGACCGGGATTTGGACTGGATTAACTCGAGATCTGGCGAAGACATTTGAAGGAAAAAGTGTCGTCGACCAGGGATTGGCGGCTCCTGAGCCGACCCAGCTCTAATGGGTACCTCCGAAATCGGCGAGTATCTGCCTGAATGGCGAGGGATACCTGTCTCTGTACAAGAACAAAAGGGATACTCACGTAAAATCAATGTCAGGTTAGACATTAATAATAACCTGAGATTTCGCCTCGAGTATTAGCGGGCGTACGAAAAAAAAAAAAAAAGCTCTTGCTTTTTTTCCTTTCCTTGACGAAGGTCTTGTGGCCGCAACGTTGTCAATAATTTTTGTCTTTTGTAAGAGGCATTACCTTTTTCTATATTATTTATTATTATTTTAATAAGCCCACATTTCATCTTACAAGGTGGGGGTTCCCATTACACACGCACATTTTATGAAGTTTCTAAATATATCCATTCACTAACCTATCTGATTTACCAGGCGCTGGAGAACTGTGACGTCATTGTACTTATCGATGCTGAATACACGTCTATCAACCCAGCCCTCCGTCTGTTGTCTTTGTGTTTGATGAAAGCATGCAATACCCAGTACGCAAAGATTTTCTACACCTACCAGGCCTACCTGAAGGTAATACAAACAGGCACCAGCTGACACGAAGTTAAGCTGGGTGGACAATAATATAAAAGATGGGTGAACAGACAGTCATACACAATGCCAATTGTTGCGTCTAATTCTTGCACATACGGTAGACTCTCGATTATCCGGGATAACAGGGGGAAAATTAATCCCACTTAAGAAAATTCCGGTTTATCAATATCCATATGAAATTTTGAAAAGAATGTAAAACTGTATTTTAAAAGTGCATCGAAAATGATTTCATCAGTGTATAAATCCGAAATACTGAAAGTAAATACGATTATGTATTACGATTATGTTATGCTTAATACAATGTCAGTATCATATACATAAAATGCCAGCTTTTTCTGTCAGAAAAGCCTTCGTAACGCTAAGGGATGCAACAAGTTATTTTGGTTGAAAGTTAGACATTAATTGTATTGTTTCCCTTATATTTTGGTTTTTTAATCATCATCCTCTCAACCCGTAACCCGTCATAGGTCGTAGGGGTGCCATGGTGCAAGCATCAGCAGACAGGGTCCTCCACTGCTCTCTATCCTCAGCAATGCGTACAAGTGTGGAAAAACCGTGCCCTGCCCATTCTTTGATGTTATCAACCCAGGATTTTCTTTGCCTTCATTATCTCCGTTTACCTTCTACTGTTCCCTGGAGGATCGTTTTCGAAAGGGAGTCATGACGAGTTACATGCCCAAACCAGGCGAGCTTTCGACGTTTCACTACTGACAAACGTGGTTCTTGGTGGCCTGCATAGGTGTTTATTTTTTCTCTAACATAGACATTTGTTTTGTGCTCTTTATAGCAAATGCGCAAAATTCTTCTATAACATTTATACTCGAAAGCCTGAATCCTTCGCTCCGTATCTGCAGTGAGTGTCCAGCCCTCACACCCATACAAGAGAATAGATAATACAAGTGATTTGTATAATTTGATCTTCACAGGAAAACTGATGTTACTTTTCCAGATCACATTCAGCCTTGTCATGGCAGCTGAGGCCATCTCAAGTCTTGTCTTGATTTCTTTACTTGATCTTCCATCACTACATATAGTGGACCCTAGATATTTAAAGGTGTTAACTTCTTCTAACGTTTGCCCATTGAACGTAATGTTGGTCGGAACATGTTTCTTATGGCTATTCACCAATATCTTGCTTTTTTCTATATTAATTTCCATCCCATACGTTCTTGTTACTTTCTCCAGTCTTGAGGTAAGGTCTTGAAGTTCTGATTCTGTTCCAGCTATAAGATCGATATTATCAGCAAAACGTAGATTGCAAAGAGGTCGGCCTCCAATCGATATGGTTGTTTTATAATCGTAGAGAGCCTCCTGCATAATATGATCTAGATATATATTAAAGAGCACCTGGGGACAGGATATATCCCTGACGAACTCCTACAGTTGTTTTGAACAATTCTCCAATGTCATTGCTTGCAAAAACAGAACTGCTTGCGTCCTTGTATAATGCTTCAATGATATCTATGATGTTGGTCTTTTAATACTCTCCCGAAAATAGGAACACTTTAAAACGGAGAATGCGCAAAGGACGATGTGCATGCGCCACTAACATCTCTCTGTGAACGGCATGCATGTTCATAATTTGTACAAAATTATTTGGTTCCCTTACAGTGGTCATATCTGACTGCTTTGACGGTCGGCGGCTAAGGATCAAAGAAGAAGAAGAAATTACAGTGGTGTATTTTTTCATTAAAAAAAGTACTTAAAGAGTGTAACACTACATTATTAGTAAAATTGTATTATTATTCAAGAATGTTACAAAAATATTTATAGAATGTATGATCACGTATACACACATTGGGATCCTCGCTGGTGCTACGGAGTTCGTGTACTGTGGTGATGCACAGGTAGCTTACTTACTAACAGGGGGAGGCAATTCACTTTCTTCTGGTGTGTTGCGAGAAGAAGAATGCTGTTATATATTGTGAGAGCAGGAACGGGGGAAGACAAGGAGACTGGGCAAGAAAGATAGAAGGCACTGAACAGTTTGATTATACTGTATGGACAGAAGTCAACAACACAACTGATAAACAGTACATGAACTGGAGACAGGAAGATGCGGAGATCCATGATTTAAGTTGTACGTCGTATTGTCTCGATCAAGAAATCACAACAATGTAAAAGTCCAGATTAAAACAACAGAAAATCAAGATGCTCTTCTGACATGTTCAGACTTTTAACATCAGATGTAAAACAAATATTATTTTTTTTAAATACTTTTGAATAAGTAAAATTGCCGTTAGTTATTGGTGCTTTTGAATTTAATTCCCGTCTTATGACGGGCTTTTACACTAATATATATATATATATATATATAGTTTTCCCGTCATTCTGTCATTCTTTCCGTTTGTAACGCTTCCAAAAATAGTAACACTCGCCACAGAAAAGTGCGCAAAGGTTGGTGTGCATGCGCCATGTGAACAGAGTGCATGTTCGGACTTTGTTTAACATCGGATGTAAAGAAAATATTTTGGTTTTTTAATACTCTCCCAAAAATATCACTCACCAAAGAAAAATGCGCAAAGGACGGTGTGCATGCGCCAATAACATCTCTCTGTGAACGGAGAGCATGTTCAGACTTTGTTTAACACCGAATGTAAAACAAATATTTTGGTTTTTAATATGAGAATTAAAAAAAAGGATAACTATTCTCACTGTCCACCACCTAAGTGAATTGTATCCGATTATGAGAAAATTGAAGCGAAAATATGTATCTTCAACTGTTTAGAAATGTATAAATACCCACACTTAATGTCTACAGACGTTTGTTTCCTCCACCGAGTCATTTTGTGCACCAAGAATAAGGAGGCTTTAGATCTGAATAGAGAAATCATAATAAAACTTCCGGGTGAGCTAAAGATCTATTATAGTTCCTATCAAATAGCATCTGAAGATCCCAGTGATGTTATGAACTATCTGGCCGATTAAAACTACAGAAAATCAAGGTGTTCTACTTATGGACAATCAGATGTTCACACCTAACATTATTTTTCCACAAGTATTTAAATACAAAAAATTCCGTTAAGTATTGGTGCTTTTGAATGTAACTCCCGTCATATGACAGCCTTTTACTGTAGTCGTGTTATATTGTCGTATACTGTACTTTCTCAGATTCCGAATCATTTTCGTATGTCTATGCATCTGTCTTTTCATTCCGTTTAATCCACATCGCGGTTAATTCGATCCCGGATAATCGAGTCTTTTGTAAAATGAAAAACGTTCTTTCGTACAGTCGGAAAAGCCCCGTGAAGTTCCCAAGGGGTATCTTAGGAATAAAAAAAAAAAAGAATAGGTGTATTGCTCCTTGAGGCATAGCGTAAAGGCGACTAAGATGTGATTGTGAATGGAACTGGCAACTTCATAGTGTAAAATGATAACAACAGAGACTACTGCTGCAAGAATGCATTGCCTTATGATGGAAGCTTCCTGCACGGGTCCAGCTACAGTGATGATTCCCTGCTCGAACAGGAGCGAACAGGAAAACGATGGTGAAATGACTACAAGAAATATCCTTTGGCATTTTCATTGGTTGGCATCATGGACATTTCTTGTTTTTAGTTGTACGGAACTCAGTTTCTTTATTTTTTAACATAACCAGTCAATTAGACTTTTTTTTTTTTGCTTCTGTTTTTCAGATGACAAGCAGGGGTGGTAATATTGCTTTGTTTTCTGCTGTTGGCAGTAGCGACATTTTCTTGTTTACTGTTGTAGGCCCTAGCGACATTTTCTTGTTTACTGTTGTAGGCCCTAGCGATATTTTCTTATTTATTGCTGTAGGTTCTAGCGACATTGTCTTGTTTACTGTTGTAGCTCTAGCGTCAACTGTCTAGTGGAAAGGCCCCTGGCTCCGATTCAATTCCTGTTGAGGTTTATAAAGATGGCGGTGCAGTTCTGATAGAGAAACTTCATATGATCTTCCAGCAAATGTGGCAGAGTGAAACCATCCCACACGATCTCAAAGATGCCTCAATTATACATCTATATAAACGTAAAGGTAATCGCCAAGACTGCAACAATCATCGAGGCATCTCTCTTTTATCAATCGCTGGGAAGATATTCGCCAGAATCCTTTTGAATCGCCTTACGGCTCATCTTGACAAAGGTCTTTTACCTGAAAGTCAGTGTGGATTCCGGAAAGAACGTGGAACCACAGATATGGTGTTCGCTGCAAGACAGCTACAAGAAAAATGCCAAGAACAGCACTGTGACCTGTACACAGCTTTCATCGACTTGACAAAGGCGTTCGACACGGTCAGTAGAGAGGGTCTATGGAAGATCATGGCAAAATACGGCTGCCCAAAGAAATTTATCACAATAGTGCAGCAACTGCATGATGGAATGCAGGCTAGAGTTCAAGAAAACGGTGAGCTATCAGAGCCTTTCCCCGTCTCAAATGGAGTTAAACAAGGGTGCGTACTTGCACCGACTCTGTTCAGTATCATGTTTTCTGCTATGCTGACTGATGCTTTTAGAGACGGGGACACAGGAATCGACATTAGTTATCGTATTGATGGAAAATTGTTTAACCTTAGGAGGCTTCAAGCAAAAACCAAGGTCAAATCACACACCATCAGAGATCTTCTGTTTGCTGATGATTTTGCCCTCAATTCCTTCTCAGAGGCTGATCTGCAGCATAGTGTGGATAGATTCTCCGAAGCCTGCGCCAACTTTGGGCTTACCATCAACACGAAGAAAACAGAAATCATGTACCAACCAGCTCCTGGCACAGTTTATACTGAGCCAGTCATCAAGGTTAATGGTGAGAAACTGAATGTTGTGAACAGATTCACATACCTTGGTAGCACACTATCCCAGAACATTGTCATTGATGATGAGGTGAACACCAGGATCTCCAAAGCCAGCAGCACATTTGGCAGACTATACACCAACGTTTGGCATCGAAGTGGCATTAGTCTACAGACAAAGCTGAAGGTATACAGAGCTGCGGTGCTTCCAGTGCTGCTATATGCATGTGAAACATGGACTGTATACAGGCGCCACGTAAAGAAGCTAAACCACTTCCATACAGTCTGTCTCAGGAAGATAATGAACATCAAATGGCAAGACAAGATCCCGGATACCGCCGTTCTTGACAGAGCTGGTATCCCTAGTATTGATACTATTCTGATGCAGTCACAAATTCGCTGGGCAGGTCATGTAGTCCGCATGCCAGACCATCGACTGCCAAAGATACTCTTTTATGGTGAGATGCAGAAGGGTAAACGCTCCCATGGTGGCCAAAAGAAGCGCTTCAAAGACACGTTAAAGACGTCATTGAAAACCTTTGACATAAACCCAGACACTTGGGAAGCTGCTGCGCAAGACCGAACTGCTTGGCGCACATCTCTTCGTAAAGGTGCAGCAGCATGCGAATCATCCAGAAGAGCAGCAGCAGAACAGCGGAGACAAGCTAGAAAGGACCGTGAAATAAAACCTTCACATGAAGCAAACATTCCCTGCCCACACTGTCCAAGATCTTTCCAGGCCCGCATCGGGCTCTTCAGTCACCTTCGTACCCATAGACTAACCTAACATATTCTTAAATAATTGGATGAACAGAGTGGTCTTCATCACCCGTGATGGACGAACAACCAACCAGCTCTAGCGACATTTTCTTGTTTACTGGTTTAGGCCCTAGCGACATTTTCTTGTTTACTGTTGTAGGCCCTAGCATAATTTCTTTGTTTACTGTTGTAGGCCCTAGCGATATTGTCTTGTTTACTGCTGTAGACAGTGACATTTTTTTGTTTTCTGCTGTTGTCAGTGATATTGTCTTGTTTTCTAATGTAAACAGTGACATTTTTTGTTTTCTGATGTAGGCAGTGATATTGTCTTGTTTTCTGATGTAAACAGTGACATTTTTTGTTTTCTGCTGTAGGCAGTGATAATGTCTTGTTTTCTGATGTAGGCAGTGATATAGTCTTGTTTTCTGCTGTAAGCAGTGATATTGTCTTGTTTTCTGCTGTAAACAGTGATATCGTCTTGTTTTCTGCTGTTGTCATTGATATTGTCTATTTTTCTGCTGGAGGCAATCAAAGACAATTTCGTTTTCTTCATATTGCAGGCAACCCAGAAGAACCTGGAACAAGACCTGGCCTACGCATTAGCAAATGGTTTTGGTTTTGGGGTCAAATTAGTCAGAGGTGCTTACATGGTTGCAGAGAGGCAACTTGCGCGTGATCTTGGTTATGAAGACCCTGTGAATGAAACCTTTGACCTGACGTCTGCTATCTACCATAGCTGCCTTGACCTACTTTTGGAACAGGTTGCCGCTAGGAGTACCCATTCCGTTAGGTTCATGATTGCGTCTCATAACGAGGACACCGTGAGATATGCCATGGCCAGGTGAGCTGTCGACAATTTTTGTTGATTTTTATGATAACGTTTCTGATAATAGTGATAGGAAACTCAACAAAAGGCGCTGCAACATTAGGTAGTCTGATCATCTGATGTTGTTACGCCAGACAAGCTTGTGGTTTTATTTATCTGCATGGACTGGTAACTGAACAAAGTCCACTTTGGTTGCAACTTGCCTAATATCCTATTTGCTCATGATGTTAGTTATCCATTCTGCCAGCTGGAGCTGTCTGTGGAAGTAACAGTTTATTGTTCTCAATTCTACTGTTGTTGTTCCGCAGCATATTCCAGCACATTGACACGTTATTCATTCAGCTTCAGTTAAGATCTTCCTAAAGACAAATGTAACTTGTTTTGTTTTTACAAAATCAATTTTCGTTCTTTTAACCCCGTTGATAAAATAATCCACAATAATTTTTCTTTTAATTGATGTAAATATAAATCTAGGGTTGAGTAATTTATTTTTAGTGAATTTGATGTTTGCACCCGTATGAATCATTTTAAAAAAATACAACATACGGAGCTAAACATACACCTAACATTTTGCTGAATCACTTTCAGCTGGGGGCTCATAAAGTACGAGTCAAAACTGATATTTCTCACAAGAAGTGGTCGGAAAATACAGAGATTGTAACAATCTTAGATGGCCTACTTGTTATACTCGCCATTCTAAAATCCCAATGAGACTCCCTGAAACAGAATCACCATTCTTCTTGTGACAAAATGTGTGCGCTCTCTTTTCCTCTCTGGCAGTATTGAACTACATTTGTTGTGCGTACTGAATTAGGTGCATTATTCTTTTGTTAGCACTCTTTTTTTCCCTACTGTCATTGTTCACGTTTCACGCTTCAATGCATGACAGGGCCAGACAAGCGTTTCACCCATCACTGAGAGATTAAGTGAGTACCTAAAACGTGATAATACCACACTGACTCCAGGTAAATGCCAGCACGAAGTGTTTGCTAAGATTGCATAATTACTTCCGACTCGACAGGAAAAATGTAAGAAGTTGTAACGTAAACATTACCAAGAATTGTCGGATGTAGCAACTCCATTTACGGAGGATGACTGTTTGAAATTTTCAAACGCATAAGTCATTTAGAATACTGCATGAGGAAAAGTTTTCATATCATGAACTTGGCATTTGAGGCGCCAATAAATAACCGCGCTGATTGGGAGTTTGTCATAAAACGCCAGGTGGAAGCATGGGCCGGGAACGTACGACAGCACGTAGGAAAGGTTTGACATACGGCACTGCATTCTAGAAATCTTCACAAGTAGACATCTAGGACCTTGTCACAGGAAAGAATAGAGTCATGATTCTGAATTTTTAGGGACGGAAAAACGTATTAAAACATCTTTTATCCACTGGAAAAGAAAACTCGTCAATATTCATACGGAACCGGACTCCTACAGAAACTACTCACAAGTCACAGAGGAATTATAGAATAAGAAATAATATCCCAGACGTGTGTTCGATACATCTGTGTTAAGTTGCCAGGACTATTTGCCTGAGCAAGACGTCTAAGATTTGCCTAGTTACTAGGGTGAGTTGTACATATTTTTATACTTTTACTGGTTTATACTAGCTAGAATTTGTTAAAGATTCATACGAGGCTGGCAACCTAAGCATTGAACAGAATACATTCATGAATCACCACAGCAAGCTATGGTGATTGCTTCATCCTAGTTCTCACGGAAGAACCAAAAGTAGAGGTAATCCCAGACTCCAAGTGGAGAAAGGAAGTGGATGATGATGACATCATATGTATATTATCATTTGAAATGAGTTGTATGTATGTTTAAAGTTGTTCCTTCAGGCACAAGCCACTTGCCGCTGTCCAGTTGAAATTTTTTCATTACAG
The DNA here is from genome assembly GCA_024509875.1 of Oreohelix idahoensis. Lineage (NCBI taxonomy): Eukaryota > Metazoa > Mollusca > Gastropoda > Stylommatophora > Oreohelicidae > Oreohelix > Oreohelix idahoensis. The sequence goes on from JAMPIV010008526.1 coordinate 339,190, forward strand.
TAACTAAAAGAATGGTGATCTCGTTATCACATTCCCTGAATTACATGATATACACTCAGGGAGAGTACAAATTCTGATTACAAAATCGGTGACGGACAGCAGGGAAAGGCGTCTGATCTACATCAGCAAAACAAATACTTGGCAGCGGAATGAGGTTTTTTATTCCCTCTAAAGTGGTAGTATGGATTGGAGAGACCATTTGAGGTTCTACCCACGTTACCAGCTGTACTAGTCTGTGGTTCGAAGCTTGAGATCGACACGTGAAACCTACATCCCACTGGTGGTGAAGATCCCTGCCTTGACCAGACTCAGTTACCGCCAGAATCATTTGGAGACGTGCCCTTGCCACAGAGACGAAGTGATGGAACCAGCAGCACCAACATTTCAGCAATTTGGAAGCTAAGTTATAAGTTTAGCAGGCCACCTCAAAAGACTACATTTTCATCTCCCAAACCGAGATCTATGATGAACCATAATTTCTCATAATTACCATGTCGTATTTATACACATTTGTTTCAAAGTAATTGAGCATTAAATTTGTATATGTTGATTTTGACAAATTCATTGTTGAATTAATCATTACAGAGAGAAAGGCATATGTATGATCCAGAACCTTTAGTATATTTTCATTTATATATATATATATATATATATATATATATATATATATATATATATATATATATATATATATATATATATATATATATATATATCGAGCTAATAAAAGGAATTTCGCTGAATTAAATCAGCTGGGGGCTTGAACGAGCAAATCATTTATATCCATCTTCACAAAAGGCGGCGGGTCAGATACAAAGTTAACATACTAAGACTCATTCAGCATTGTTCTTGACTTCTGAAATATCTTGTGAACACTACCTCGGGGTAGAAGCATCATTATCCTTCTATCTACAACTCTGCCAAGAGTAATCTTGTGCGAAGGTAGACACATGTGAAGACCCACATTAGATTCTCTAGGTTTTGGCCACTGTTGGACCACTACTGCAGAGCAAAGGGGAGGCAACCCGTGACATTTATATTTCTATCTCTGCCTAGAAAAATCTTGACCGAGGGCTGGTATCTTAGTAAAAACTCGTTCATTTACTCAAATTTTGGCTATTGTTGGACCACAACTGCAAAGCAGGGGAGACAAATCGCCACAGGCTTCCAAACCTAGCGTTCTATCCAAACCTAGCGACTTATCTCCACCTTTTGTTCCACTAGTGTTTGTCTAGTTCTTCCCATCTGAACAAGGGAGTACTCAAATACTTTGGTCATATTAGTTAGTTGCTTATCCTTTACATGACGTGGCAATCAACCCCAGCTTTTATTGGCTGTTTGTTGATTTTTCTAGGCAATTTTTTTTTTCATTCAGTAGTTTGCCATTGCTTTCTGAACGGTACGGCGCTTATACCATTGTTAAAAATCCACACAAAGCGATCTGCTACCAAACCGCCTGCAGCGGGTTTCGAACCTGGTATATCTGGATTATGAAACTGCGTTCATATCCATTAGGCCACAGACGCCGAATTGGTCATATTAACGAAATGGAAAATCAGCAGAAGATAACAATTGCATGTGTAATCCACCCCATGTAGTTTCCGGGATTTCTGAGAAGAAAACGAATATTTCTCCTCCCTCATAAAACATAGCATTACAGGGCAGTTACAGCAGCAGCTGTTGAAGTAACAAGAAGAGACATGGTACGCAACCATATGATACGTCAAGGCCTTAAATTCTACCCCCTGCAGACCCAAGTAGAACAGTCCCAATTAAGATGGTTTGGCCATGTCTCCAGAATGGGAGAAGATCGGCTACCACGATAAGCATGTGAAACAAAGAGCCAAGGATCCAGACCCCAAGGACGACCCAGAGTCCGCTGGGAGGACAACATTAGACAATCTTTGAAGGACCGAGGACTAGAATGGAACCAGGCTTGGAGGAAGACAGCCGATAGGATAGTCTGGCGCTCTCTCTTCCAAACCTCAACATCTCACGGTAGAAGGGGAACGACTAAGTAAGTAAGTAAGTTATAGCAGCAGCAGCAGCAGCAGTAGTAGTAGTAGTAGTAGTAGTAGTAGTAGTAGTAGTAGTAGTAGTAGTAGTAGTAGTAGTAGTAGTAGTAAGAGGCGACCAATATAAAGTTATGCATGTGGCTGGTAACCTCATCAGATAAGAGAAAGTGCTACAAAAGTAACCGTTGCAGAAACAAATGAATTCTTTAGTTTAGGCTTCCTGCAGCGACCTAGCTGCAATGATGACTTCATGCTACAGAAACAGGTGTGCTAGATACAGTCTTAGTTCTTTCTGTCTCATGCAGTTTTATATTTACCCAGACATAAAAATTGATGCTAAATTTTCTCTACAGGCTATGTTTTAAAACAGGCAATAAACACAAAGGGTCATGAGAAAATAAGCCACAATATCAATAAAATCGATGTAAATTTGTAGAATAGTAGAAAAAGATTTCGAAATGTTGTAAGAATTTCTTTTATTTCGTGTCAGATGCAGACTAGAGTAAATTTGACTTTAACCAAAAACTGGCATCCCAGACGGCGCTTGGACGAGTAATGTACCCTATCGCGGACACACCAAATGTCGGGTAGAAACAGTGACAGCCTCAACATTCTAATGACCGAAAAATTGGTAGATGAAGTGCAGGAACCGTATAGAAGAGCCAGTGTTACCGTTATTACCACTTCTCTTATAGTTCCCTATGGAGCGTGAAACCTCAATGAGCAAGTAAATAAATAAGACACACATAAAAGTATGTTCCAGGCACTCGTAAGAAATAAAGAAATAGAGAACCATACAACAGAAGTGAGAGGCTTACCGGAGAATCGAACCCAGGACCTTGCATATTATCTATCATACGGGCAAGAGACAGAAGACGTTGGAGAATATCTACCATCTATCAGATAAGTAAAAACTAAAAGTAATCCCATAACAGATGCTGCCTACAGGGGAGTGAAGTGTTAGAGACTTCACTATACTTCGTGAAGTGGGGTTGACAAGTTCCCTTCATCGTTGCGTTTGCCTTCCCTAACTCACAAGCAGAGTCAGGTACTTATTTACAGCTGGGTAGACTAGGGCGTGACGCCACTGTATTTTGAACCGGGCACACTTGACGCGAGAGACCAGTGTTTTAACCTCACTGCCAATCGGACGCTTATCAGTGGTGTACAAATTTCTTTTATTTTAAAAATGTATGCATATAATCTCTATGATATAAGCAGTGCTAAAATATGTCTGCACATTTTTGTTCTTCACTGATATAGTTACAGTCTTGTGAACACGTTTATGTTACCCGCGACAAACAGTACAATTGAACTATCATGAGCAATCCATCTAGCATAAAAGCAAGAGACAGAAAACGTTGGAGGTCCACCGCAGTAGATCTTCATGGCAGACATGGCAGCTGATCTGATATTATTCTCAGCGACTTAACAAATCTAACTCATTTGATATTTGCAAGATATGGTGGAAATAACCGGTCTACCTAGTAGAGCCACCATACCAGGGAAGAGGCAAGGGATGTTCCTTAGGAAGTCCATCTGCCTGATGCCGTCCTGCTCGCATGCTATACAGCGAATGTTCAAGACTACTTTCCCAGTAGTCATTCAGCCTCTCCGCACATTGAATCTCCTTAGGCTTGGGGTAATTAACTAATGACTATGATTGAAGATGCCTTGACTCAAGTTTTCCCATGCATTCACAATCTTCGACATATGAGGGAGATTGAGCACCTGTGGATTCGCCCGATGTGCTGTGATGTCGATTCTGTTCAACAATAACAAATCTAACATAATGTCACATAGAAAGTTATGTTCTATAAATTGTCTACATTTTCCTCTTTCTTCCACTCGGGTCCTCAAAAATTTTTCTGTCACTCTTTACCCTTTTTCATATATATATAGTTTTTTCGCATTCGTTAGTTTGCGAAAAATATTTTCTTTTCCCATTCGATATTTTACCGTCTTTCTTTCTCATGCTGACTGAAACTCGATTACATAGATGTCAGTCTCTGCCGGTCGAACCATAGCTGTGAATATACAGTTCTCGCCAGACATACGTCTGCAGTTTCCCCGGTCAGAGCGCTGACTGACCAGTGTCCCCGGGCGGGGGGTGTGAGAATTCGCTCCATCGGGGCATGGCAGACAGACAGCTGTCTACAGTTTGCAGAAACGCATGAGGTTTTTCGTTAGAAAAACCCGGCGTAGTGTGAAAAATCGCTCCGCACTGGAGACAGGCTGTCTGGGATTTGCAACTCACTCGTACTCTCGGTCACTGATGGCTGTTACGACATGAGGGAAGCTGACGCAGGGTGTTAGAGAAGGGGGGATAATTTCGCTTGGCGAAAGAGTTGGGGCCCTTTGTCCAATTTTAAGATATTGGCCCGAGTTTGTAACTCACTTCACTCATTCTACATTTTACAGTAGACGTGGGCACTTCGTTCTAGAACACTTAAATTTATAAGTGATATCTCTTAGTTTCGTTGTGACATCGTAGTGCTGTGCTTGAGGTATATTAATATTATATATCTTCCAAACCTCTACACCTCACGGTAGAAGGGGAACGACTAAGTAAGTAAGTAAGTAAGTAAGTAGTATTGTGTGTAGGGTTTAAAGTGTTTAAAGCGTTAAATCGCTCATTTCATTTTAACTAGTTTCTTTTGAACTGAGTGCATAATTTATAAGTCTGTATTATTTTCTAGTGACGCATACAGTGGAAAGCAGAATAAATAATATGTCTAAGCTTAACAATCTAGTAGCTATAAGGAATTTAATTTAACGGCTAATACTCAGTCGAGAATATTTTATATCAAACTTATAAAATGCTAGACGCGACATCAGTGAATATTGACGGAATACGCACCATATTCCTAATTCCTGATGATCGATTTTATATAACTTATTTCACCGGAAGTTTAAATATAAGTCAAGCTGTAGGCTTGCTGTTTTAAACGTAAGTTATATTGGATACAAAATATGAAAATGATTTATATGTGCTTTTCTTTTTATACAGTGAAATACGGGGGGGGGGGGGGGGGGGGGACCCGAACTTTACCAGCATTTAATAAGAGTTCATAATTGTGAAGAAATAGACAGTCCTTATTTTGAACCACGTGGGTTTCTCAAGTAACACTGATCTGACGGTGCATATGCAACCAGAGTTAGACAGAAATACTATATCCCACTAACGGGTTTTTCAAAGACTGTAATGATCAATACTGGGCCTGTGAACCAGATCTTAATTTCTTCCATAAACTCTACGTAAATTTTCTGCCTGGCGGCGAGAATAATTACAATCTATGACATAAACTTTCCGACATTGTTGACAAGTGAGTGGGAAAACAAGATTTTCTGTTTTTTGAGAGAGGTTGTCCACCGGTCATCTTCCTAATTAAGGGAAACTTCGTGTTCTGACATTTTGTGCTCGTTTAAGCCTAATTCTTACCTCGGGAGTCAAGTGACATTAACTTTAGTCTGAAATAACTATCGCCTGAAGCAGGCGCTCCCCAGATCCATTTTAATGAAACCAACAAACAAATCTGCAGAGCTGGGATCTGTTTCAGTAAACGACAGTAACAGATAAAAAGTGTGAGTGTCCAACATTTGCGCCAGCCGGCGAAACCACAACCCGATTGTAAGTATATCAGGGCTAAACCTAAGATCATAGCGGGGCTATCACCCTTGTAGGGGACCTAACCCAAGTCTTAATACTCCTATCGAAAAATCTACGACACATAACATCATTATTGACTGATTCCAGAATGAACCAGCTTGGTATTCCAATAGATGGACCATCTGTGTTCTTTGGCCAGTTGTATGGTATGGCTGATCACGTGTCCTTCACGCTAGGTAAGTCACACATAGAGACAAAAACGGTAGCGACCTAATTACGAGAATGTGGTATAAGGGTGGCATTGGTGGTAATAGTCATAATGGTGGTATTTGTGGCAGTAGTTGTAGCAATATAACTACTATTACTGCTAGTAGTAATAGTAGTCGTGGTAAGGTAAGGATCCCGTTACACGCCCATTGAGGCATATTGGGAATATGGTGTTAGGCACGCATTTTCTTGACCATCGGTACACTACGGGTGATGTGGACAGCATCACGCCGCAGTAGTAGTGGTGGTGGTAATAATAATAGTAGTAATAGTAGTAGTAGTTACGGTTGTTTTTCTTGTTGTATAGTGGTAGTGGTAGTAATAAAATGCGCCAAAAATGGAAAAGTTATGCGCTGCTGCTCACTTTTTTTTTTTTAAATAACATTTTGCCTCGTTTTGGCGAGGCGCGTCCCTTTCAACCTAGTCGGTTATATCAGGGCGCACGTCCAAACATAAAAGACCTTGAGGTCTGGATATTATTTGCTGCTGTTCACCGTTTACTGTACGTCACAAAATTAATGATCCTGTTCACAAATTTTCTGTGATCCATTCCCATCTGTAACCTTGTCAAAATGATATTTCTCTTTCTGCTTTAATTTTTGTATGTCGGACCAGCGACTGGTCACTCTAGGGTCCTTCAAATTTTGATAATTTAAATTGTACTACGATAGGAGGTCGAGTGCAAAATTGTCATCTACCTAAGTCATGCAAAACCTATTGAATCAAGAGTCGTAAAAGACCTTGTGTGTATAGGTTTTTACCACTGCATGTGACTCCCCCACCCCCTGGGAAAGCTTATGAAAAATCGCATTCTCTTGCAGCGGTGGTTTTCTTTGCAATTTATTTTACATGTTGAGTATGTCAGCCTGACCTCATGCATAACCTCTCACTTGCCGCCTTTTACGACATGCCAGAGGAAGCGGTAGTTCAAATCTTTCCTTGTTTCCTCAGAGACCTTCGAGAACTACACAGGACAGTAATAATAGCTGTAGTATTAATAGTAATAGTATTAATATTAGTAGTCGGGGACCTAAGACGCGTCAACAGTGAGGAATGCAGTTAGCGACCCATAGCTTGACTGCTTGCGTCAGGGTCAACGAACCAGAGCTGACCAAGACCCTACTCCACCTCCAAGTGGTGGTCCTGGAAACAGGCTGCATCACAGCAGTCTGGCTGAGAGAGTAGGGATCGAAGAGGGAAGGATAACCCGGTTCCAAAAATGCCGTGCTGAAGTCGGATGTGTCGGCCGAAAGGCCCAAAAAAATCGCAGCTTCGCTGTAAACGGACACAACGCAACCAACGTTGTTTTCAGGACGAACGAAGAAACAGAATAAGATATTAGTAGTTGTAGGGGCGGTAATATTGTTAGTGACAGCGATAGTAGTTGTTGTGGTGTTACTGGTTTGTGTTGCAGTATAGTAGTAGCAGTGGGAAAATAGAGAGGCAGAGGTAGACCAAAAACACATGGAGAAGAGAACTGGATACAGAGATGAAAATGATGAGGAAAACATGGAAAGAACTTGAGCGGATGGCACAGGACAGGAAGACTTGGCATGTGTTTGTAGAAGGCCTATGCTCCTTGGGGAGCTAACGGGTATTGATGATTGGTAGTAGCTGTTGTACTAGTAGTTTTAGTGTAGGAGCAAAGGCGGTAATAGTCATACTAGTTGCAATAGTAGAAATGGTAACAGTAGTATTAGTGTTGTAGCAGAGGCGGTATTGGTCATACTAGTTGCAATAGTAGAAATGGTAACATTAGTATTAGTGTTGTAGCAGAGGTGGTATTAGTCATACTAGTTGCAATAGTAGAAATGGTAACAGTAGTATTAGTGTTGTAGCAGAGGCGGTAATAGTCATACTAGTTGCAATAGTAGAAATGGTAACAGTAGTATTAGTGTTGTAGCAGAGGCGGTATTGGTCATACTAGTTGCAATAGTAGAAATGGTAACAGTAGTATTAGTGTTGTAGCAGAGGCGGTATTAGTCATACTAGTTGCAATAGTAGAAATGGTAACAGTAGTATTAGTGTTGTAGCAGAGGCGGTATTAGTCATACTAGTTGCAATAGTAGAAATGGTAACAGTAGTATTAGTGTTGTAGCAGAGGCGGTAATAGTCATACTAGTTGCAATAGTAGAAATGGTAACAGTAGTATTAGTGTTGTAGCAGAGGCGGTATTAGTCATACTAGTTGCAATAGTAGAAATGGTAACATTAGTATTAGTGTTGTAGCAGAGGCGGTATTAGTCATACTAGTTGCAATAGTAGAAATGGTAACATTAGTATTAGTGTTGTAGCAGAGGCGGTATTAGTCATACTAGTTGGAGGAAGACAGCCGATAGGATAGTCTGGCGCTCTCTCTTCCAAACCTCTACATCTCACGGTAGAAGGGGAACAACTAAGTAAGTAAGAAATCCAACTTATCCTTAAGATTTTAATTGATATTTTATCGTAACCCCTTGAGAACGGAAATGTTCAACACGGAACTAAGGGCAGACAGATTTCGGCAGATGTAAACATTAATTCAGGTAATTTTCCACAACACCACCACTACAGTGAATCCCTCTGGGGTTTTTTTCCAACCAGTCAAATCAGACTAATAACGGTCTGAGACAGAGGTTAACAGTTAAGGCTGACTTTACCCTGTCACAAAAGACCTTGGTGCTCTAGCACAGGACAGAAAGATTCAACGTGTATTTGTTGACGGTTATCTGAAAGGTAATAAATTCAGCCATCTGGCACCTGGGTGACATGTCTTTGTATTCGTTGCAACAAGAGTAGGGGTTGTAGACGTAACAACTGAAGCTGCAGTAACGATTATAAACGTCGATTACGTGTAATATAAATAATGTTTCTTCCACAGGACACAGTGGTTACCGAGTGTACAAGTCTATACCGTACGGACCTGTCTTGGAAACCCTTCCTTATCTGGCCAGGAGAGCACAGGAAAACAAGGCCATTCTACTTAATGCCAGAAGAGAGCAGAAACTTGTGGCCAAAGCTCTAAAGGACAGAATAATACTGAAAGTTTAGAAAGATTGCTTGTATTAAGGGTAAAATAAGGGAAGACAGCGGGAATTTCAACCAAGTGCTTTGTGAAGATATAATATATTGTGGAAAAGTGGCTAAAATGAGCGAGGAAAAGTGGCAAATAGAGACGACTCTTGACCATTTAACAGCTTGGCTTGTAAGATAATCAACAATAGTATTGATAAACAGCACCAGGGACTGGCCGACATGAGAATTCAAGGATAATTAATGAAGGATTTTATACAATGGCATCTTTCGGTACACCTTACTATAATGAACATTTTTTTTTAAAAGTATCCCGTCCACCCCTTGAAGGGTTATAATTAGGACATTTGATGTACTAATTCGAATAAATTAAATCAGGTTTCCAATACCAAATGTAGTACCTTCTTCCCCCGTCTACTCAGTCCAAATAGAGTAAATCAAAACTAAATTTGTATGAATGTTTTTGTGTGTGACCTCTCTTTTCCAAACAAACAAACAAACAAACAATAAAAATAAAAAAACAAACGAATGTACAGAGCCGTTCCTGTGGAGGTTTAGGGCCGCGGACATAGCAGACGAGGCAGGGCCCATTTCTTTAATTTCATAGGACTATAAGTAGTAAGATTTGACCCGCAAATACATGTATGTTTAATAAGCTACGTGATAACAGATATATGCAATAAACAGAAATTACCTGTATCTACATGAGATGAGAGAGGTAGAGAAAACGAATTTATCCGGCCTGCACATATTATTTTCAAGGAAATAACTTAACAGCAAACATAAAATAAAACATACCAACAATCAAACCGTATTGTATTAATTTGCATCTTTTAAAAGGGAAACTACTACACGGCTCATCTATCAAAGGAGTAAAATGTAAAGGTAACCCCCATAGCAAATACTGACGTAGGAGAGTGAAGTGTTAGAGACTTAACTATACAACGAGAGGTGTGGGTGACCATTTCCCTTCTTCACTGCCTTTTCCTTCCCTAACTTAAAATCAGGTACCCATATACAGCTGGGTGGATTGGAGCGTGACATCACCGTGTTTCGAACCCGACATCTATGCCTTGAGATACCACTGCTCTAACCTCTATGCCAGTCGGACGCTTATCAGAGGAGTGCCAATTTCTTTTATAAAAAAATGTATGCATATAATCTCTGTGATATAAGCAGTGCTAAATTATGCATACACAGTTCTTTCTTCATTGATATAGTTAGTCTCGTGAACATATTCATGCTGCATTCAACAAACATTGCTGTGACGTTTAGTTTTATCTTCCTAACTGCCACATTCTTCTAGTGGTTAGTTTTGAAGTACGGTATTATGAAGATTATGTTTAACACGAACAATGACTAAGTATTACGCTTAGGAATAAGTACATCAACTCAAGGTGTACAGACACAGTACACATTTATTACGTTCAACTCTTGACAATGACAAGAAAATCCATAGGCCAACAGCAATGGGCCAACACCCATTTTGACCGTTAGACTTGACGAGATCAATAGATAACGACATATTCTGTGTGTTCCGTTGCAGCCCGTACATTGTGTCATAATCATTATTATCTAAGTAACATCGTCCATGGGTTCAAATACAGATATAGATACCATCGACACATCCAAGAATATAACATATGAATATCTAAGCGGACACTAGCGACCCATTTCAAAACACAGTCATCTCGGCTGGCTACACAAAACGATCTCCCCTTCGTTGCCGTCAAGGTTGCCACCAGTGTTGCCACTGAAGTTCTAGAGATAAACCCAGATGCTCTTCTAAAAAAAAAACCCAGAAATACCCAGAATATTTTATGCCTCAAATACACGGGATAGACGATGCTTACATAATCTTTTATGTGCATCTTTAGCACAAATAATCTGTGTGCTACCAATTTTTATGTATTTCTTCATTTTTTTGTTTTTTTAATTACCAAAAATTCACAATTAAATAAAAATGATTTTAATAACACCCCAATATATGAACTCTTGAAAATGAGATATTTTAACAGTAATATACTTACATTAGTTACATTAACAAAATGTTCCTCAAATCAAATATAAAATGTTAGTTGTAACTTGTTACTGTTGAAAAATTGTCACTTATCAGCGACTCCGGCATCCATGTCGACAACTTCTCCTTCGTCAAGATCATATACATGAATTGACAACGTGGAATCTTGATTGTGGAGTTCCAAAATCTTTGCATATCTCTGCCGACAACGTCCTTCACGCATATCTTCAACCACGCTTTTACTAGGATTAAACTTATGACAAACTCCGTCTTTGGCAACTGCTTGCTTGGCTAGTATTCGATTGGAAACTGTTTCACACAAAAGCTTGTTGGTTTGTTTAGTTTTAACTAAGTTAACCTTCGAAAACACTCTTTTGACGCATGCTGAAGAGTGAGGTAGTGCCATAAGCGTGCACATGAGGTCAGCCAAAACATCAAATTTCTTCTGGTTATTAGCATCTGTTACTTGTTGCAGTCCCAGCTAGAATGCGGGCGGATCCTCATCCACTAGATGTCCAAGATCTTTTCGGTACGATGCCAGTTCTCGCCATTGATCAGACAGACGATCAAGGCTCTCTTCTGAAACAACTGTTGGGAACTGCGCTGCTAATAGAATGACAGAAAATTTGTTGATATCGAGAGCTTGCTTTGGATCCAACAGCTGCATTTGCATCAGAACACTGTTTTGTTCAAGTGGGAACCTGCGTCGTATTTGAGTACAAAGTTCAATCAGGTATGCCAATGCATCCTTGCGAAACTGGACTTCTTTATCTCGTACCGGTTGTCGCATTAACTGCGCTTCACATCGTCCACCCAGCTCAATGTAATTCAGTTTCTTGTGCACCTGTACATCCGAAGGATCAATGTCGGCAAGAGTGCGATGCTCATGCTGCAATACTTCATGCCTAATAAACATACTGAGAAGAAAACGATACTCTCTTGTTACACTCGTGTACACTTTGTGAAGACGGAAGTTCTCGGACTGGAATTCCATGTTCATGACGTTAACTTTACCCAGTAAGTAGCCGACAAATAGAATCATGTGCTTCGTGCCAGCAGTGTTCATCGTCTGCAGGATTTGCCCCGCACCGTCGACGTTGTCCACTGAAGCTTCGGATTGGAAATACAAGTGCAGAGCATCTCATTGCTCAAGGATCCTCTCAATGACTGCTTCACGGGACAGCCAGCGTGTTTCACATAGCTTCAACAATTTATGTTTCTGGGCCTGAACTACATCTTGTATTAACTGGAACTGGAGATTTCTTTTATTACTACGCGAAAAATAGAAGCAAACATTCTTTATGAAAATTTCAAGCCAAGACGGTAGGTGGTTGCTGGCAGCATTTGGACAAAGTGCAAATGAATGACAAACACAGCGGAGAACAAAGACATGTGGAATCTCTTTCTTCAGATGTGCCTGTAAACCACTTGCTGTCCCCATCATAGTGGCACAGTTGTCTGCAGCAAAACCAATGACGTTACTAAGCGGGATTTCATGCGTGCTCAACAATTTTTTAACAGCTGTAAACATGCCAAGACCAGTCCCATCCTCCACCTCAATGAGGTCTAACAGTGAATCAACTACTTTTTTTGTTTTTGTGTCACAGAATCGCACAACGACTGCCAACATCTGGTTCGTAGAAATATCAGTACTCTCATCAACGATTATAGAAAATTTCTGATTTCTGCAAATGTTTATAACATCAAGCCGCTCAAAATGAGCAATGCCGTACTGCATCACATAGGCAGCCTTGGTGCGCTTCAGTGACATATTTTGAGCAATTGTGCTGTCTGGAAATATCTGCTTGCAACATTCAATCAAATGATCAGCTTGCGAAAACGGAGTATTATGTTCTGCCATGAAAGCCGACAACACTATCTCCGCTTTAGCAATTTTGTCTTGGAGACAGGGCTCTTTTGGTTTGATGAAAAACTTGTTAATGTTCAGAGTTTTGCTTTTGGCTTCGAAGTTTTTCATGTGCTTCTGTGTGCTTTTATGTGTCAATAAAGCTGTTTTGTTGGCATTAGTTAATGTACAGGAACAGACCGTACAAATCGCAGCATAGCGGTTACTAGAGTCCGGCTTTATACAATCCTTCAGTTCGCTGTCTGTTAGCCATTCCGTACAAAAAGCCAACTGATACCATGGCTTCACTTTTTACGCAGTGGCGTGTGTGTCGTCATGCTGCTACAACTACCAAGCGTACCTTCATCATCGCTCATTTTTGTCGTGAGAAATTCTAATCCACATATATAAATTAAAACGTAAATGCAAAGCCTAACAAATAAATTTAATAAAAGGAAAGAAGAATGGTAAAGAACAGTGCTGTCACAATGACTGTACTCGAAATCCCCCTTGTTTTCTACTTCGTCTGCAAATTGTAACGCTTTCACGTTGATAGTAAAAGCTTACTGTATCACTACACGCTTTCTTCAATGAAACGTGTACTGCCTTTCTAAGAAAAACCTTGAGATACGCAAGCTGATCAATGACCTAGATTTAATATTTCATTCATTCCATTTTATACACGGCGTAACTAAAAGACAGATGAAGGTAGGAGAGAGAGAGGGACGACTGAAGGCAGGAAACATGCAACACTACACGCGTCGCGCGATTAATAGTAACGCCAATCCCACGTGTAAGGCCAGCACTAACTTTTTTTTTCAAATAAACAGTGTCAGAAAAACACTACTACTACTACAAGAATCAGGTTTAAAAACATGAAAAATGCTTATTAGGAAATATGAAATTCTAATGAATTACATCTAAGCTCCTGAAAGTACAGAAGACACCCTATGACAAAGAAGTGAACGCGTGGTAAAAAACAAATATACGACTATCTTTGGAAAACACATATTTTGAACGCCACCATGTAGCTCGCTTTAACTTATATATTATCGTACGGCAGGACTTGCTAGCCAAGAATATGTTATGTGTTACGCCTTTAGTCTGTTAATAAAATAATTATGGCCAAAATACAATAGTGGGGGTGCCTGACAGCATGAAATCATTTCTGCTCATAAAATGTTTTTTATAACGTGTTTGAAAAACATTACGTTACGGAAATAGCCTACCATGTTAACTCCTATTTGATTGGCGGGAATGAGATGTAAGACTAAACACGATTAGTTGGACTGCAAATACTAGTTTTTTGTTGTTATGGGAAACGAATAGAAGGGGTACTTTTTTGAAAAGATGTGTAGACATGGCATGATTGGTTAGATCTGCCAATCTAGTCAGTTCAGAGCGTCTGTTCCTTGCCACATCTTGTAATAAACCTACTAAGAACAGTGCGTTGAGCACCAGTGCATATTTTTTTTCTAAAATAAAAGCCTGGGACAAGAGGCAGATCGGAATTTGTGCCTATTCATTGCCAGTCAACGAAACTGTTTATTATTTCCATTGAATTGTGGTAAGCTGAAATATTTGACATCTTTTTAATGAAAATTGAATGTGAATTGATGATTTATGTCTATATATATGTGTGTAGTTCAGTGGCCAACTTGAGAAAAGCCTAAATATTGCTCCAACCTGAATAGGAGGTGTCGGAAAAAAGTAAAACTGCATGGGATTGCCAAACAGTACACTGACACCTATCTTATGGACTAGGAAGAAATAATGCTGGAATGGCAGAGGCGTAGTAACCATTAGGAAGGAGTATACTGGTGTAATTTGTTTCAGATGAAGCTAGCAGTGGCCTACAGCACTGAACACAAGTGTTTGTTATGTATTGTGCTCATTGTGGAAATGGATTATGACTTAGTTTTGAAATAGGAGGTACAACCTTCTTGTTTCAGGGACGGTGGTCAAAAGTCATTGAGGCAGTATTTGGCCTGAGTTACTGAATCCTGAGGCTGACAGCATACTACTGGGTCCAGATAGCGACCAGTGAGGTGGCTCCAGAACTCATTGAAGTAATCGAGCAGAGGAGTCTTTTACTGCAGTCATCACGAAAGTTAAGAAAGTGTGGCCATGGAGCTCAACATTATGTCCCCCCCCCCCCCCCCAAATTGACAGTAAATAAAGAGGGAATATAAACTGTTTAAATTGACAGGAACTGTGAACTTTTCCCAATGATAAGACACTTGAAGTCATGATGACAAACAACACTCTAGCTTGAAAAACAAAACCAGTATTAACTCATATTACTACTTCACACTTACACACATAAGATAAGAATAAAAAAATATGTCAATAACAAGATTAAATTGATAAACTGTGTACATACTACTTGTAAGAATATTGATTGTGATTCCTGGTTCACTGTGTAGTTGAATCAGGATATCTCTATGTAAAGAAATTAATACATATATATATATATATATTTGACTTTTCAAACTGACTCTTTTAAGATAGTCTTATAGAGTGTTACTTGTGTGTGAGTGTCACAGTGTTGTAAAGTACTGTGAAATAAATTAAATTGTTTATCTGTCTGTTGTTGTTGTGACTTACACTTCATCATTTTCATAACCCTAGACATTCAACGTAGTCATCACAATATTTCAGAATAGGTCTGACTGAGATATATATATATATATGTGGTAGCAAGTAAGGTTATCTGTAATACTCCACATTATTAGATACAGATACCTTCACAGCTGATCTCAGTCAGTACACTAGTCCCCTATAAATATTTATAACATCCCATTTTACCACATATATTGGGGTCCGGTCCGGGATATTGAACTTTCTCCTGTTATATATATTGGGAATTATAAGAATTAAAAGGTATCCTTGGGTGGAATTAAATAAGGTTGAGCTCTCAGTGCCTGTGTTGTAATTACATAATTAATTACAGAGTATATTGTTTAGTTAGAAATTGTTTACATTTATCTGTTAGAAAATGGCGGACCTGGCCAAATTTCGATCTGCTGCTGTACAGACTGCGAAAGAGTTAGGAATGGACGGGCAAATTATGATTGCTTATGTCACTGCTGAATGTGACAAATATATTGAACGGGAAGAAAGAAGATTAGAAAAAGGAGGCCGAAAGAAAATTAGAGGCTGAGACTAAGAGGTTGCAGATTGAGGCTGACAAAGAGGCTAAGAAATTGGAGGCAGAAAGAGAAGACAAAAGATTGGCTGCAGAAAGAGAAGAGAAGAAATTAGCTGCAGAAAGGGAAGCAGAAGAAAGAAGATTGACTGCAGAGAGGGAAGCAGAAAAGGAGGAGAAGAGATTACAAAGGGAACATGAGTTACGACTAAGGGAGTTTGAGTTTCAAGGCCATGCTCCTGAAAATGGTGCCAGTCCCTTTGCCTCTGATGCCACTGCTATCCAGGGAGCCTCAACCTCAGCTATGAATTTTCATTTAGATCATTTTGTGGAGAAAGACGATGATATTGAGAGCTATCTAAATAGGTATGAACTATTAGCTACCACGTATGGGTTAGAGAGAGAAAGGTGGAGCTTAAAGTTATCTCAAGGACTTCGTGGGGCAGCTTATGAAGTTTTTGCCAAAATGAGCAGAGGTGATCAGGAAAATTATGACATGCTAAAGCAGGCTCTTTTGTTAAGATATGAAAAGAACGCAGAATTTTATAGGAAAAAATTTAGGAATGCTAAACTACTGTCAGGTGAAACCTATCACCAGTTCTCTGCACGAATAGAGACATACTTGGAGAAATGGACTTCTCTGGGGAAAACCCAAGATCTTAAGGAAATGGTCCTTATAGAACAATTAAGAGAGTCCATGGCTCCAGACCTGAGAAAGTTTCTCATGGAACAAGGTGCAGAGAGGCTGGGTGAGTTGCTAAATGTTGCTGAAAGGTATCAAGCAGCTCAGGCAGAGGTATCAGGTAATAAAAAGAAACAGGTAGACAATTTTAAGGCACCACAGAACTTTAATAAATTTGATCCCAGAGATCAAAACAAAGGTAAGCACCAATTTGATAGGCCACGGTATGACAATAAAAATAAAACCCCACAATTCGATGAAAGGAAATATGATGAAAGAAAATCTTTCAACCAAGGGAAAAGGTGGTGTAAAAATTGTCAGATGGACAATCATGACACTGACCGTTGCAGAAGGAAACCTGTGTATATGGCCACCCTTCAGGTCAGGTCGACCTCAAGACAGGAGGAGGATATTATGTTGGATACCACTCCAGAAGAGATGAGGAAGGCACAGGATGGGGATAAGACCCTCAAGCCTTGTTTCAGGAAATTGTCAACTTGTCATACAACTCCAGGCAAGGGAGATTTTTACATGAAAAACAAGTTGATGTATAGGAAGACTGGAGCTAGATCCAAAGGTCAGGGACAGCTGGTACTTCCTAAAAGATATAGGGCAGACTTAATAAGGAGCCTACATGTGAAACCAGATGGGGACCATGAGAAAATAGGTACCATCATCCAAAAGGTGGCTCACAATTATTATTGGCCCAAGGCAAGATGGGACATTGAGAATTTTGTAGAAAGGTGTAGCATAGCACATGAGGGAACACCCACAAGTGGGAACATTGATCAGGACCTGGACACGCCAAGGGGCAAAATTAGGCCTGACAATAAAAAGAAAAATAAATTTGATCAAGTGGACCAAATGGAATGGGAAGCCCCTTTTCACGGACAAGCTTCACTTAACTGTTTTACAATGGCCACTATGCGGAGAGTGCAAAAAGATGTCTTACCCCAGGATAAGCCGAAAATCCCTCAATCGGACTTAAACAAACTGGAGGAAGAGGATGTAGAGAGGAAATCTCTCATCAAGAATTTTAAGTGGGGAGACAGCCCCAAGAGGAAAATTGGTAGCGGTCGTTTTGTGAATGATAATTCTGGGAAGAAAAATCATCACTATAGCGCTTCAAGTGGAAGAGACCATACCGGTGCATGGACAAATAGGTCCACACAATTAAAGGTCCATATGTAGCGCTGTTAAGAACGTAGACTGATGAAAAGGCAGAGGAAAACATTACATCCTCATACCAATATGTGAATGAGCTGACCACTCGTTTAAAAACTGGCTGGAAACTTGCCAATGAAAATTTGAAACAAGCCAGGAAGAAACATGCTGCCTATTATAACAGGAAGGCGAAAGACAGAGATTTGGCTGTGGGAGAGAAGGTACTGCTTCTTCTACCCGGTAGTCAGAATAAGTTACAAATTGGATGGCAAGGTCCATATACAGTTCTAGAGAAGGTGTCTAGAACAAATTATAAGATAGATAAGAAGGGGAAAGAAAAAATCTATCATGTGTATCTCCTGAAGAAATATTTGGAAAGAGAACATCAGAAAGAGACACATTTGTTGACCTTGTCTATCGCCATGGAGATGAAAAAGGAACCACTTTCATCATTTGAATATCCATTACACCCCTGTGAGACAGCAGCACAGGTGAAAATCAGTACACATTTAACGAAAACTCAGAGAGAGAGAGAGTGCAACAGGTTTTAGAGAATCATGCAGAGGTGTTAACAGACCGACCAGGGCATACAAACCTATTGGAATATGATATGAAACTGATAGACTCCACACCTGTCTGTATGAAACCCTATTCGATTCCTTTTGCTAAGGAGAAAGCTTTGAAGGAAGAGATAGACTATTTGTTGAAGGAAGGAATTATTTCACACAGTGAATCTCCGTATAGTTCCGGTGTGGTGCTCCTAAGGAAACCCTCTGGAGAACATAGACTCTGTATAGATTACAGGAGACTGAATGCCATTACAGAAGGACAAGTGGATCCATTGCCGGATACAAATCAGTTGTTTGCCAGGCTAAATAAAGCTAAATATTTCTCAAAAGTGGATCTGAGTAAAGGATACTATCAGATTCCAGTAAAGCCAGAGGTTAGACCATACCTAGCTTTTAGTACCTCAGAAGGACACTATGAGTTTAATAGATTGCCATTTGGATTGAAGAATGTGCCTAATGTCTTCTCTAGAATGATGAGAAAATTATTGGACCCTCTGAATAATCCATGTATCACAAATTTCATGGATGATATCCTTATAGCAACAGAAACATTTGAGGAACACATTGACTCTCTGAATATGCTGTTTAATCGACTTAGGGAAGCGAATTTAACAGCCCGACCAACCAAATGTTGCGTTGGATGTAAAGAATTGGAATTTTTGGGACACACAGTCTATCAGGGAAACATGACCCCTGACCCAAAGAATTTAGAGAAACTAAAGAAAGCCCCGAGACCACAAACCAAGAAAGACGTGAGATCCTTTGTCTCATTATGTGGTTTCTACCAAAAGTATATCAAAAACTTTAATTCCATATGTGCACCGTTAACTGATTTGACACGTAAAGGAAATCCAGATCGAATTACATGGACACCACAATGTGAATTGGCTTACCAGGAATTGAAGGAAAAGCTTACAAGCAAACCTATTTTGAAATTACCTGACTTAAGTCAAGAATTCGTAGTAAGAACGGATGCCAGTAATATCGGGTTGGGTGCGACTTTGTTACAGAAATCAGATGCATTAGATGGGGAATTAAGCCCAGTGGCATATGCTAGCAGAAAGTTGAATAAAGCTGAAACCAACTACTCAACTAGCGAACAAGAATGTCTTGCAAAAATATGGGCGATAAAGAAATTCAATATTTATCTGTATGGGAAGGCATTTAAGTTACAAACGGATCACAAACCTTTGTCGTTTCTAGCACAGGCTAGACATGAGAATTCTAGATTACTCCGTTGGTCTTTATTGATGCAGCCATTTGAGTTTAGCATAGAGTATATAAGTGGAAAAACAAATCTGGGAGCGGATTTTTTAAGCCGCCATCCGTGTGATGAGAATCACCCTAAATCCCAGGAATAATAAGAAATTTCTCTATGTGTATATAGAATTATAGACTGACATATAACGTCTGTTTTAAGTGGGGAGGATTTGTCGTGAGAAATTCTAATCCACATATATAAATTAAAACGTAAATGCAAAGCGTAACAAATAAATTTAATAAAAGGAAAGAAGAATGGTAAAGAACAGTGCTGTCACAATGACTGTACTCGAAATCCCCCTTGTTTTCTACTTCGTCTGCAAATTGTAACGCTTTCACGTTGATAGTAAAAGCTTACTGTATCACTACACGCTTTCTTCAATGAAACGTGTACTGCCTTTCTAAGAAAAACCTTGAGATACGCAAGCTGATCAATGACCTAGATTTAATATTTCATTCATTCCATTTTATACACGGCGTAACTAAAAGACAGATGAAGGTAGGAGAGAGAGAGGGACGACTGAAGGCAGGAAGCATGCAACACTACACGCGTCGCGCGATTAATAGTAACGCCAATCCCACGTGTAAGGCCAGCACTAACTTTTTTTTCAAATAAACAGTGTCAGAAAAACACTACTACTACTACAAGAATCAGGTTTAAAAACATGAAAAATGCTTATTAGGAAATATGAAATTCTACTGAATTACATCTAAGCTCCTGAAAGTACAGAAGACACCCTATGACAAAGAAGTGAACGCGTGGTAAAAAACAAATATACGACTATCTTTGGAAAACACATATTTTGAACGCCACCATGTAGCTCGCTTTAACTTATATATTATTGTACGGCAGGACTTGCTAGCCAAGAATATGTTATGTGTTACGCCTTTAGTCTGTTAATAAAATAATTATGGCCAAAATACAATAGTGGGGGTGCCTGACAGCATGAAATCATTTCTGCTCATAAAATTTTTTTTATAACGTGTTTGAAAAACATTACGTTACGGAAATAGCCTACCATGTTAACTCCTATTTGATTGGCGGGAATGAGATGTAAGACTAAACACGATTAGTTGGACTGCAAATACTAGTTTTTTTGTTGTTATGGGAAACGAATAGAAGGGGTACTTTTTTGAAAAGATGTGTAGACATGGCATGATTGGTTAGATCTGCCAATCTAGTCAGTTCAGAGCGTCTGTTCCTTGCCACATCTTGTAATAAACCTACTAAGAACAGTGCGTTGAGCACCAGTGCATATTTTTTTTCTAAAATAAAAGCCTGGGACAAGAGGCAGATCGGAATTTGTGCCTATTCATTGCCAGTCAACGAAACTGTTTATTATTTCCATTGAATTGTGGTAAGCTGAAATATTTGATATCTTTTTAATGAAAATTGAATGAGAATTGATGATTTATGTCTATATATATATATGTGTGTAGTTCAGTGGCCAACTTGAGAAAAGCCTAAATATTGCTCCAACCTGAATAGGAGGTGTCGGAAAAAAGTAAAACTGCATGGGATTGCCAAACAGTACACTGACACCTATCTTATGGACTAGGAAGAAATAATGCTGGAATGGCAGAGGCGTAGTAACCATTAGGAAGGAGTATACTGGTGTAATTTGTTTCAGATGAAGCTAGCAGTGGCCTACAGCACTGAACACAAGTGTTTGTTATGTATTGTGCTCATTGTGGAAATGGATTATGACTTAGTTTTGAAATAGGAGGTACAACCTTCTTGTTTCAGGGACGGTGGTCAAAAGTCATTGAGGCAGTATTTGGCCTGAGTTACTGAATCCTGAGGCTGACAGCATACTACTGGGTCCAGATAGCGACCAGTGAGGTGGCTCCAGAACTCATTGAAGTAATCGAGCAGAGGAGTCTTTTACTGCAGTCATCACGAAAGTTAAGAAAGTGTGGCCATGGAGCTCAACATTATGTGCCCCCCCCCCCCCCCCTCTAAAATTGACAGTAAATAAAGAGGGAATATAAACTGTTTAAATTGACAGGAACTGTGAACTTTTCCCAATGATAAGACACTTGAAGTCATGATGACAAACAACACTCTAGCTTGAAAAACAAAACCAGTATTAACTCATATTACTACTTCACACTTACACACATAAGATAAGAATAATAAAATATGTCAATAACAAGATTAAATTGATAAACTGTGTACATACTACTTGTAAGAATATTGATTGTGATTCCTGGTTCACTGTGTAGTTGAATCAGGATATCTCTATGTAAAGAAATTAATACATATATATATATATATATATATATTTGACTTTTCAAACTGACTCTTTTAAGATAGTCTTATAGAGTGTTACTTGTGTGTGAGTGTCACAGTGTTGTAAAGTACTGTGAAATAAATTAAATTGTTTATCTGTCTGTTGTTGTTGTGACTTACACTTCATCATTTTCATAACCCTAGACATTCAACGTAGTCATCACAATATTTCAGAATAGGTCTGACTGAGATATATATATATATATGTGGTAGCAAGTAAGGTTATCTGTAATACTCCACATTATTAGATACAGATACCTTCACAGCTGATCTCAGTCAGTACACTAGTCCCCTATAAATATTTATAACATCCCATTTTACCACAATTTTATAATCTTATAATAACAAAAAAACCAATATGCTGTTATCTGCTTAAGTCTAATAATGTAAAAAGAAGACTTTATAACACATCGCAAAAATGACCGAGTATTGCAGATGACAGCCATTAACAGAATAACAGGAAATAGATAGCTGATGTAAACGAGTCAAAAAACAACGTCATTGATGTGGTTAAAAACAAGAATTAAATTTAAGTGGAATAAAAAATATATAGCACATAATGTTTTACATTTAATTATAATATACATATAATGTATAATGCTCAGTGCACAGAATATACATACATTGTAAATGCCACTTGTCAAATTTACCCAGATTAATGCAGATTTTGAAAAAAATTACCCAGATGCCCAGACGGAAGCCCAAAAACCCAGATCTAGTAAGAAATACCCAGCTGTGGCATCACTGGTTGCCACTCAAGTTCTCGAGATAAACCCAGAGTTTCTTCTTTAAAAAACCCAGAAATACCCAGATTATTTTATGCCTCAAATACACGGGATAAACGATGCTGACACAATCTTTTAGTGCAACTTTAGCACAAATAAGCTGTGTGCTACCTATTTGTGTTTATTGCTTCATTTTTATTTTATTTTTTATTACCAAAAATTCACAATTACATAAAAATGATTTTATTAACACCCCAATATATGAACTCTTGAAAATGAGATATGTTAGATATTTTAACAGTTACATGAAAGCCGATAACAATATCTCCTTCTTTCTTTGATCCATAACCGCCAACCGTCAAAGCAGTCAGCGGCCATCACGCCTGGTAGCGTCTTGTAGGGCAGCAACAAATTGATTCCACTTTGCTCGGTCGGTGGCCATCCTTCGTACAGTGCCCCAACTGTGGTTCATTCTTTGCATCTCAGCTTCCACAGTTCTCCGCCAAGTTGTTTTTGGTCGGCCTCTCTTTCGCTTTCCCTCGGGGGTCCATAGCATAGCTGTTCTTGCGATGGTATCAGGGTCCATTCTGAGGACATGGCCAACCCAACTCCAGCGTCTGCCAGCTATGATGGTGTGCATGTCCTCCTGGTTACTCCGAATAAGTAGTTCTTGGTTGCTGATGGTGTTTGGCCAAAAGATTCGGAGAATTTTCCTGAGGCAGATTGTGTGGAAGAAGGACAGTTTCGACATTTCCTTCTCTGTTACTCTCCAACATTCCGCACCATAGAGAAGCACAGAAAGTACACAGCTATCATACAGTCTTAATTTGGTGTTTGTGCTGTTCTGGGAAGACTTCCAAATGTTGTTGAGAACAGCAAAGGCTGTTCTCGCTTTATTCATTCTGTTGTTAATGTCCTTGCTTGTTCCGCCGTCAGGTGTTACTGTGCTTCCTAGGTAAGTAAATGTGTCTGTCTGTTCTAACTTCTGGTTCCTTACTGTTATTGGCTCAGGATTGCCCACATTTAGTGTCATGACCTCTGTCTTCTTGAAATTGATGTTCAGGCCAACCTGCTGGCCAACCTTATTCAGTCTATCGGTTTTGTCTTGAATGTGTTGGTGTGAATGCGCGAGTAGTGCAATGTCATCTGCATATTCCAAATCTTCCAGTGTAGAAAACGTTGTCCATCTAATTCCTCTTGGACTGCCCTCTGTTGTCTGGCGCATCACCCAATCTATGACTGTCAAAAATAATGTTGTTGATAAGGGGCATCCCTGTCGTACTCCTGTTTTCACTTCGAAAGTTACATTACTCGATCCAACACTGCACGTAAAGTTAGAATAGAGGCTTTTTATAATGGGAACAATGCGGCTGGGAATTCCATAAGCCCTCAGAATTTTCCATAGGCTGTCCCTGTGTATGCTGTCGAAAGCCTTTTTAAAATCAACAGAGTTAATGTACAGCTGTCTCTGCCATTCTGAGCACTACTCTATAATGTTCCTGAGGGCAAATATATGATCTGCACATCTTCTGTTCTTTCTGAAGCCCGCTTGTTCTTTCCTCAGTTTATGGTCAACTGCTTTTGAAATTCTCTGGATGATTATCCTGCCTAGTATTTTGCTGGGAACTGAGAGGAGGGTAATTCCTCTCCAGTTGTTGCAGTCTGCAAGGTCGCCCTTCTTGGGCAATTTGACAATTATTCCTTTACTCCACTCTGTTGGTGTTGTCTCAGTTTCCCAGACTTGTGCAAATAGTGGTTCTAATAGTTCTGCTGCTAGTTCAGGGTCTGTCTTGAATAGCTCAGCATTCAGATTGTCGTGACCAGGCGCTTTTCCATTTTTTAGCCATTTGATAGCTGTGATAATTTCTTCTTTTCGTGGAATGTCTGTATTTACGTCTAAATCACTTTCAGCCTCAGGAACATTCAGCTGAGTCTCTGGTGGTTCCTTATTCAGTGTTTCTCTGAAGTGCTCTGCATATCTTGTTTCCTGCCCCTGTGCTGTGGTGATGAGATTTCCTTGCTTGTCTCTTACTAACGTTATGTTGTTTGCACCTCGTTTTCCACTGATAGCTTTAGTTATTTTATAAACTGTGCTTTGTTCATTTCTCAGTGCTGCCTCTTCTGCCTGTCTTGCAAGGTCATCCAGAAATGTCCTTTTGTTAGCACGGGTTTGACGTTTTACTTCCTTGTCCAGCTGACTGTACTGTTCACTATATATTGCCTTTAACCTGGGAGACTTAGCTTCTATTTTCTTTCTTTTCATTTCCTTTCTCTTCGCTATGGTGTTTAGCGTTTCTGGTGTTATCCAGTCTTGGCTCTTTCTTTCCTGGAATCCCAAGCATGACTTGCTGCTTTCTTTGTATATTGTTGAGATGGTGTTGAATTTCTGGTCCACATCATTGATCTCTGTTCTTTCCTGGCTTTTGGTAATCAGATATCGTCTCTTTACGTCGACCATGAACGCTTTTCTGGTGAGGGGGTCCTTAAGTTTCGTGATGTTATATCTTTTCTGTTTGACTGCAACTGGTCCAGCAGCTCTGAGTTTCACCTTCAGTCTTGCTACTACTAGGTGATGATCACTTCCCACATCTGCGCCTCTTCTTACTTTCACGTCTTGTAGTGAATGTCTCCATCTGCCATTGATCATTATGTGATCTATCTGGTTTTTGTCTCGTCCGTTTGGTGATTCCCATGTTAACTTGTGCACTTCTTTGTGTTGAAAAAGTGTTCCTCCAATGACCATGTTGTTGATACTGCAGAAGCTTATTAATTTGTCCCCATTCTCATTTACTGTTCTATTGCCGTATTTCCCCATTACTCTTTCGTTATAATTATTGTGTGTTCCAACTTTCGCATTTAGGTCTCCCATTACTATAATAAGATCGTACCTGGGTACAGTTTCCATTTCCTTTTGTACCTGTTGATAGAACTCGTCCTTGATCTCTTCATCGCTGTCATTTGTTGGTGCATAGCATTGTATAATTGTGGTGTTGGTGAATCTCCCTCTCAGTCTTGCTCTTATTAGTCTGTTGTTAATGGGTTTCCATTCCAGTAGAGACCTTTCCATTCCTTTCTTAAGGATAATGGCTACACCTTCGTTGTGCTGACCGTCCTCTCTACCAGAATAAAGTACTGTTTCCCCTGTAGCTGTTTTTATAACAATATCTCCGCTTTAGCAATTTTGTCTTGGAGACAGAGCTCTTTTGGTTTGATGAAAGACTTGTTAATGTTCAGAGTTTTGCTTTTGGCTTCGAAGTTTTTCATGTGCTTCTGTGTGCTTTTATGTGTCAATAAAGCTGTTTTGTTGGCATTAGTTAATGTACAGGAACAGACCGTACAAATCGCAGCATAGCGATTGCCAGAGTCCGGCTTTATCCAATCCTTTAGTTCGCTGTCTGTTAGCCATTCCTAACAAAAAGCCTGCTGATACCATGGCTTCACTTTTTTACGCAGTGGCGTGTGTGTCGTCATGCTGCAACAACTACCTAGCGTACTTTCATCATCGATTAAGCCTAAAATTTAAAAAGAATACTTTAAAACACATCGCAAAAATGACTGAGTATTGTAGATGACAGCCATTAACACAATAACAGGAAATAGATAGCTGATGTAAACGAGTAAAAAATCAACGTCATTGATGTGGTTAAAAACAAGAATTACATTTAAGTGGAATAAAAAATATACAGCACATAATTTTTTACATTTAATTATTATATAAATATTATGTATAATGCTCAGTGCACAGAGTATACATACATTGTAAATGTCAATTGTCAAATATACCCAGATTAATGTAGATTTGGGTGGGGGGGGGGGGGGGGAATACCCAAATACCCAGACGGAACCCAAAAAAACCCAGATCTAGTAAAAAATACCCAGCTGTGGCAACACTGGTTGCCGTGCACGAGAACTCACGTCATAATTCTTACGCGTGACGATGCGCTTAGCAACGTCCTTTTAAGCACCATAAAGTTCCAAGAAAATGGAAACTTTGTGGTGTGCAAAAAGAGGTGCAACAATTACATTTGTGTTTCCAATAGCTCAAAGAAGAGTTGGCCACTCGAAAAGCAGCGGCTGGGAGACTTTTTCGGGCCATAAATCGTGGATTCCTCAGCAAGAAAGAGGTTGGTAAGAAAACGAAGATGGCTGTATACCGCTCCACCTATGTCCCAGTCTTGACATATGGATGCGAGTCGTGGGCAATGACTACAACCCACAAAAGCCAGATCCAAACCTCAGAAATGAGGTATCTGAGGAAAGTGGTTGAAGTAACAAGAAGAGACATGGTCCGCAACCAGACGATCCGTCAAGGCCTAAAATCCCATCCGCTGCAGACCCAAATAGAACAGTCCCAACTAAGATGGTTTGGCCATGTCTGCAGAATGGGAGAAGATCGGCTACCACGACAAGCATGGGAAACAAAGAGTCCGCTGGGAGGACAACATTAGACAATCTTTGAAGGACCGAGGACTAGAATGGAACCAGGCCAGGAAGAAGACAGCTGATAGAATGGTCTGGCGCTCTCTCTTCCAAACCTCTACACCTCACGGTAGAAGGGGAACGACTAAGTAAGTAAGTTTCCAATAGCTGTTCTGCTTTTCATTATGCCTTTGTAGGATCTTTATTAAAAATAAAATAATTTTTGTCACTTTGTTAGTAGGTGCTTCAGTTATGATTATGGCATGTCTGGTCATTCGGAGTTATGATGGTGTCCATATGAAGTCAGTCTTTTCTCTTTTTTTTTGTAACCGCTACGTTTAAGATTGGTGAAGTCAATGTTTGACACTGCTAAAACTTTTGCATTTCGCAGTAAATACAAGCATCAGTCTCGTCTGTCTCACTCAGGACTTGATTGCCCTGAAATAGTTCATAATTTTTCGAACGATAATAGAAAATGTGCTTTCTTGATGCAATTGATATAGCATATGCGTTAGGGAAGGAGCCACGTAGGTATTCATGAGAGCGAGAATTTCGAGAGCAGGATTTGTTTCCACACAATAATAATCATAATAACTTGTGTAAGAAATTATTGTCAAGGAACTTTTTTTCTAATGAGGCAGATAATGCTGTAGTGTTACATCGAATCAATTTTATTGTATGAGCGTGTATTCTAAACAGTGATTAGATGAGTGAGAAAATTAAGAGACAAGTGGTTTCTTAGAAGAATGATAAGTATCTTATTGTCTACAGTCTACTACTGTTATGAATAAATTTCATAAAATGAATGTCGATATCCATCCAGTTCCACATAGGAGCATGTTTTGTTTACGACCGGTGACCATTGGTTACAGGAAGTACGTCATCACTTCTGGGCCGAGATAGCAGACGCGAGGGTTGTCGTCTGCTTGGTCCAGCGATCCTTCGCTAGAAATAATTCGCTGTGTGTCTTTTCAAGGTCTTTGGCGTATGTGTATTATGCTCCTGATGATTATGGAATTTCATGTATTATTCCTTCAAGTTTACCATCACTAGATCACCCATATACCTCCGTGAGGTGATGCTAGTTCTGTTGTGAAAGGATTTATTATTTCTGTGAAGAAAGTGAGTTGAACTTTATTAAATATGTCGAAACCAGTCTGAAGACGGTGTCTTAGCTACCGAGAGTACTGAGCTATTACAAAGACGTTATTACTGATGCCATACTATATTTGCATTGCAATTTATCTACATGGAGCACGTCCAGTTTATTAAACAGTGTTGTGACTTGTTCACGCTGCTTTGGTGATGTTATTTAAAGTTGGAGATGTGTTACTGTGTGCGCGGTCTGCCAGATTCTGCCCCTAGTTGACATTGGCCCGAGTACAAGACAGTTACTCGTATTATATCTATACTAGGAGCCGCGCTGGTGTAATGGCTTCGGCGTTGTACTGGCGACCAGGTGTTCATGGTTCAAACCCGGGCGTCAGCGTTAAAGGAATGTTTCCGACCGGAAATTTGACTGAATAACCTGAACGGCTCCTGTGATAAACCCTCTGTGGATGGGAAGGAGCGAAGCTCCTGACTGGGTTGGAAGGAAAGTCCTCAGGTTCCCCAGCCTCGCAATGACATGTCATTGGGCCGAAGGGCTGAAAGCCCAAGTGCCGCTGGTTAAGAAAAAAAAATATAGAGATACATACATATAAAAGACAGGCACGCAACAATTGGGGGCCAAGCTAAAAGATCCTTGATCAACAGCTAAAGAAAAGAAATATTTCAAATCGTCGCATGTCACTTCAAGCACTTATCAAAATTTCCAAGATGGCGACAAGTATCGTCTGCTACCCTGTGTAAAGGGTTGAGTGAACTTTTTTCAACGTAAGATTGTCGAGTATACTTCAGGCTGAAGTTATTTAGTCAGGAAAAGACGTTCCTGCTCAAAAATCAAGTTCCAGTTTCACGTTTGTTACCTGAAGATGGCGTATTTTTATGAAGATGACGGACCAAAGAGATGTCCGGTTCATGTCAGCTGTTAGTGACTTCTAGGCCTAACCTGGTCTATTCTGAGGGATTTTCATCGTTCCTTGCTGAAAGTAACGTGGAATCCAGGAGGAAATTTTTTACTGGCATTACAGATAAGTATATTTATGGTTACATACAGCCTGTGTTGCTGATGAAACTGTTTGCCAGAGTTTTTTTTTTTTACCTTATATGTATTTTCGTGTCTAAATGTTCTGTAAATAGCGGGCGGTTGGAAGGGAACTTTGAATCTGCCATACCTCCATGGACGGTTGTAGATTCAAAGTCGTTATGTAGGTTGAATCTGTTTTTTTTCTTCAAATTAAGGGGCTGGCGTACATTGCTGAGTGTTACTGCCTTGATTGATTTAACCAGGTCCATTTTTTGTCTAGTTGTGCAGTCTTGTTAATTGTAAAGTTTGTTTTTTGTAGTAAAGTTACTTGTAATTTTTTATTCAGTTTTTCTTTATTATTGTTTGTACTAATGTTGGCCTTACCTTGCTGTTCTTTAGTTATTAGATATCATACCTGTTGTAAACTCGTGCTTGTCTTGTCATATGTGTGATAGAGCTGCATTTTGTTTATTTGTTCTACAGTTCATACATTTCTTCCTTAGTTCTCTATTTGCATTATCTTCATTTAGCTCTTGTCACTGTATTTAGTCATCTTGTTTGTATCTATTGTCCTTTTATTGCTCCTAAATAACATCTATAATATTATTTACTATTACATGCAGTTCGGTAAATTTGAAGTGGTGAAATAAGTATTGAATATATTGCTTACATATTGATAATATAATATATTTACATTATTGGTTGGCTATTGAAAAGCACAATAATTGTAAATTATGGCTACCTAACTCAAAAATAGACGATATTTCATGCTTCCTCAATAGATATGAGACAAATTGCCAAGAGTTTAAAATTGATAGAGCTGCCTGGTCTAGTAGGCTCATGAACTTACTAGTGGGTGAGGCACTTACTGCAGTCTGTACTTTGGATGATCAGACTAGAAAAGACCATGAAGCTGTAAAAGTCTTGCTACTGAAGAAGTATCAATTAGATGAAAATGGTTACAGGTTGAAATTTAAGTCAGTATTGCCAGATTCAGCAAAAGATTTTACTGAATTTGTTTCATCTGTTAAGTTGTACTTTTCGAGATGGATTGATTTGTCCAAGATTGATAAGACTTTTGAAGGGTTATCTGATTTGATTCTGAGAGACAAGGTTTTGTCTTCGATTAGTGGAGACTTTTTGTCATTCCTGCAGGAGAGGAAACCAGAAAATTTGTCTAACCTTGAAACCCATGGTAGGCAATTCCAAGTTGCACATCCTGGTAGTAACCTTAGTAAGAATAACATTAAGGATTCCTTGCCGGTGGCATCTGCTAGGACTTTTAATTATAATACACCTAGGCAAAGATCAAACAGCATAGACAAGAACTATAGAGTTAATCAGCACCATAACTATGGCAATATCAGAAGCAGGTATAATTTTAACAAAACATTTCAACAGCCTCATAGAAATTATAACTCTTATGATGATGGATATTATAGACAACAGTCATCATTCACATCCAATGATTATCAAAACAGAGGAGGATATAATGCCAGATCAGGCAGATGACAAAAGTCATTTTATAGGAATAATGACAAATTCCTTTAATAATAGAAGTTCTCAACAGAACAATAACTTCAGACAGTCAAGGAACCCTGAACGTTCAAATGCTGTCGTACATGTTTGTGACAATAATCCAGTTCAGAATAATAATGGTTTAGCTCTTGCATATGCATGTAGTGTTGATTTATCCAACAGTGCTAATTGTTCTGAATGTAACTCTTTGTTTCAGCTTCAGGGAGTCCCGAGACTTTTATGTGGACATCTATTACCAGTCATGTCCTCATATGATGGAATAGGTTCACTGATATTGAATAAGGGCTTTGTGAACAATCAGCTGGTGTCACTTTTGAGGGACACAGGTTGCACAACGATTAGAGTGCGCAGGTCGTTGGTGGATCAGTCAGATTATACAGGAAGAGAGGTGAAATGTATTACATTTGGAGGCACAGTGGAATACTATCCAACTGCGGAAGTATTTTTGGATACCCCGTACTTTACAGGCAGAACTCTCGTGTGCCTGTTAAATAGTCCCATTGCAGAAATTACCTTAGGCAATATTCCTGGCATTCATGAATGTACAAAGGATGATATTGAAAAATGGGAACAACAGCATCTCATATGTGCAAATGCTGTTACAACCAGAGCTCAAGCTCGTGCTAAATTGGATAGTCACATCCAAAGTGATAATGTGGTAGATGAGGTGATGAATGATGAGAATAAGAATGAAGAGGTGGTGAATGATGAAAGCATAATATTGATAATGAGAATGATGATAATAATGATGATGAGGAAAATAGTGTGGAGGAGGAGGAAAGTGGTGATAATTTCCAGGTGGAACTGATTGATAAGGAGTCTTTCATTCAGAGACAAAATGATGATGATTCCTTGAGGAAATTTTTTGAAGTTGCAAAATAAGATTATGTGATGGTTGATAATAATGCAAAACACTGGTACACTTTAAAGACGCGAGAAGAAAGTAGCAGAAGCTAAGGAGAAGGAAGCACAAGATAGAGCAGAGAGGAAAGAAGCGAAAGAGCGTCATTCTCAAATGGAACAGAAGAAAATTGAGGCAGAGATGGAAGCTTGCAGGGCAGCATGAGGAAAGAGAGAAGGAGAGACAGCATGAGGAAAGAGAGAAGGAGAGACAGCATGAATTGGCGCATAAGGCCCTAGAGGTCCAAAGTCGTGGTGCTATGTCTTTCTCCAGCAATGGAGAGTCTCCACCTCAGTCACTTAACTGATCAATCTAGTACCCAATCTCCTCAACACGTAGCTATGTCTTTCGCCCTAGAATCCTTCCCTAACCCTAATGAGAAAATTGACTCGTTTCTCGAGAAATTTGAGAGGATGGCGACACTATATGGGTTAGAGTGTTCCCGATGGTGTCTAAAACTTTCACAGGCTCTGAAAGGTAGTGGTTATGACGTCTACGTAAAACTGGGAAGCAGCCATCAAGACAATTGCGACATGCTAAAGAAGGCTTTAGTGGAGCGGTTCGAAATGAACGCTCGCAAATTTTTGCATCTGTTCAGAAACAGCAGAAAAGAAGGCACGGAGACATTTCATCAATTCTTTTCACGCCTAATGGGATATTTGACAAAGAGCATGGAACTTTCCGAGCTCCCTCTCACTTTTGAAGGACTCCATGAATTTGTTCTTACAGAACAAATAAAATCCACGTTGTCAAACGAAACCCGTAGATTTCTGGCTGAACAGGGCGCAGTAAAGTTGGAGGACATTCTTAGTAAGTCTGAACGTTACGTGAATGCTTTGGCCGAGCTTCCCGACACTAAACGCAAGCCGACAGATGAGCATTTTCGGAAAAATAATCCAGAGCCGTCTTCCCATTCTTCCCATCACCATAATCAACGAGAAAATTTACCTCAGAACCCCCCCCCCCCCCCCCCCCCCCCCCTCCGAGGAAAAATCGAAATTCTTTAAAAACAAGTACCCCACGCAACTTTCTGATAAACCCAACCGGCCTACGTGGCACAGCCGCCAGAAAGGTTAAGGCAAGGGAAAGACCCCTGCATAAGGGACATCGGATCAGAGCAAGCACACCGGGACGAATAGAATCGGTTGCATGTTAACAGACTCGCAACGGAGAATGAGTGTCAGTGATTCTCAACTTGAGGGTGAGAGGCCCTTAACGCGAGGAACTGTTATTTTGAACGGGACTTCAACATCTTGTCTTTTTGACACAGGATTATCTTTTGATTGTATTGTCGCAAGACATTTGGTCAAAACTGGACAAGAGACAGAAGACACCGTCAAATTATGTGGAGTTTTCAAGAGTGATGCACCCATGATGCTTCCCATCGATTTAGTGGAGATACACTCTGATTTTGTCAGAGGCGTTATCAAAGCGGCTATTATGGATGATCCTATCTACCCAGTAATACTTAGATGTAGATATGTGTTTGTTGGGAGACCGAAAGAGCCGATTGTAGCAGCAGTAACCACAAGAGGGCAAACTAAGAAGGAACAGGAGCCTGCGCCAAATTTGTTAACTCAGGAACTAAAAGAGGCGCAAAAAAGGACCCTACCTTGGAACCCTGCTTTAGGAAACTGCCCATGGCCAAGGACCCCAGACACAACGTATACATCTTTTCTAAGGATGGCGTACTATATCGTAGAACGGGCAACCCTGATCAAGGGCATAACCAGCTCCTAGTACCGACGCAGTACAGAGCCCAAATCTTAGAAATGGGACACTCTCTTCCCTTTAGCGGACATATGGGACAAAACGCCACTATTCAGCGAATATCGACTCACTATTGGGGGCCAAGAATGAACTCTGATATTATCAGGTACGTGAAATCCTGCGCTCAGTGCCAACGGGTGGCACCAAAGCATTGGACACCCCCAGTTCCCATGGGTGAAATGCCAATAGTAGGGACACCATTTGAACGGGTTGCTATCGACATTGTTGGTCCCCTAGAAAGGACTAAAAGAAGGAACAGGTTCATCCTGACCTTAGTCGACACTTGCACTATGTGGGCCGAAGCTATACCGCTAACATGCACGGATTCCAAGCATGTCGCAGAAGCTCTAATGCAAATTTTCACGCGGTTGAGATTCCCTCAACAAGTTTTGACGGATAACGGATCCCAATTCCGTAGCTTGTTAATGGAGGAGATCTTTAAGATCTTGAGGGCCAAGCACATCCACACAAGCCCCTACTATCCGGCCGGAAATGGGCTCGTGGAGCGTTCCAACGGCAGCTTCACCATGATGTTACGTAAGCTGGGACAAGAGAAACCTGAAGACTGGGACCTTTTCATTCCTGCAGCCTTATTCGCCTACAGGGAAGTCCCCCAGGCCTCTACAGGTTTACAACCAGCTACTCTTTTATTCGGCAGACCTAATAAGGGGCCGCCAGAAGCCTTAATCCGGTCACTGACAGACCAGAAGGCCGACGAGACAGTCGTCTCAGCCAGCAAGTATGTATCGGAACTTAAGGAAAGGTTACAACTAGGATGGGATCTAGCTACAACCAACCTTAAGAAAGCACGCGCAAAGCACGCTAAACGGTACAATAACGCGGCTAAAGAGACAGAACTACAATCAGGGGAAAAGGTTTTGTTGTTACTGCCAACCGGAAGCAACAAACTGCGCATCGAATGGCAAGGGCCGTTTACCGTCCTTACAAAGATATCAAGAACGAACTACAAGATCTCTATTAAAGGAAAGGAGAAGGTCTACCCACCGCTGTTTGTTTGCCAGCGTAACTTAAGTATTTTTTTCTTTTTTTCCTTGACCGCGCTATTAATAGCTATCGTGACAGAGGTCACGTGGTCAACTTCCTAACGGGAAAAACATGTGGCGGTGTTTACTTTTGATAGGGCTTAATTAATGCTTTTAGGCTACTTTATTATTATAAATACCGGCTTTAATTTTGCGTAAAGCTAGACTAGAAATGTTAGAGTAAATTTTAGAACAAGAACAAACATTTTATCACAATTAGAACAGAAGATATAATAGTCTGAAATAGTGTAAAATTTACGTTTTTTTATATTTTGTTATGGTTTGTTTCTAATGCAATTTACACTAAAACGATCACAATCAACATGCATAACAAATTACAGAAATCAAAAGTAGAAAACCTGCAGAAAATGGATATTATAATTTTGTTTTGGTTTCATTCGTCAAACATTAATTATTGAAACATTAAATTGCAAGTCCACATTTATTACCTTAAAATAACACACCCAATTGTCCTCAAAACATGAGAGCTAACAATTATCTCAATCATACATCACGATGGTCATGTAAAAATGAGTATGGTCATGAGTAAAACGAAATGTTCAATTTAATAAATAAAACATACACCTATTAAATGATTTCCACACTCTGTTAATTTTGTCACTCTCACGCAACAACTGCCATAATTTGCTCTAGCCCCAAAATTTCGCTCAATTATCATTCACACTTCCTTTTTTTAAATAGGAGGAATCTGTACATTCACAGATGGAGAAATTTGTAACAGATGAGTTTCCATTATAAATTTTAATTGTAAAGTTATATTTTTAATACTGCTGGCGGGTCTTTCATTTTTGGAAATAGTGGAATGTAAAAATTCTCCTCCCTGCTCTCCATGCATGCCCATTCCAAAGCCATGAGTTCTGATCCAGTCTGCGCAATGTTTTTCTAATATGTGCTGTTTAGGAATTGTCTTACTGGGGAATAGCTTTCTAAACAAAGACCTATATATCTCTATTAATGCTGTTATTGATTCTTTACTAATTGGTTTACTGTGTGATATTTTGTTTTGTACTTTCTCAAGTGCTTCGCTCAGTGAATTGAATTGTTCTTGGGCAATAAAAGCTATGTCAGTTATATCTTGTTTGTCTGTAATTTTCAGTGTTTGTGTAAAGATTGCTCTTGTAAGATCTTTATAAACTTTTTGTGTGAGATATCTGTGGCAGTGATTCCCTATGAATGCTCTGCTATGATAAGCCTGTGGTATGATTTTGTGTTTGGCTAGTACCTTGTCCAAGTGTAAGCAAACTGGACCAGACCTAGCACACAGATCTTGAAACTGAAGTTTGGCCAGTGCATCTTGAGCATTTTCAAGTTTAACTTTAAAACTATCTGTCTCCTCCTTATCCTCACAAAGTTCAATACCTGCCTGAAAAAATTCAATTTTAGCTTCTAATTCTTCTGCCTGTTTCCAGTTGCAACCAAATCTCTTCAAGTTCTTAATAGTACTAATGTTTGCATGTATCTCTTGCGGATTCTCAAATATCTTTGCGTCTATTGTATCGGCTACCTGTTCTAGAAGTCGGTGGTGTTTCAAAACAATGCCTAATAAAATATGAAGGTAAGGAGGAGGAACATTTTCAATTTCAATCTCTAACATTGGTTTGTGTAAACAATTATGGTAACGTGCCACTTGCCTTTTATTCCCTTTCCCATATTTCATATATCTATTGTAATCTCTTATCAACATGGCCAAACTTCTTGGTTTGCAAGTTGTATGCTCTCTGGATGTCTTTATTTCCTTGTTTTCCTGGAGACACCACAGACATGGGTATGTGCCTTGAGCTCCAGACAAACCAAACATTTTCATCAAAAAGTCATAATCCCCGAATAATAAAACAACAACTTTTTTTACCATCCCACTCTAAATCTTTTAGTGACTCTACCTGAGCTTTCATGCCATTCATAAATATTTCTAAATTATCATATTTATCTTTGACTCTAGCCATTGATAAAAGGATGGTATTAGATTTAGAATTTGGTTTCTCTAAATTTACTACCTGCATTGTAACTTTGAACTGTGAATGAAAGAAGATATACAAACAGTTACTTAAAATTCTTTGGCAGCCATCGTGTGCACAGGATTGTCTACAAAAGAACACCAATGGAACAGTCCTTATCTCACACACAATAAAAATGACATTCATATTATAAATACAAGATTAACAAGACTTGAAAGATAGATCAAAGTATGTGGAAGTAATCTATCTGTAGCTTTACATGTTTTCTGACGCTTATATACGCAGCTAAAGATCATTATAAATGAATGAAAATGCAAAAACAGATGGTGCTTTACAAAAAGTTATTTTTTACAACCTTATTTAAGATTTGCGAGTATCAGGAATGCGTTTACAGTGATTTAAATGTTATAAAATCTGGTGACAATATGCTTGTTCTTGTAATGCCAAACTCACAAAACTGACTACCACACATTCTCAAGATATGAAACCAAAAAAAAAGTATGTGGAAATAATCTTTAGCTTCTCTTCGAGAAGTCTTTATAATTATAAACTCAAACGAATGGGCCGATTTTTAGATATTAAATTAATAAAATGATTACTTATTTTATTAATTTCCTCAAATGATGACGCTGTTTTCAAAA
The DNA here is from genome assembly GCA_024509875.1 of Oreohelix idahoensis. Lineage (NCBI taxonomy): Eukaryota > Metazoa > Mollusca > Gastropoda > Stylommatophora > Oreohelicidae > Oreohelix > Oreohelix idahoensis. The sequence goes on from JAMPIV010008526.1 coordinate 376,217, forward strand.
GTCTGTAACTCCGTCAAAAATAATTTCAAACAAATAAAAATGCAATCAAAAATAGAACACAGAACAAAGTTATAGTACACAAAAGAATTTCAGCGCTGTGTTTATCCAGAACGAGTGTGTAATGATTTATATTTTACTGATTTTACACACACATCAGCTGATTTTCCCCGCCAAAACCCCCAGCAATCATTTACGGTGCACATGAAGATTATTACCCGGTGTCAGAATTCCGGTCACCGAAACTAAAAGAGCGCTCTGGTATAGGGCACAAACAGCCGTGTACCACGTACATCTGTTAAAGAAATACTCGGAAAGACCGGTGCCATCCTCCGAACATCTCCTGGCGGTAGCGATAGCAACCGAAGATGAGGAAGATGACGATAGTTGAATGGAACATCCATTGCATCAAACGGAATCTTTTCAAGATGTGAAATTCGGTGACAATCTCTGTGAAGCACAACAGACAGAAACGAGGGCACTACTGAAACAGTACACAGCAGTTTTGACGGATGTACCTGGTCGAACACATCTCGTAGAGTTCGATATGGAACTGACAAACGAGACACCTGTGCGAACCATAGTTTACCCCATCTCGTATGCTAAAGCTGATACGCTACACCAGTGGTTCCCAAAGTGGGCGGTACCGCCCCCCTGGGGGCGTTGGAAGGATCCAAGGGGGCGATACGAAAAAAGGGGCCAGAGGGGGGCGTTCAGTAGTAAACAGGGGGCGTTCAGTAGTAAGGGGTGGTTCAGGATTTGACAGGCTAAATTCAGTACGTGCGGGGGAGAAGGAATTGTGGATTTGAGAGACAACATTAGTGAGGTGGGGATGATGTGGATGGTTGTATTACTAGGATCATTAAGCAGGGCATAGTTTCGTCTATTCGTGCCATTCTGAGCTCAGGTAACCATCGCTGACCATAAATTGTAATCGTGAGCCGCTAGGAAAGGGGGTTAACTAAACACATATTGTCCATTCGTTCACTCGTGAAGAAAGAGAAACGATCTGTGGTTCACTAAGATTTAAACAGAAAGTGAAAATCATTCCCAAATAGTGTTTAATATGAGCTTTGGCTTTGGCGTTGGCAAGGTGTGTCCGAGTGTACTTTTCGATGGCATGGGCGAAATTAGATACCTGCTGGTGTTTCAGACAGTACCAACTTTGCTTTGTTGCGGATTTTATTGTCTCAGTATTTACGGGGGCTAGTGGTAACTAGATATTCGTAGATTGGTAATAAATAAGAGAAAAGGTTTTTAACAATACTTGACAGTATAAATCAGTCTTTGAACCTCTGAACCGGCTGTCCTACCTTACATTCAGACTTTCATAAATCAACTGGCGCGACGTACGTTTCCCATCTATTGCAATTTGGCGCTGCCTATGAGCAAAACCAACAAACATTCTCGGCTGTTCTTGTGAACAGTGGTTTCATATAAGCGTGTACCGGGTATCAAACAATTTCATCCTGTCGATAAGGTAAGTTTTCATACTTATATTTTTTGTTTGTTTGCACAGAGCTAACATCGGTTTTACTAACATTAATTATTAATTAAACAGATACATTTTGATACAGATTTGCCGTATATTGAATATTTCTGTTCAGTCCATTATATTACATCCTTTTAATTTGTTACCGGGATCTCCACACTTTGTAGTTAGGCCACTGGCTCCCAATTTTTAAATCTTAGGACCTATCAATATAGTGAGTTATTTTATATATTTTTTCATATTAAATAACAATTATTATACTTTATGAAATCAATATTGAGTTACTGTTACCGTTGGCTTCTCACTGTTGCCGTTAACACTGTTAATGGGGCTGGTTTATACTGGCTCTTCTATTTACGTTTACATATAATTATCCATTGTCTTTTCTCAGTAAATTATGAGATCGTGCTCTTGATGGTGAAGTACGCGAAGGTGGGATATAATATTGACAACTTCATCATACAGTCAAATTCTGACGTTATAGATTTGATAAGTCCTTTCTCGAGTCCATATACATTTATTATATCGATTCCATACAAGAACAGTTTACACATGGTCATCATGACGAATTATACATAATAAGTTGCAGTTCATACTTCATATATTATTCCTTTACAAATCAGTCCTTTGTCTCCTAGCTTGAAAACATAGTCGTCAGAACCGCATAACTGTATGCACGCGTGGTTGGAAAATCCAATACACCGACAGTGAGATTATGCGTCTGGCATTAGAATAACTAGGGCGGACTATAAATTCACGTTGACAAGGTTTAGTCAATTACTAACCTGTACCTTCATCTTTCTTCGTTATCACATTGGACTGACCCATGTCCATTATTTAATGTACTATAATTGTGCGGCAATACAAGCCCGGCAATATAATATTCCAAGGACACGTCTTATCGGTTCGACGGTCGTCTAAAAAAGGGTCTCGTCTCTTGGTCACCGTGCGTGACAACTAACGCTGAAACGTCACAGCGTTCACTAGACCAATAATATTTTTACATTACATTACACGTTGTAACCCCTAAAATAGCATGCTGCTAACCTCTAGCAGACCATGCCAATAAATCTGCCGTAACAATTCCCTGTCCACTGGGGGAAAAAAAATCTATTAGATAGATTTTTTTTTCAAAAACCTATCTGAATGAATACCAAAAAAAAAAAAAATTTAACAATATCGAAAAATTTAACCAACAATGCGGCATATGGACTACGATGTTCTGTCTAGAACAATGTCGTGGTCATGTCGACTTAATAACAGTCATCTAATATATTAATCATCATATTATACATAAATGTTATACATAAATGGCTAATGTTGATATCTAATTAAATAATTAACTTAAAATATGTCGCAGTGAACTGTCATGTCAGACTAATCTAACGAGTTAAAATTAAATTAATTAATTATATTGAGTGTGTAATCAAAATAAAGTTATTGCAAATCTAATGTAAGAGAAATGAAAGGATATGTTAAGTAGAGAAATAAATAAATGAAGAATAAAGTAGCGAAAGAAAGTAATGTATAAATTTAACTTAATTATGTGTGTTGGACATCAATTAAGTGTAGTATTAAGTTGTTAAAACCTATCTAACTAATTTAAACAATAATATAGTATGTAATGTATCAACCTAATTAATAAACATAATAGTTACATACAATAACATTATCTAAGAATCATGTGAGATCTTATTTTTTTTTTCTTCTTTCAACAAAATTTTTTTTTTTTCTCTTCTTCAAATTTCATTTCATTTTTTTCATATTTATCTCACCTTTTATTTTATTTTCCATTATTTTAACGTAATTAATTAAAATTAAAGTTGGATATGATGATCCATACGTAGGCTTGATCCTTGTGAATTCCGATTAACAAACAAATATTTACTTTGATAGTGTTTTCTATTATTTTCACTTGATGCAAGGAAATGTGTCCAATAGTTTTGTCATAAATGAAATTCACACAAAGTTCTGGTGTAAATACGACCATAGTGTCACTTGATTTAGTTCATTTCGTTTTCGCAATCGTCTGGACAAGTTATTTAGTTGAATTGTAAGCAAAGGTTTATCTCCATGTTAAGAATTTCGCGATAGGGTTCAGTCTTCTGTGACACGTAATTTCGGTTGACGTATTAGAAAAGTGTCAGTGTTGATTACTAGACATCCAAAGGATTTCTAGATAGTGCGTCTGCGACGATATTGTCTGTCCCAGAAATGTACTCAATCGTAAAGTTGAATGGTTGAAGGAGAATAGCGAATCTGGTGAGCTTTGGACTTTTATGATTAGCCCGTCGTAGTGATGCTACGGCCCTCTGATCAGTTTGTACTACGAAAGGGGCTCCCAGTAGAAATTTCTCAAGTTTTGTTATCGCCCACACGACGGCTAAAAGTTCGCGGTCAACAGTAGAGTATTTCACTTCTGGTGGTTTCAGTTTTCGTGACACGTACAAGTTTGGATGGAGGATGTCGTCATGGTATTGGAGCAAACATGCGCCAATTCCGTGGTTACTCGCATCTGTGCGGAGAATAAACTTTTTGGAAGCATCAACAAGTCTCAAAATAGGTGGGTTTGAAAAGATATTAATAATATTAAGGTATACATTATTACACTCATTAGTCCATGTCACCCTCACTGGCATGTCCTTCCTCAGTAATGAGGACAATACAGCCGTGATGGATGACAGGTTAGGTACGAATCTACTGTAATATTGGACTAGACCTAACAAGCTTCTAACCTGTTTCTTCGTTTGAGGAACGGAAATGTTTAAAATTTTTGAAACTGTACTGGGTAGTGTTCGGATATATCCTGCTCCAATAATGTGACCCAAAAAAGTTATTTCGTGAAACGCTACTTGTAATTTTGTGGGTTTAGCAGTTAAATTGTTATTTCTTAATGTATCCAAAACGTATTCGAGACCCAAAACATGTTCCTCAAAAGATGAACTAAATAAGCATATGTCATCTATGTATGTAATAATGTCTGGTCTACCTGAAAAAATGTGTCGCATCATGCGAACAAAGGTAGCTGGAGCGTTAACAAGCCCAAAAGGCATCACATTCCACTGGTATAGACCTAGCGGAGTTGAAAACGCTGTGTAGTATTTAGCTTTTTCGGTTAGTGGTATCTGCCAATAACCTTTAGTTAAGTCTATCTTAGTGAATATAGTTGCTGTCGATAGACGTGGCAGTAAGTCATCGAGAAGTGGATGTGGTTCGCTATCAACTATCGTTTGTGCATTTAATTTTCTATAGTCGACGCATAGTCGGATGTTATTGTCCTTCTTTCGGACAATAACTAATGGAGAAGAAAATGGGGAATTACTAGTTTCGATAATTCCTAAAGATAACATCTGTTCAAGTTCCTTAGTAGTTTTAGTAAGAAAGTGTAGAGGAACAGAATATGGATGTACCCGAATTGGAGTATCATCATTAAGAGTGATGTCATGATTAATGACTGATGTGCGACCTGGAATGTCGGTTAACACATCTTGATAAGATTGTAGAAGTTCAGCAATCTGTTGATGCTGTTGCGGTGTAACCGACGAGGAGATGGTTACGTCCCGCCAAGATTCACTAGGCTGTACTACAGGTACAGGTAATGCTAACTGTACCTCAGGAAAAGATGATTCTTCTTCCTGGATAACAGACAAATTAGAATAGTGACATCTAGGTACGAAAGTGTCATCTAGTTCATGAAAAATAGCTTGTAGATGTTCAGGTCGAGTATGAAATTGCTTGAGCATATTTATGTGAAATATTTTGTGATGTCCCTTAATGTCCAGGACATAATCAACATCAGAAATCTTATTGATAACCTGGTAAGGACCGTTCCACGAGATTAGTAGTTTATTATTGTTATGTGGCAATAACACATAAGCTTGATCTCCTGGAAATAATTGACGTAATCGTCTATTACTGTTTTGGAAAGTTCTAGCTTTCTCTTTTGCAGCCTCAGATGAAGCTGTTGCCATTTTACAGGCATCAATAATGTTATTCCGGAGATTAATTACATACTCATAGGATGACTGGGTATCCTGAGTCATCTCGGAGTCAATCAATAAGTCTTTTATTAGTCCCATAGGACCTCTTGGTGGAGCGCCAAAGACTAGTTGAAATGGAGAGAAGCCAGTTTGTTCATGTGGCACCTCTCGATAAGCGAATAACACAGCTGGTAGAACTCTGTCCCAGTCGTGTGGATGGTTAACTGTAACTTTATGTAACATTTGTTTGAGTGTGCGGTTAAGTCTTTCTACAGCACCATTACTCATTGGGTGATAAATGCTGCTGAGATTTCTATCTATTTGCCAAGTCTTCATTACCTCCGTCATAGTCTCAGATATAAATTGAGAACCATGATCTGACAAAAGTTTTCTAGGAAAACCTACTCTAGAAAAGATCAGGTGTAGTGCATCAGCTACATCTGTGGTGGTGGTTGTTTTCAATGGGATGGCTTCTGGCCATCGTGTGCATAAATCGATGCAAGTGAGAATAAATCTATGTCCTCTGGCTGATGGTAAAAGTGGGCCAATGATATCAATGGCCATTTTGTCGAAAGGTCTCACAGATATGTCACAAGCCTGAATAGGCGCCGTGTGAAAGGCTCCCCGTGCTTTCACTTCTTGGCATATCGTACAGGAGCGTACGTACTGTGAAATATCTCGTGATACTCCCGGCCAAAAAAAAAAGAAGATAATACTCGCGAACGTGTACGAGTATAACCCATGTGACCTGCACACTTAGAATCATGTGCGTGTTGAAGTATGTACCGCCTAAAAGCAAAAGGTACCATGACTTGTTGTCTTATCTGAGTTTTATCCATAAAACATCTTAATAAAATGTCATTTTTAATACTAAACCAATGACTATTATTTTTGTTCATAGCAAGATTGTCAACTTTGTTGACCAGTGAAAAAAATTTTGTTAGTGACCTGTCTTCCCTCTGTTTTGCAGCAAAGGATACTCGGTCAATAGCAGAATGAATCTCGATACTTTCATGATCGTCTGTTTCCTTGTTTTCAGTGTCCATAGTCTCTAATTGTTTCGTATGTGCTCTGGTTATTGCTGCATTTCCGATGCATAGATTATTTTTTTTCCCATTCAATAATCTCTTCTGGTGTGCAATCTTTACTCCCGTGTATGCATCCCACCATAAGGTCGGCAATTGGGTTTCTTAACATGCATGCTTTAACGTTGCCTGTGAAAAAAGGTGTATCAATATAGATAATAGCTGTTGGATAATATTCTATGGTTCCACCAAAGGTCATACACCTGACATGTTCTCCAGTTGCACAATTCGGATGAACAAGTGTCTGACGGATTCCGATCGTGGTCGATCCCGAATCTCTTAAAACTGAGACGATGGATCCATTAACCATTCCTCTGTTGAAGATCAGCGAGCCTGTTCCGTCATTGACTGCTAGACTGACTTCTGGTAGAATGTGTCCGCAGTTCAGAACTGTCTCTTTTGCTTTCTGAAATATAAGATTACATGTTGGGCAACTATTTGCCACGTTATAATTCATTGCAAAACAAGTAGATGAAGACTGTATTTTGTTATCAGTAGGTGAACTCTGAACACCAGGGGTTGTAGCAGTAGTAACGGCTGCCCCTGTATTATGGTTATAATTTGTCGATCTACGAGAATGAGAACGATGACGAGAATAATTAGATGAATTATCCCGTTGTCCTCTATTGTAACTGTTATCTCGATGTCTCGAGTTATAATTATCGCTATTGTTCCACTTGTTACCATTATTATAATTATATGACCGATTATAACTTGAGTTACGTGGATTACTGTTGTATCTTGACTGAGGTGAATAATTTCTGTTTGTTGTCTTCCTCTATTAAAGTTATTGTTAAAGTTATTCTGTCCCTTATGAAAATTAATGTCATAGTTTCCTTTGAACCTACCTCTGTCCACACTGTGTGTTCTAGGTTTGTTATGATTATGATATGCCATATTGGAGGCTACAGGAAGTGGTTCTCTTATCAACGAGCCAGAAATATTAGCATTCGGATGAGCTGTGCAGTAATTTAAAGAAATTTTTTCTAACTCATCAATAGATTCTGGTTTTCTTTCTTGCAGATAAGCAAAGAATGGTGGGCTGACAGAAGATAATACTTTATCCCTCAATAACAAATCGACTAACTTGTCGTAAGATTTGTTGACACCTGCCAGTTCAACCCATCTGTTAAAAGTATTGCGTATGTTAGCAATAAAACCTGTGAAATCTTTATTGTTATCTGGCAACAAACTTTTAAAACGTAATCTACATGCCTCTTCGTTCAAGTGGAAACGACGTAATAACAACGTCTTAATGGCCTCATAATCTGTTGCTAATGTTGGATCTATATTTTGTGCTGCACTTGCAGGTTCGCCATCCAGAAATTCCTTAAGTTTAAGTGCCCATGCAGTTTTGTCAAGGTTATTGACCTTACATATATCCTCAAAGCGCGCCAGCCACGATGAAAGGTCGTCCACGTGTAACTTGAATGGTGGTAATTTAAAGTAATAATTGCCCTTAAGTCGGGTGGATGAAGATCCAGATTGAGCATTATCATTTTGGCTTGCTGCAGCACTCTGCGAATTAAGTTTTGCTGTTTCCAATTTAAGCCGTTGCAGTTCCATTTCTTGCTGCAGTATGATTTCTTGTCGTTTCAATTTATTCTCTTCTTCAATCCGTAGGATTTCATCTCTTGCCACCTTTCTTTCTTCTTCTTGTCTTAATTCTGCTTTCTTTTCAGCCTCCTTTCTTTCAAGTTCTTCCATCTCTGCCTTAGCAATAGTTTTCCTTTCAGCCTCCTTTCTTTCAAGTTCTTCCATCTCTGCCTTATATCTTGACAGTTGTTGTTCAGCAAATTCAAGGAGTGCCTCTCCCTTTTTATTACAATCTTTTCCAATTTTAATGAAATGGTCCAAGGTAAGCATTCTTGGAGTTTAATTATTTAAGTATTTAATTACTTATGTCTTGTAATCGACAATATAATCTATGTCGATAATTATAATTACTCAACGAATGAATAATTATTATACGAAATTGTAATATTACTGTATTGTTATGTATGAGTTCCCACAAACTATAATATTTTATAAAAAAAATATTATATATATACTCACTGATATCTATCATAAATAGTTATGATAGTTAGTTATATAAGCTGCTGAAATTATATCAAGCGCTTAATATTAATATTTAATAATTATGTGTATTATCCCCAAATAATTAGTCTTAATTGTCACTAAGTTCACAATATAGTACTGAGAAAGAGTACTAATTTATATTAGATATGTATTATTATGTTATAAAGTTTTAATAATTAATCATTATAATTTATGCCTTAATCATGAGGCATAAAGTGCATTGCCCATTTCTAGGACCACTACTGCAAATATGTGCAAAGTCCCTAATTCCTCATCAAAGCTGATAAAAATTTAATTATATTCATTTATACTCTTATTAATGAAGAAGTTATAGCATTAATAATAAATTATAGAAGGATGAAATGAATACAAACAATACCATGGGTTAACCAAGGATTACAGAACAGTAGCACCACAAGACAAAGACATTTTCACAATAAAACTGCATTAATAAATAAGGTGACTAAACCGGAAGTGAGATCTTAAAGAATGAACTGAATAGATAATTAACCTGTGTACACAAAAATTAGTGACGTATACATGGACTCATTGACGAATGTACAAAAAAAAAATTAAACTGAATGATAGTAAGGTCAGAAAAAAACACGATAGGTTACAAACATGATTACTGAAATGAACAAAAATTGAAACTAAATACATTAAAATACACCAATTATAACTTGACTGGACATCTAACATGCAAGGTCAATTAATTGCAATTACGAACGAACGAAATTCATCGGAAGGTCGTCGATGGGTTCTTCGTTAAGAGCAATTAACTAACGGCCCTAAGGAACATTCAGAATGAATATCGGCATCCTGAGAGCCATTTTTATTCATTATGAACCGCCGCCCAACCATACCCGCAAATAAAGGACAACATCAACGGACAAAAAGAAACAGATATAACATCGATAAACAATTAATAGAGAGGACATGCCTGCAAAATGGTATGGACTCGTTAGTGTGTTAATGAATGACAATCGTCCTAGGTCTAAACTTATCTTTAGAAGGCTCCGGCGATGTCAAATTCGTCAACGGACTAGACTAGTGCCTAGTACTGTTTGCTCATGATTGGCTGATCACAGTATTCTCTTGTCTGGTCTTCTTGATTAAGCAAATATTGATCAAAACTGGAATGAGTTGACGGTTGTTCCTTTCAAAGCGCGGCATCTACGCACGATGTAGTGACGTCAGATTTGCATTGCGTAGTCATGTGTTCAACGTAGTATTATGGAAATCATGTGACTTGCTTGTAATGGTAAACAGTTGGCAACACATGTAAACAAGAAAATCTTTTTTTTCTTCGTCCCCGCGATGGCCCACCACTGTTACCGCTGTTATTCTCACTGTTGCCGTTAACACTGTTAATGGGGCTGGTTTATACTGGCTCTTCTATTTACGTTTACATATAATTATCCATTGTCTTTTCTCAGTAAATTATGAGATCGTGCTCTTGATGGTGAAGTACGCGAAGGTGGGATATAATATTGACAACTTCATCATACAGTCAAATTCTGACGTTATAGATTTGATAAGTCCTTTCTCGAGCCCATATACATTTATTATATCGATTCCATACAAGAACAGTTTACACATGGTCATCATGACGAATTATACATAATAAGTTGCAGTTCATAATTCATATATTATTCCTTTATAAATCAGTCCTTTGTCTCCTAGCTTGAAAACATAGTAGTCAGAACCGCATAACTGTATGCACGCGTGGTTGGAAAATCCAATACACCGACAGTGAGATTATGCGTCTGGCATTAGAATAACTAGGGCGGACTATAAATTCACGTTGACAAGGTTTAGTCAATTACTAACCTGTACCTTCATCTTTCTTCGTTATCACATTGGACTGACCCATGTCCATTATCTAATGTACTATAATTGTGCGGCAATACAAGCCCGGCAATATAATATTCCAAGGACACGTCTTATCGGTTCGACGGTCGTCTAAAAAAGGGTCTCGTCTCTTGGTCACCGTGCGTGACAACTAACGCTGAAACGTCACAGCGTTCACTAGACCAATAATATTTTTACATTACATTACACGTTGTAACCCCTAAAATAGCATGCTGCTAACCTCTAGCAGACCATGCCAATAAATCTGCCGTAACAGTTACTTCAGTGATGTTGTGGCTGTTGCTGATTGTGTGTTTTTTTTTTTTTTTCTGATTGTTGTATTTTTCTACTTTATTTATGGCTGTAGTTAAGAAACTTTATAAAATAGAAGAGTAAACTGGTAAGAACATCTGTGTCAACATTTTTGTAAAGCCACTTTAAAATCAATTTTTGTTGTTTACTTGACATAAATTATCTATGTGCAAAATTGTAAAATCAATTCTTTGTTCCAGAATCCAGAACAAATATGGCAAAAGCAGAACAAACCAAAAAGAAGTGCAGACAATACAGCGTGGAATATCTGAAATGTGGATTTATTCCAACACTAAATAACAAACAACTGCCAATGTCTCTATTAGGTAAGAGGGTATTTTCAAATGAGGCGATAAAACCTTCCAGACTCCTTGAACATTTGGAATGAATTCACCCTGATAAAATAGACAAAAGTCTGACATAGTTTCAGTCACTTCGTGAAAACTTTCAGAAAAGTAAAACTGTTCGTGACATGTTTGCCAACACTTCACAACAAAGCTGTGATGGTTAGCGAGCTTCATACAACATTTCATTGTTGATAGCTAAAGCTGGAAAGCCTCACACAATCGTAGAAAATTTGATTTTGCCAGCTATAAGAGAGATTGTGAGTACAGTTATACATAAGTCACCTGAACAAATAATTAAAGCAATTCAGCTCAGCAAAACCTCTGTTCAATGAAGAATAGATGAAATGGCTGAGAATGTTGAAAACACATTGTTAAACATACTTAGGACAACAGAATTTGCATTGCAGTTGGATGAGTCAACTTTGCTGGGCAACGAATCTTTGCTTCTTGTGTATGTTCGCTTCATAAAATATGAAAGCTTGGTTCAAGAGTTGTTATTTGCTAAGTAACTAGTAACTGGTACAAAAGGGGAGTCAATATTTCGTGTAGTTGAGCAATTTTTCAAAGAGAAGGACATTCCGCTTACTAACATTCTTGCTTGTGCAACAAATGGGGCACCATCAATGATAGGTTGTTACCGCGGGTTTATCGCTTTCTTAAAAGAAGCTGTACCTGGTATATTTACAATATACTGTGTAATTCACAGACACCATCTTGTCGCAAAAAATCTAAGTGATCGGCTTCACAAATCATTAAATACCAGTATTACAGCGATTAACAAAATTAAGTCCCATTCTTCTTCCTCTTCTTCTTCCTCGTTCGCCCTGAAAAGGACGGTGGTTGCGTTGTGTCTGTTTACGCCTAAGCTGTGATATCTGCACCTTTCGGTCGACACATCCGACTTCTGCACGGCATTTTTTTTAGGACCGGGTTTGCCTTCCCTCTTCGATCCGTACTCGCTGCAGACTGTTTCCAGGACCACCACGTGGAGGTGGAGTACGGTCTTGGTCAGCTCTGGTTCGCTGACCCTGATGCAAGCATACAAGCTATGGGTCGCTGACTGCATTCTCTATTGCTGCATCTTTTGGTCCCAGTCCCATTCAATTCTCGATTTTTTCGAGAGCTTTGCACTGAGAATGAAGAACAGTTTGAACGTTTGCTGATGCACACAGAAGTCAGATGGCTCTCAAAAGGAAACTGTCTGACACTTTTATGCTCTTTTTGAAAATGTGGCAGAATTCTTCAAAGACTCGCATGCTTCGCTCAGTACAGAACTAACGAATATCAGGAACGACATTGCATATTTGTCAGATTTATTCACAAAGTTTAACGAAATAAATCTACAACTGCAAGGAAATGATATTAATTTTATAAAAATCAAATCTGTTGTCTCCACCTTTCTGGTCAAATTAACGCTATTCAAACGCAATATTGGCCATCGCGAGTTAATCCAATTTCCCAGTCTCTTAGAGTTGGAAGAGAAAGACAAAATACCAGAGGATAATCTTCAAGTATATTGTGCACACCTAGATATGCTGCATAAAGACATATCTCAGAGGTTTCCGGATTTTCTTTTGATTACTATTACAGACTGGATAATAAATCCATTCCTGGACATGTGCAGCAAGGAACTAGGAAGGGTGGAAGAGTAAATTATGTCGCTACAAAATGACGTTGAGCCAGTGTTTAAAAAATCATATTAGTACTTTTGGTTGCAGAAAGAAGTCTCTGAACGGTACCCTGCAGTGTGGGGAAAGGTTAAGATGTTCTGTGTTGCCTTTCCAACATCGTATTTAGTAGAGCGTGGTTTCAGCGCGGTTGTCCAACTTCTTTAGAAGCCGAGAAACAGACTGCAGATTACTGAACGTTGGGATCTGAGACTCCTTCTAAGTAACATTCAGCCTGATGTTGAGAAGCTGATATCATTACACCAGACACACCCATCTCACTGAAGTTAAAATGAAGTAAGTTTGTTACTAATTTACTCTCGCATACTGCTGTTTCTTCTAAGAGATGGAAAAGCGTCTGGACCTGATAGCATTCCAGCAGAGGCCATCAAAGCAGATATCGACACGGCTACAGAGATGTTATATAAATTACTTGGTAAAGTCTGGGAAAAAGAAGAGATACCAGCAGAATGGAAGGAAGGATATCTGGTTAAGTTGCCTAAGAAGGGAAATCTACAAGAGTGCACAAATTACTATCAGTGCCAGGAAAGGTATTGAACAGGATTATCCTTGAGAGATTAAAGGAGTCCATAGACAAGAAATTGAGAGATGAACAAGCAGGTTTTCGACAAAACAGATCATGTACAGACCAGATAGCCACTTTGAGAATAATAGTTGAACAAAGTCTGGAATGGAATTCACCACTATACATCGGATTTGTGGACTACGAAAAAGCATTTGACAGTGTGGACAGAGAATCACTTTGGAAATTGATGAGGCATTATGGAGTTCCCCTGAAAATCATTAATTTAATAAAGAAAACCTATGAAGACATGACGTGCAGAGTTCTTCATGAAGGACAGCTTACAGAACCATTTGGGATAAGAACAGGAGTGCGACAGGGATGCCTCTTGTCTCCATTTCTTTTCTTGCTGGCAATAGATTGGGTTATGAGATCATCGACAACACACAACAGAAATGGAATCCCGTGGACTCTGACTAAGCAGTTGGATGATCTGGATTTTGCTGATGATTTGGCTCTCCTGTCCCATAACCGTAATCAGATGCAGGACAAATTGAAAACACTCGATGAGAGGTCACAGCAATTGGGTCTGAAAATACACAGGGAAAAGACAAAAATAATGAGAATAAATGCAGGTAATGAAAACAGGGTTGAACTTGAAGAAACGCCAATACAAGATGTAGAATCATACACATATCTTGGCAGTAATATAGACAAAGTTGGAGGGACAGACAGCGATATCAAAATAAGAATACAAAAAGCAAGAGGAGCTTTCATTGCATTGGGAAATATATGGAGATCAAGAGAAATAGGATCCAACACGAAAATAAGAATCTTCAACTCAAATGTGAAGTCAGTCCTATTGTATGGCTCGGAGACATGGAGAACAACAAAGACAACAACCAAAAAGCTACAGACTTTCATAAATGGGTGCTTGCGTAGAATAGAGGGATTAAAATGGTATGACAAGGTTACCAATGTGGAACTGATGACAAGAACTGGACAAGTGCCAGTGGAACAAGAGATGAGAAGAAGACGATGGCGATGGATAGGACACACACTGAGGAAACCTGTTGATAGCATTACAAGGCAGTCCTTGTTCTGGAACCCCCAGGGCAAGAGAGGCAGAGGAAGACCAAGAAGTACATGGAGAAGAGAGTTGGAAACAGAGGTGAAAATGATGAGGAGAACATGGAAAGAACTTGAGATGATGGCACGTGACAGGAGGACTTGGCATGTGTTTGTTGAAGGCCTATGCTCCTTTGGGAGTGGAGGGTTATGAATGAATGAATACTGCTGTTTGTTATACTGGACTTAATAATTAAGTTTTTCTTTATAAATTAAGTTAATAAATAAGCGTATCTGTAGCTTTTTAGTAGAATGTAATAAATAGAGCAATTAGTTGTTACTGTATTAACAGTTGCTTTTATTTTTTACTCTTTACATTTTTTTAAATGTACTGTGGGGAGATGCAGGGGGGGGGGGGGGGCGCTGGGGACATTCCCTAGGAGCCAAGAAGGCGGTGACCCGAAAAAGTTTGGGAAACACTGCGCTACACGGAGAAATAGACAAGCTACGTCAAGCAGGAATTATCAGTGAGTCTATCTCTCCTTACAGTTCCAGTGTAGTGCTGTCACAGAAGCCCAATAAGAAAGTTCGGCTGTGCATAGATTACCGATTACTTAACACTGTAACGGATTTCCAGCCGGAACTTCTCCAGAGCGCTTCTGAGCTGTTCACCAAGCTTAGCAGGGCAAACATTTTCTCCAAAATTGACCTGAGTAAAGGTTATTACCAAATACCAGTCAAGGAGAAAATTAAACCCCTGTTAGCTTTCAGCACCAGTGAAGGACACTATTCCTTCAACGTGATGCCGTTTGGATTGCATAACGCACCGGGAGTCTTTACCAGAATGATGAGAAAGCTTTTAGAACCCTTGCAAAGTCCCCATATCCATAATTTCATGGATGACATATTAATTGCATTGGAAAACTACGACCAACATATTGCTACGGTTGCAATGCTCACCAGGAGACTACAGGAAACTGGTCTCACAGCCAGATCTAGCAAATGTCTTATCGGTTTCGAAAAGCTCGACTTTCTGGGGCATACTATTTCTCAAGGCTGCATGTGGCCAGTTGCCAAGAACATTGAGAAAATAGTTGCAGCTATAGGACCCGAACGAAGAAAGACACACGCTCATTTCTATCACTGTATGCATACTATCAGAAATTTATTAACAATTTCAACGGGCTAACGCCACCCCTTACTGACCTTACCAAAAAAGGGCCACCGGAAACAGTTATTTGAAATGCTAAGTGCGAACACGCTTACAGCACTCTCATACGACAGCTATCCGAATATCCAATTTTATGGCTACCTGACCTAAAGAAACCATTTATATTGCGGGTCGACGCATCGGGTCAAGGCATCGGGTCAGCCCTGCTACAAGCAGACGCCACTGATCCGAACCTGTTATTCCCAGTCGCTTATGGCAGCCGAAAATTGAACACAGCAGAACAGAACTATTCCACAGTGGAGAGAGAATGTCTAGCACTCGTGAGTGGTATCAGGAAACATCACGAATACCTTTACGGCGTTTCATTTACAGTGCAGACGGACCATGCCCCACTGGCTTTTCTTGGATCGAATAAGGAATTCAACGCGAGGATTATGCGGTGAGCGTTGCTCCTAAGTGTGTATGCTTTCAAAGTAGAATACATACCAGGAAAACAAAACGTGGGAGCAGAATTTATGAGTAGAAATTGTAGCAGTGAGGAAGAAAGGGAAAGTGAAGATAGCAATCACTCGCAAGATACGGATAACAGCAGTAGCTATTTTCATAGAGGAGACATAAAGGGTTTCATGTCTTCAAGCCCGGACGAAATGTCACAGATGGAAATAGCGCAGCAGTAATCATCCACTTTTGCCCCTCCCCATCTAGTTTATATTTTTTGCTACATGAACGAAGGATTCACCAGTGCAATTAACACGTGAGCCATCTGGCAATTAAGCCCTATGTGAAACAGAAAGAGAGCGCGGAGCATGGCATAATAGATTCTTTGATCAGGGGCGATGTTAAGTCTGAGACGGACATTGGATTGTAAAACTTTCAGGGGAAGTAATTGCGTAGCTGATATTCGGCAATGCGGAGATGATGAAAGTCAAGCCAGATAGGTTGTTGGCGGAAGAGGTTGTAAAATTACCTTTGATTCAAGAATCGAACGGCAAATTGGCTCGGGTCTGTCAGTAGGTGTGACTTTCGCATTAAAGAACGATAGAACGGAATTTATCAATATATACCATGTCTATCCGATAGCCATGATCAGTTGCCCAGAAATCTATCTGAATTCACTTGCTCGTTATCTTAAGATTTCTCGTACAGAGTGAAAATTATTAGATTTTTGTGGAGTGTTTCATTTTTCTGATTGCGGTAACTTATATACTAGCTTTAAAGTGATTTAGTGTGTTTAAAGTTTTCATTACATTTCACTGAGATTTTCTGTGCTAATTAAATAACTTATAGCTAAATTTTTCAGCCATAAATTGAATTTAACTACTCGCTATTTCCCAGTAAGAGCTGTTTTAAATTGACTAGTACATACATTAAATAACTGTCTACTGACGGCATATATTATTTACTTCTTTCCAATTTATGTAATTTTATAAATGACTAGTGTTCATATCACGCGTTAAAAGAACAATAGGATAAGCTAGGCAAGTGTGTTTTAAATCTAATTTATAACGGAGTGGTTAAGAAATCCTATTTTAACACGTATTAGATATCATATTGATCATTTGGTTAAATGTTTATATTATTTTTTCCTAAAATATAGGCTGGTCAAAACCTGAGTACTAGCGGCTTTTCTTATGGCCATATGAACTTATGATCATACGAACTTATAATATTATAAGCATCAAAGGATATTTATAATTGATGAGTTTCTTGCTGTGACCTGTGCGGTCCAATTTTCCTCATTTTTCATGAGAGAAAGCAGAATAGAAACATTAAATTATAATATTAACTGGACCAGAACTATTACCAGATTTACTTATATCAATCTCATCAGCCAGCTGTGGCGAAATATATTGTCAGCAACATTTGTGTAACTTAACCTAGCGTTTCAGCCACCAGAGGCTAGATA
This sequence comes from Oreohelix idahoensis, assembly GCA_024509875.1. Taxonomy (NCBI): domain Eukaryota; kingdom Metazoa; phylum Mollusca; class Gastropoda; order Stylommatophora; family Oreohelicidae; genus Oreohelix; species Oreohelix idahoensis. The sequence continues at coordinate 393,695 of JAMPIV010008526.1, forward strand.
ACTCAGGAACCATCTATATGTTCTATTTATCCTACGTCGGCGATCACCACGCATGAACCTTACTCCAACCAACTGAAGGCATAGATAACTTATTGTATCCAGGACAAATTAAAACAACAACTCTAGCGACTCCTGTGAAATTTGCAGTCAGCAACTACGGAGAGTCTGGGGCTGGATTTGGCAAAACTTAAATTTGACACTAAATAGATATTACTTATTAGTGTATTTCCCTGAAAAGCCTGCGACAACTACTGGGGTAAGCAAATCTGAAAGTGGCCACTGTGTGGATGTGAATTGAATGAACAGAGAAAGTAACTTATGTTTTTTTGTTAACATCATATACTTATATGGTTTCTTCTTTCTTTTTTTTTTTATCTCAATAATCTGAGGTCACGGGATAGATTACATTAGAAACCTATTCTTTTCCCATACTGACTATTTCATAACTTATTGTTACCTTTTGATCTTTTGGGTTAATTAACCTCTGTTGGGATCGTCCTTTCTTTTCCTTTACCAGAGGGGAGAACCTATTTGTTTAATTGTCATTTTGTCTGTAAACAATGATCTATTCATGCATATGATTTATGTTGTGATTTTCTATTAATAATAAACTTTATTAAACCTTTAGTTATCGTGTCGGTCAACCCCTATTCATTATATGTTATCCATAGTTGTTTTTGACGTTCGTGCGTATTTGTCACAGAATTGTGTGCATGTGAGTGCAGTGTAACTTGTATTTTCGTACAGGGAGAGGAAGTGCGTCTGATTTACATATCGTCATCCAGATAGACTGGATTAGATAAATTATTCTATCCAGAGACTGTCATTTCTCTTACACGATCACTCTCGTGATAAAAACGATATCTTACCCCTTACTTTCATATTGTCATCACTATCACCTCTGCTCAGACAGGACTATAAACATCTATTACCTATCTGATAATTCATCCACGACACCACTTAATTCCATTTCTGTTGGTTGATGTTGCTGTTTTCATAACCCAATCTAGGTCCAGTAAGAGGATAAATTTTGACATGAAGCATCCCTGTCGTACTCCAGTTCATATTGTAAAGGGCCCTGTTAAGTTATCGTTCACTAGGAATTCTACATGTCATGTCTTCATATGTTTTCTTTATTGGGTTAATGAGCTGAACGGGGACCTCATAATGCTTCAATATTGTTACGTGTTGGAGTGTATTAAAAGCCATATTGATTGTACAGCAGTTGGGTGGAATGCATAAAGGAACACAAAAACAGCAACTTGTAACAAAGGAATGCAATGCAGTCCGTGTAAAATTCTTATAATTGATTTGACAGTCCACGGGACAGAACACTCCACATTTTATTTTATAAGCGCGGGTGAGATCCCATAACACCTGGTAATATGTCGTCAGCAGACATGAAATTTAGGCAAGGATGCCGTCCGTCAAAGTCTAACTGTCAGCGACACTATGATTCGAATAAATCGACACAAATGTTAATCATACTTGATAAATACTTCCCTCTTTCATACACATATGAATACGAAGCATGTCATCTTGAATTTGCTCCAATAAAATACAGAATATCGTGCATCATACACATAAGCTGGAGTTAACATCAAACACATCCGAACACTTCGAAGGACATAATCGAAAGAGGCCGAAAGTGACCGTTACTTCTGCGCATGCAGATGCTCATGCAAACACGCATGCGTAATATTTTATTTTAAACTGACGTCATAATTAAATTCAAGGGTGCGGTTTCATTAACGATGCATGTTATTGCTGCTACCTTTGCGCACACCGATGCCTTCACTAGTGAACGTAAAGCTGTGTACAAATGGAGGCATAGCAAATAGTTTCCTGAGAAATTATCTATCTAAACTGTCGAATGCCTTTACATAGCCCACAATTCTTATGTAAAGTTGTGAGCTGTGTTCTGCTCTTATGCGCTGTGTGGCTGATTGGTATGTACATCATCTGGTTTTGTCGAAAACATACCTGTGATTCTCTCAACTGTCTGTACACGACCTCTTTTAATCCCTCAAGGATGATCCTGTTTAATATTTTCCCTCACAGTGATAATAACATCAGTGGCGTATCCTGGTAATGCGAGCTAGGCTTGCTGCTACTTAAAATGAATATGTACGCCTACTATTTAACTTCTTCCCCTCTTAATTTAAAAACCAACTATATTCAATTACGCAACGATAGTTATTAGGGGTATATGTCAATTATCTCCGAAATACTACTTAACTTACAACTTGAAACTCACTGTCACTGTAATAATCTGCACTCCCGGCAACTAACAAAAATTAATAAAAAAAAACACTGGACTTGGACACAGCCGATTTTTACAACTCGAGAGCTGCAAGACGACCGCACGCATGTTCGTATTGTATTGACGTATCTGGCCATGACCCCGATCCACACAAACCAGTCTTCAAACGTGAAACCGACAGGTACAGCAGGCATTGTGACGGAATTACCCGAGAAACTTCGGGCGATTGCTACCAACCAATAAAAACTGCACTATAAAACGCGTCTGGGAAACTGAAACTAGATATAATCGTAGATTCTATGCGGGAAAATCCGTTATCCTGATGCGTGCGGTCCGAAAGCAGAACATTAGAAGAGAAATATTTTATAGAATAATAAACTAAATTTTTATTTTCCTTCCGGCATAGGTGTGCGCAGCACGCACAGCACACATAGAGAATACGCCACTGAATAACATTCATTCTTTACCGTTCAGCTCCCCAATGAGCATAGGCCTTAAACAAGCGCATGTTTAATCCTCTTGTCCTGTGTTGACATAAGAGTAAAGACTCAATGCGCTTAAGAGAAGCTAGCTGTACAAACAAAACGTCAAGATAATTGTTGTATTGGATAGCAGCAGAGCGATAAGGTGCAGACAAAGTCCTTTGGACAAGTTATGAGAAGATACTAATAGGAAAATCTAGAACATTCATCGCCGTTTTCCTCTGTTCTCCTTACGGAGCATGGATCCAGCACTTCAGCCTGACCCCACGGGAAGCTTGCACAAAGCTGGAGCATGGATCCAGCACTTCAGCCTGACCCCACGGGAAGCTTGCACAAAGCTGGAGCATGGATCTAGCACTTCAGCCTGACCCCACGGGAAGCTTGCACAAAGCTGGAGCATGGATCTAGCCCTTCAGCCTGACCCCACGGGAAGCTTGCACAAAGCTGGACCATGGATCCAGCACTTCAGCCTGACCCCACTCGAAGCTTGCACAAAGCTGGAGCATGGATCCAGCACTTCAGCCTGACCCCACGGGAAGCTTGCACAAAGCTGGAGCATGGATCCAGCACTTCAGCCTGACCCCACGGGAAGCTTGCACAAAGCTGGAGCATGGATCTAGCACTTCAGCCTGACCCCACGGGAAGCTTGCACAAAGCTGGAGCATGGATCCAGCACTTCAGCCTGACCCCACGGGAAGCTTGCACAAAGCTGGAGCATGGATCCAGCACTTCAGCCTGACCCCACGGGAAGCTTGCACAAAGCTGGAGCATGGATCCAACACTTCAGCCTGACCCCACGGGAAGCTTGCACAAAGCTGGAGCATGGATCCAGCACTTCAGCCTGACCCCACGGGAAGCTTGCACAAAGCTGGAGCATGGATCCAGCACTTCAGCCTGACCCCACGGGAAGCTTGCACAAAGCTATGTCATGCTCTTGTGGCTATGGTTTGCATGATGAGGTGGCCAGGTGAATGCAAGCCCTCGTATTAGTCACTTTGTACGACATGCCAGATGGCGCGATAGTTGTTTTCTTTCTTTGATTCCCCAGAGACCCCCATGAACTACACGAGGTAGAATCTGTTTACAACGGTTAAATTCAATTCAAAGAGAAGACATAGATAGGTAGATAGATAGATAGATAGATAGATAGATAGACAGACAGGTAGACAGACAGACAGACAGACAGACAGACAGATAGATAGATAGATAGATAGATAGATAGATAGATAGATAGATAGATAGATAGATAGATAGATAGATAGATAGATAGATAGATAGATAGATAGATAGATAGATAGATTCGATTGATTGATAGATAGCTAGGTAGCTAGGTAGCTAGGTAGATAGATAGATAGATAGATAGATAGATAGATAGATAGATAGATAGATAGATAGATAGATAGATAGATAGATAGATAGATAGATAGATAGATAGATAGATAGATAAGTAAGGTTTGAATTTTTCAGGGGAGTTTACTAAGGTAAGTTTAAATGTTTAAGGGAAAGAATTATGCAAAAAAAAATTATAAATTAGAAAGTAGTTTATTACTTTTTTTAATCTATTAATAATTTAAATTAGCTTTTTTTCTTTTTTGCAGCACATTTTTATGTAGTTTGTGTAACATATTTCATATTTTAAGTATGGTAATCTTATGGCGTCTTATTATTATTTAAAAGAATATATTTTACAAGAGCAGACTGGGTATTCAATGATTTTTTTATATTTGCATATGTAACTTTTAAAAGATAATCCATTGGAGTTTGAGATCTTACTCCTTTATCATATAAGAGTTACGCAGACGACACCACCTTCTTTCCCCCCAAAGATAGGTCTATACAAAATATTCTAGACACTTTCACGCTTTTTGGTAAAGGTAGTGGGTCAAAATTAAACGTCCAAAAGTCTACAATTATGGGTATTGGCAGATGGTAAAACAAAGCAGATTTTCCCTTTGATTTAACGGCAACAACAAACATGAAACTGTACGGTATATACTTCCCATCTCACCCGAACCGCACACACAAAGTCACATAGCAGAACTTAGTCGCATATACCACAGACACACTTCACCGCTACAAATACAAAAATAAAATCATTTTTTCCAGAAGTGCTATAGTGAACTGTTTTATTATTCCAAAAATAATTTACATTGCTACAGTTTTTGACCCTCCACAACATACGGTGACAGAGATAAACAAGGAGATTAGGCGTTTTGTTTTTGGGCACACTTTATTTAGCATTAAACATCAAACACTCACGCAAGAGAAAAGATTCGAGGGAGTTGCCCTCCAGGATATAGGGACAAAAATAAAGGCACTTCGAATCAGACATGTAGGAAATATAATAAGAGACCCAGAACGACACACATTAGCCCATTACTACGTAGGGCTTAGACTTGCTAGACTGAGGCCACTAAAGAACAATGTCCCACACCATTACGGCACACTATCACACTTTTGCAGGACATGCATACAAGCCATCAGAGGACACGAAAATTTAATTAACCAGAAAACAAACAAAATTTACATACACTTAGTCAGGTTACAAGTACCACCTTTACACCTAAGAATTAAAAGAGGTTACAATTACTTTATAACAAATTACACTGAGATTTTCATCGATCTTCACAACAAAAGCATCGCACCAAAAGCCAGAGAAGTCACATATCGACTTTTATATAACATGACACCAGCCACAGAAAGAGCAGCACACAGATTAAAATGAAAATCACGATGCAAGATGTGCCAGGCAAATGAACAAGAAAGTGAGGAACACATTTTCTATAAATGTAGTACAATTATACCAGCACAGAGAATCTTACAAGACATACTGGACACACATACGAAAAGAAAAAAAACCCAGACATTTTGAAAGCGATTATGCTTAATTCAATTCCCAAGACACTACCAGACATCCATTTTAAATTAATCTTTTACTCTCGGAATTTCGTTTTATAATTTGGAAATGTCGCATTCAATCAGTAATTGAGTACAAAATTATCCGCCCAGCCTTTCTCCTAAATTTGTTCCTCCAGCGAGTGACGCTTATTTTAAAACCTGTCCACTATCCCCAGCTACCTGTACCTCGACTTGCCAAATATTCTTAATTTCCGCAAGGGGACTACTTTATATGAAACGGCACCTTAAAGCCCCCTTTCAAAATTTAGCCGATCTTTGCTTATCCGCGTATACAAAATTAATTATTGTACACTGAATATTAGTATTAGTAGAATATTAGTGATATCATCTTCAGAAAGCCGTATTATTTCTGCATTAGGGGTGTTTAGCTGTTTGAACGGGATGAGAAACGTCCTATGGATGGTGCAAATTCTTTCTCAAAAAGGTCTATTATTTACGGAACTTGGCATGCGACATTGGAGCTCTATACACGTACTAACCATACACATATGGTTTTTTCTGTAAAGGAGAATACCTTTACAGATCTGATGCAGTCAACCCCTTTAAGGCGTCTGCCATCTTGTGGGCAGACACGCAGCTTAAATAGACAAAAATCCTTCGGTTATATCAGAGCGTGACATGCATGGAGGCATATCTGGTGTCATTCATATACGACTATAAGCTAAGCACATTGCTGTAGTATACACATGTGGAAGTGAGCCTCTGTCTGTGAGATTAATTACACCCTCATTGATTCTTGGAATCATCCACACACATCCAGGGGTTCCCCTGTGGTGAAATATGTTGAGAACCCAGCAATGCACACTAAGCTTTTTAGGAGTCACTTGAGCCCCAGATGTAACTCTGGCTTCTACCTAGTTTACTGCATGCAGGATGATCTCCCTGTAGACCCATGATAGGCCGGTGGAGCTGAGAAGTGGCTCTGTGCAGGATGTGGCGATTCCTTAGGAGAGCCCAGAATCAGAGTACAGTATTTTAGCTCTGCATATTTGAAGCCCCCCTCTTCTCTTCTCCCCCCCCCCCCCCCACGGTATGTATTGGGGAAAAAATACATCATAAGTAATCCCCCCAAAAAAATGTGAATAAAGCTTGTTGTGACCGGTCACATACCGGGCCCATTTTTTCACTCTCAGATGCAAACTGTAGGGGAGGGAAAAAAATCAATTAACAAGCTCGTTAAAAACCAAAACTATCCACTAAGAAGTATCTCTTTTCCGATCACACTTATTTCCCCTGTTGCGCTATGAACTGGATGAACCAAGACTCTTTCTTTTGTCCCAGGAGACATCCTTTCAGATTACATTTCACGGTCCAGCAAGAATGTATTTTAGCCAAGCTGGACCTGAGGTCTTGACATCATAAATCAGCGAAATCGGACACCTTCTTTTGGCTGAAGTAAATTTAGGTGCCCTTTGTTTTGATTGTTTTCCAACAAGACGGAAATCTTTCTCGCCGGTCTATAAATCTAGGAGGTCTTTGACACCCCTGCAATTTTACGACCCACGGTATTTATGGGACTGTGAAGGTCCGAGATCCGTTGTTGTAGAGTACGCTCTACATTTCCAATAAGTGGGTGTAAGGTTTTTTTTTTGGTTTTTTTTTTCTCCTCTTCCTTTCTCCTTTTAAACAACACTATCATTACCAAAATATGTAAAATGTGTAACCTTGGAGTACTAGAAAGAGTGTGTAAATGAGTGTGTGCAAGGTGTGAAAGTAATTTTTTTTTTTTTTTAAATATTTTTTACAGCTGCACAGTGTATTTTCTTTGTTATGCTTATGTTCAAACTATTATTGTCAATGTTTCCATGCATATGTATTTGTCAATTTCAACGGAATGTGAATAAAAAAATAAAATAAAATATAAAAAAACAAGGAACACAAAACTTTTTTTGACGGCGTAACTGCCTTACATAAATTTTTTATATAAATAAGAACGTATCTGTCACGAAATAAAATAATACCGTAGTGCAAAAAAAAAAAAAAAAAAACAAAGCGAAGTAGACGGAAACAAAGGAGAAGGTTACTGAAGCGCAAATTTGCTTAAATGAACCATTTAAACGCTCATAATGTCAGCTGCTAAAGGACGTGGAAAGAAGGCTACCACAGGTGCATCTGCTGCACCAACACCAGCACCAGTAGGAGATGCACAAGCCACCAGCCGCAGCTGCAACAAAGTCACCAAAGAAGGCTGCAGCCAAGAAAGGCAAGAAAGCAGGTGGTGTCAAGAAGGCTAAGGCAAAGGGCAAGACGAAGAAAGCTGTGGCCAAGAAATGAACCACCAACTTTAATACTTGTTAACATTTTTTGTGTGTAATAACATGTATTATCATGCCATTAATTTTCTTTACATTTTTATGTCTTTTAATCACAGTGGTGACATTGTAACTTAAAACATCTGTTATAGTCAACACTCATTTGTCTCTAGATTTATGTTTGTTTAGCTTGTGATATTGAGTGCAAGTGTAATTTTATTTCAGCGAGGTTGCTTGACACCTTGCACAATTTTTATTTTAGACCTCATGTTTTGACTTATTTCTACACTTTGACACTAATGTTAAATGGCGATTGTTCTTACTCACAGCTTGCGCAACACATGAAGTGTTAGTGTGTTCAAATGATGGTGTGCATGCTGCGTGTCTCGCAGTGATAGTCCAGAATAAAATTACACCTGCAGCCACTGGTAACAGTGATGGCGATTATCTAAACAGCAGTGTATTTCACTATAAGCTGTGAGAAAGTTTCTGTAATTTTCCTTTTTTTTTCTTTTTTTTTTTGTGTAATCATATTATCACTTTTCACATATTCTACTCCTAAAGCATCACTAAAAAAAAAAAAATGATCTGGGTCACATGAAACAGTTACGGCAATCTTTTTTACCGCGTCTTTTTTTAACGGTAGAGAGCATCCAGGGAAGAGTGGCCTGGACCCGTTCTTTATCCAGGTGCTCCACTGGGATTGTTGGCTTTGGAGTCCACTCTTGTCGCTTCCCGTGGGGGGAGTTGTAGTGGGTGGCATGCGAAACAGGCGTCAGGGAAGCCTATCACCTGTGCGGGTTTTTGAGGCGGTGTATCGATGATGTACCGTTCGGCGTGATGCCGCACGGTCCTGTGAGCATTGCCGATATTAGCGCGTACGAGGCGCGCCCCGCCTGCATACCTCATACGGATGGCACCAGAGTGTCGTTTTGATGCAACGAGCCTCTTTCACAGTCGTCGCTGACATCAAGGTTGATTTTTGCCATCATAGTGATGTGTTGATTGCTTGAAAATGTAATGACGGAACAACGTGGACACGTCTACATGCGATGTTTAGAAATAAAAGCAGTCCGATATTGTCAGAATTATTAAGAAAGTTTAGCCTATGCTCAAATTTTCTTTCCCCCCCCCCTTAACCAGCGGCACTTGGGCTTTCAGCCCTTCGGCCCTATGACATGTCATTGCGAGGCTGGAAAGCCTGTGGACTTTCCTTCCAACCCGGTCAGGAGCTTCGCTCCTTCCCATCCACAGAAGGTTTATCTCAGGAGCAGTTCAGGTTATTCAGTCAACATCCAGGTCAATGACACTCCTACAAATGACCGCGCCGGGCTTGAACACCTGATCGCTAGCGCAGTGTGGTAACCATTACACTAGCGCGGCTCCCTATGCTCCACTTAAAACTGGTATTACTCTCTTCAGAATGCACTTTAGAAGTGTTTAAAATGTGGAACACGAGGTGTTACCACCACTAATATCAGTCTTTTTTTTAATGTAAAACTTTCGCCTCGTTTTGGCGAGGTGCGCCCCGTTCAACCTAGTCGGTTATATTAGGGCGCATGTCCAAATATAAAAGACCTTCAGGTCTGGGTAATTTTTTTTTTAATATCCCTTCTGGGGCTCAAAGTGAGGTCTATTGACTTTATTGAGTTATATGTGTAAATTTTGTGTGATCCCGGCCCTAAGACACTTTGATCCTAGCCAAAAGGTCGAGAGATAAATACGTCTTACCGCTTCAGTAAACGTGTGGTGTCGTGTGCTGTCTTTTTTATATTTTTTAAGTGAACTTTATTTGCTGTAGTGAAATGGGTCTGTGTACCCCATGCTCAAATAATTTCCCGCTTGGTAACCTAGCTAACGCATTTTTACAGTCTATAAATAACTATGTTTGAAATTTCTCTGAGGGCCTAGTCAAATTAACCGCTAAAAAATTAACTAGAGAATTTGAATTTTTCTACTACTACCCTTTTAAAGTTACTACCCCCGAAAAACACACTACCCCTCCCAAAATTTGTTAACGGACGGGATAAAATTTAACAACCAATCAAATTGGTATCTCGTTTTGTAGAGTTGAGAAAAAAAAAACTTGGTTGTAGTGGCAAAAATGCCGATTCTGTGTTTTTTGACAAAAATTAAATAATTTATTTCTCAATAACTAAAGGGAATTAGAAAGAAAGGGATATCTTGAATTATAGCGCTGATATTGATTAATATATTAACCTAAAGATTCCCCCTTAATAAAGTTATCTTGACTTAGAAAAATTTATTTTAGTAATATTTGAGATCAGGGTAGAACTACCATTAATTACAAAAAAATTACCCAGATGAAACTGTTAAGGAATAAACAAAGGAAAAGTAAATATAACGATAGAGGTCACTTGACCGTGTAATTATCACTTTTAATAATATTGGAAATCGGTCCATAAATAACTGAGATATAAAATACACAAAGATAACCAGACGAACGAATACACTTACGATTGCTCAAAGTTTATAGTCCAAAAATAGTTAAAATTTTGATTCGCCTTCTGATTGGTTAGAGGGTAGGGTAATAAAAATTAATACCTCCTTGTAAGATCAGGCCATTTGAATTTGAACGCCATCGCAAGTTGAGATCAGCGGGAAAGCCTTGTGACCAAGCTTTTGCCGTCTGGACAAGAAAGCAGTCAGAAAAACCTATTTACTGCTAGTCAACTTTGTGCATGTGTTATTATTCTTTACTTGGGGTAAGATAGATGATTTTATTTTTATATTTCCTTAGCAAGTATCAGGCTATATGTGTATGCTGATACATTTTATTTCGATACTGCTAAGTGGGAGATGGTTCAGATTACGTCGACCTAGGTAGGAATGCAGTCTTTTTCGGAGTGAAATGTGTAAAAAATGTTTTGCTATTGGCCTTACAAATTTTGTGCCATAGTGCCGTGGTAATAAAATTGATATTGCCATTGGGAAGTGAAAATAAATGTGTTTGTAAGTTTGTCATAAAATTTTGCGACTGTGAGTCCAGGAGAAAATAAATTGGTAGTGGTTTCTAGAGTGACACAATGTTCAAATAACATGTGACACTATACATAGAATGTTTGAAAGAAGTCATTAACAGGTCACAAGATATATTTGTACACCCCTGCTGATTATGTGGAAGACAAACAATGCTAAAGGAATAGTGGCTTTAATGCCATATGAAAAAAAAAAGAATGAAAACACAGGACTGAGTGTAGTCAAGGAAATATAGGGTTTGGTGCATATGGTCAGCACACATGGCTGACCCCAGGTAAGATTACCCTTGATTAGTTGTGGAATTGTTATAGGCAGGCTATAAAGGGGAGGAAACTTTCCTTCTCATTTCAGGGTTGTATTACCAGTAAAAAAGTGTAGCAGACAACCTGGAGAAGACAGAAATTGTGGGCAGTGAAGGCTCACAATATACTTTGAGCTACAGGCCATATCTTCATCCAGAAAGCAGCACCATTTGAGTGACTATATACATAGTCTGGAGCCCATAGCATCAGACATGCTTAACAGCTAAGTCCCTCACTACGGGCACATGACAGTTCCTCTCAATTTAAACCACCACCAACAAAAAGAATTTCCTGGGGAATGATGAAGAAAACAAACCCTCCATTAACCGACTACTGTTAAATATTTGTGTCGAGCTGATTTTGTAATCAAAAACACATGACTAACCTGATGCATTTTTTATGTTATAAAACCTAGCTCATTCGATTCCTCGATGATTATTTAATAAAATAAGCTGAAAAGTAAAAAATCGATATTTTGTACGTAAAATCGAGTTTCCGCTGTAGTGGACCACCTTAATATCAAGCATTGAAAATCAGACAGTGGGGTACTCATTCTAGTGACAATTTTATTTTGTTACACTTCATGGACAGAGTTCCATCTTATTTATTTAAAAACTGTAAATAAACATTTTATGATTTTGACAAGTCCTGTTCCAAAAGATTGAGGTTCGGGACAATAAATTGTATATTTATTCCCATATATATATATATATATATATATATATATATATATATATATATATATATATATATATATATATATATATATATATATATATATATATATATATATATATATATATATATATATATATACCAAAACGTTCCCACCAGTCTTACTTACTTACATTTTGTTGAATTACAATTCTGTTTGAATTTATTCATTCCTCACATTAAATACATACATACCCTAGACACTTGCCATATACATAACACTACATAGATAATGGATGGTCAGCACAACGAAGGTGTAGCCATTATCCTGAAGAAAGGAATGGAAAGGTCTTTACTGGAATGGAAACCCATTAACAACAGACTAATAAGAGCAAGACTGAGAGGGAGATTCACCAACACCACAATTATACAATGCTATGCACCAACAAACGACAGCGATGAAGAGATCAAGGGCGAGTTCTATCAACAGGTACAAAAGGAAATGGAAACTACACCCAGGTACGATCTTATTATAGTAATGGGAGACCTAAATGCGAAAGTTGGAACACACAATAATTATAACGAAAGAGTAATGGGGAAATGCGGTAGTGGAACAGTAAATGAGAATGGGGACAAATTAATAAGCTTCTGCAGTATTAACAACCTGGTCATTGGAGGAACACTTTTTCAACACAAGTGCACAAGTTAACATGGGAATCCCCAAACGGACGAGACAAAAACCAGATAGATCACATAATGATCAATGGCAGATGGAGACATGCACTACAAGACGTGAAAGTAAGAAGAGGCGCAGATGTGGGAAGTGATCATCACCTAGTAGTAGCAAGACTGAAGGTGAAACTCAGAGCTGCTGGACCAGTTGCAATCAAACAGAAAAGATACAACATCACGAAACTGAAGGATCCCCTCACCAGAAAAGCTTTCGTGGTCGACGTAAAGAGAAGATATGAGATTATCAAAAGCCAGGAAAGAACAGAGACCGATGATGTGGACCAGAAATTCAACACCATCTCAACAATATACAAAGAAAGCAACAAGTCATGCTTGGGATTCCAGGAAAGAAAGAGCCAAGACTGGATAACACCAGAAACGTTAAACACCATAGCGAAGAGAAAGGAAATGAAAAGAAAGAAAGCAGAAGCTAAGTCTCCCAGGTTAAAGGCAATATATAGTGAGCAGTACAGTCAGCTGGACAAGGAAGTAAAATGTCAAACTCGTGCCAACAAAAGGGCATTTCTGGATGACCTTGCAAGACAGGCAGAAGAGGCAGCACTGAGAAATGAACAAAGCACAGTTTATAAAATAACTAAAGCTATCAGTGGAAAACGAGGTGCAAACAACATAACGTTAGTAAGAGACAAGCAAGGAAATCTCATCACCACAGCACAGGGGCAGGAAACAAGATGGGCAGAGCACTTCAGAGATACACTGAATAAGGAACCACCAGAGACTCAGCTGAATGTTCCTGAGGCTGAAAGTGACTTAGACGTAAATACAGACATTCCACGTAAAGAAGAAATTATCACAGCTATCAAAGGCAGAGCCGGATTAACGTAGTAGCAAAAGTAGCATATGCTACGGGCCCCGCGCTTTTAGGGGCCCCGCGCCAATAAATATGTACATAATTTTTTGGTCACCTTCTAATACGAGCGTTAAACAAATGATCTTGTGATTTATGCCATCTTTAGCGCCTTTTCATTTGGTGTCACGAAATTGTGAGAGAAAGAGCATAAGAGGGTGACTTAGTGTGACTCTTCACTATTTTTATCTTAACTGTTTGCGGACGGAAGCCATTTAAGTGGCGTTGAAAATTGGGTCACGTTTGGACGGAAGCCACTTTTTTTGGCTCTAGGCGACTGCCCCTCTAATTTTGTTTCGTTCTTTGTGAAATGAATTTGCATTAACAATAAAAACTAGAATTTAGGAAACGGAAACTTCCTGTTTTAATTGAGGTATACGGCGTTCTCGCACTCTCTTTCGATCTTGATTAAAATTTCTTGATTTGTAAGGTTAGAAAACTCAAAAAATGAGCAGTAGACACAGAGATATTGGACGTAATTATGCTTCTGGAAGTGAAAAACGTAAAGCGAAGGAAGAAAAAGAAAGAAGAGATCAACTTGTGATATCAAAAACACGTAAGCTGACAGAATATTTTGTTGTTCATGGTGGTGGTACTCTAACCGCTGAAGCTGGAAGTACAGGAACAACTAGTACTAGTGCAGGCTGTGCAGCAGAAAACATACAGCAAAACCCAATATACACTGAGTCTGAATGTGAAAGAATACGTGAAACGAAGCAGTACTCTAATGATATTGGTGACTGGCCGAACAATATAGACGACTGTGAGTGTGAATATTGGATATCCAAGGGAAGTGAAAAATGCCAACTTGTTCATAGTGCCTTCTCTTCATCCGCGCGATTGTATGACACTGAAAAGAAAACTCGATACTGTCAGAAGTCTTATTTTACACATATTCATAAACTTACAAACAAGCAACATGCAAGAAAATGGTTATGCTATTCAGATAGTAAAGGGCACCTATTCTGTTTCCCATGCAAGCTTATGAGTTCAGAATGTTCATCAAAGTTTACTGTGGAAGGGTTTAATGACTGGAAAAATGCAAGCAATCTATTGCGTCGACATGAAGAAAGCTCCTCACATAGACAAGCTTTAATTTCACTGTTGATGCGTAAAAACAAAGGTGAACGTGTCGATTCCCAACTTGTGAAACAAATGGACAAGAAAAGTATTGGCACAAACTTCTAGAGCGAATAATTGAAGTTGTGAAGTTTTTAGCAGAACGAGGCCTTTCATTTCGTGGCAGTGATGAAATTGTTGGGTCCCCTTATAACGGGAATTACTTAGGATTGTTAGAATTACTGGCCAAGTTTGACCCTTTTCTGGCAGAGCATATAAGTACTCATGCAAACAAAGGATTTGGACATACATCATATCTATCTAAAACAACGTGTGAGGAATTCATCAATCTGATTGGATCTAGCATACTGGATCACATTCTCTGTGAAGTGAAGAAATACAAGTATTATTCCATTTCATTGGATTCTATTCCAGATATATCTAATATGGACCAGCTGACTTTGACTCTGCGCTATGTTTTGCCATCTGGACCAGTTGAAAGATTTGTGACATTTTTGGATATGGAAGGTCATAGTGTTACAGTAGAAACAGGGGTGAAACAAGGCTGTATTATGTCACCACTACTTTTTGGAATAGCTATTGATTGGGTTATGAGAAACTATACCCACAATGAACAATTAGGTATAAAATGGACAAATGGAAAATTCCTGGGGGACCTGGATTTCGCAGATGATTTAGCATTCTTAAGTTCAACACCCAGACAATCCCAAGAAGCAGTAAATAATTTGTGTCATCTTTCGGTTAAAATAGGTCTCCAAATAAATGCCTCTAAAACTAAATTTATGAACTTTTCTAACGAGACCTTTAATATCATCCTGAACGGGGAAAAACTACAGAAAGTTGAAAGTTTCAATTATTTAGGCAGTAAAATGACTCAGGATGGTGACACAACAAGAGAAATTCATACTAGAATTGCTTTGGCAGCTAGCGCCTTCAATAGATTATCTAACATTTGGAAATTACGATCATTGAATATACATACCAAGCTTCGTCTGTTTAATTCAAATGTTATCTCAGTGTTAACATACGGCTGTGAGAGTTGGAAAATAACAAAATCATTGGAGAACAAGCTGAATACATTCGAGAACAAATGTCTTAGAAAACTCATGAACATCAGTTGGAAAGAATTCAAGACTAATCGACAAATAAGAGAAGACTCTAGGCAGAAATATGTCTCCAACTATATAAGGAAAAGACGATGGTCATATATCGGTCATGTCCTACGAATGCAAAACAACAGAATACCATTGCAGGCACTCACTTGGGTTCCTGAGGGTAAGAGGAAAAAAGGAAGACCAAAAGAAACACTCAGAAGAACAATAATAAGAGAAGGAAGAACATTGGGATTAAACAATGTGCAAGAGCTAAGAGGAGTGGCGTCACAACGTACAACCTGGAGAGCACTGGTTTCTGCCTTATGCGCCGTGTTTGGTGCTTAAAGAATTTATTATTTAAGGTCATAGTGCTGAACAGCTTACTAAAAGTCTACTTAATTTTTTTAAAGGCAAATGACATTGATATTAAAGACTGCCGTGGTCAAAGTTATGTCAACGCAGCAACATGAGTGGCAAGTTTATAGGATTACAAGCACGAATTAAAGAGATGAATAAGTTTGCGCATTACATTCCGTGTTTTGCAAATTCACTAAATTTGGTTGGAAAATGTGCTGCTGAAGGTTGTCAAGAAGCAGTCATTTTCTTTGGATTTGTTGAAAGTCTGTAACCTTCTTTTCTGCTTCTACCTACCGGTGGGGTCTCCTTTCTACTGCATTATGTGCTGGCGGTACTCATAATAAGTCGCATTTGCCCTTTGTGAAAAGACTGTCAGATACCAGGTGGTCCGCTCGGGCAGATGCATCAAAAGCGCTTTTACACAGCTTTTCTGCAATAAAACAAGTCTTGGATGATATTTCAGATAACAATGATCAGAAGGCAGAGTGTCGTCAACAGGCTCGTGGTCTACTTTCAACCCTGATGAAGTTAGAAACAGGAATAATGATCATACTGTGGGATAAAGTATTACAGCGTTTTCAAATGACCAGTGCTTCTTTGCAATCTTCTGACCAAGATTTGAATACAGCTTGTGCACTCTATGAATCCCTGCGGGGGTATATTCAAGCTATGCGGTCTACTTTTGCAGACATAGAGCAAAAGGCCAAGGATCTGACTGAGTGGGGACATTATCAAGAACAAACTCGAAGAAAACACAAACGAAATCGAGAGTATGATGATTTCAGTGGTTCCCGCACACTTGATCCACTTGTTGAATCTCAAACGCCTTCTCAGCAGTTTAAAAGCCGAACATTTCTTGTCCTTATTGATAGCGTGCTCTCTGCCTTGTCAAAACGCCTGAAAGCTTATCAAAAGTTGAATGAAGTATTTGGATTCCTTCGTCAGTTACAGTCGTTTACACCTGAAGAGGTGGTAACGAGACCATCGAATCGTATTAAATCATATCCGGAAGATCTGGAAGAAAGTCTTTGTGAAGAACTTGTGCAGTTTACAGAACTGTTGAAAACTGATCTTGCTTCTCATATTGGCACTACTCTAGACATTGTAGAGTTACAGTTTTACCGTTTGATAATTGACAATTCTTTGGAGTCTTGTTTTCCAAATGTAGAAATCGCCTTGCGCATCTATTTGTCACTAATGGTAACCAACTGCAGCGGAGAACGATCATTTTCAAAACTGAAACTTATTAAAAATGAACTAAGGAGCACCATGGGTCAAAAGAGATTGAACAATCTCACACTAATGAGCATTGAACATAAACTTCTGCGTGAAATTGATACATCCTATATCATCAACAAAATTTGCTCATGCTAAATGTAGAAACATTAATATTTAAACAATAATGTTGACTGTGTTGTTACTTTTGATAATGATAATTACTTTGCAAATTAAAAATGTATGTGTTCAAATACATTTGTGTTGTTTTATTGTTTTTTTAAAATATAGGGCCCCTTTCTTAACATATGCTACAGGCCCCGTACTAGCTTAATCCGGACCTGATCAAAGGGCTAAAAAATGGAAAAGCGCCTGGTCACGACAATCTAAATGCTGAGCTATTTAAGACAGACCCTGAACTAGCTGCAGAACTATTAGAACCACTATTTGCACAAGTCTGAGAAACTGAGACAACACCAACAGAGTGGAGTAAAGGAATAATTGCCAAATTGCCCAAGAAGGGCGACCTTGCAGACTGCAACAACTGGAGAGGAATTACCCTCCTCTCAGTTCCCAGCAAAATACTAGGCAGGATAATCATCCAGAGAATTTCAAAAGCAGTTGACCATAAACTGAAGAAAGAACAAGCGGGCTTCAGAAAGAACAGAAGATGTGCAGATCATATATTTGCCCTCAGGAACATTATAGAGCAGTGCTCAGAATGGCAGAGACAGCTGTACATTAACTTTGTTGATTTTGAAAAGGCTTTCGACAGCATACACAGGGACAGCCTATGGAAAATTCTGAGGGCTTATGGAATTCCCAGCCGCATTGTTTCTATTATAAAAAGCCTCTATTCTAACTTTACGTGCAGTGTTAGATCGAGTAATGTAACTTTCGAAGTGAAAACAGGAGTACGACAGGGATGCCCCTTATCAACAACATTATTTTTGACAGCCATAGATTGGGTGATGCGCCAGACAACAGAGGGCAGTCCAAGAGGAATTAGATGGACAACGTTTTCTATACTGGAAGATTTGGAATATGCAGATGACATTGCACTACTCGCGCATTCACATCAACACATTCAAGACAAAACCGATAGACTGAATAAGTATGGCCAGCAGGTTGGCCTGAACATCAATTTGAAGAAGACAGAGGTCATGACACTAAATGTGGACAATCCTGAGCCAATAACAGTAAGGAACCAGAAGTTAGAACAGACAGACACATTTACTTACCTAGGAAGCATAGTAACACCTGACGGCGGAACAAGCAAGGACATTAACAACAGAATGAATAAAGCGAGAACAGCCTTTGCTGTTCTCAACAACATTTGGAAGTCTTCCCAGTACAGCACAAACACCAAATTAAGACTGTATGAGAGCTGTGTACTTTCTGTGCTTCTCTATGGTGCGGAATGTTGGAGAGTAACAGAGAAGGAAATGTCGAAACTGTCTGTAGTAAAATCTGCGAGAATAATCGCTCATTTCAGTAGATTTTGGTCATAAAATGATAATCAAATAATCAGCCCGATTGTGTCTGACGGTGATGGTCTCACACGCCAGCAGAACGCTGCCTTTTTGTGCAGTGCGAACGCCTATAGAACGCTCCCACGAGGAAAAAAATCTAACACGCGTTTTAGTTTCGGTTTCGAGAAAACGAACTACTAATATTTAACATTTTGACCGATCTGCTGCAAACATTTTTGCAGCCTAACATTATAATTAAAGATTTGTTATAAATGTAACGCTAACTGCTGTCTGTAGTAACGTGATCTGTCAACAGTAATGTAAAATTTGGTAGTTTTTATTTTACTTTTCCCAGTAGGAATAACAAGACGACTGTAATACTTTAACACAAAAATGCTACCAGCGCATGCAAAACCCGCGTCGTTCTGCACGCGAGACTAATAGTATAAACACGTGGTGACAAAGCCAACCGAGGCAAAACACACAGACAGTTTTATTTCCTCCTAGTGGTAGCATTTCTGACGTAACTAAAACAAGTTAGTTATTTGAAAAATACATGCTCGCAAGATGGAGAGGAAAGATGGCGGACTTGTGTAAAATTTTAGTTGACGATAGACGATGACAAAAATTGGAAATTATAAACCCTTATGAAGTTCCCCATAAGAATTATATGGTAGTATGACGTAAAGTTCGATGAACAAGAATGTACTTTAAATAATATGATAGTCCCAGTATTAGAGAAGTTATTGAAGAAATACTAATATCCAAGAACACACGACCAGACACACTGGCGTTCCTGCTCATGTTTTTTGGTAACGTTAGGGGGACGCGAGCTGGGAAAAGAGGCAGGGAGGTACATTCAAATTCGCTTGGGGTTAACAGAGTATGAATGGGAAAGGGGAACGGTAGGAGAAATATAATCCTAAACGTAATATCTTTTTGCATTGGGCATGACAAAGCAGACTAGCCAATCGACAGCCAGACGCAGAAAATATTTAAAATTATTTTGGTTTTTCATTTAAACTGCTTTTGAATTCAAGTAGTAGAACGTTTCGATTGGTTAGTGCTAGTAAATATTAGCAAAAGGCTTTGAGTATTCATTGCCAGTTGAAAAAATTTTTTTATTCAGATACGCTGAGAAACAGCTGTGTTAATTTTAAACTTAAATAAAGAATAAATTCACAGTCTGTGCAGTTCGGAGGAAGCTGAGGCCATTTCTTCACAAAGTCAGCGTCATTTGTTTATATATTTCTTGATTGTGAGGGTCTATGTTCATGTTGCCGGCTGGTGACAGGAAACCTGCTGAGTGCTTATAAACGCCAACCAGTCTCCAACCATACTTATATGCTGTTGAATATCCAGTAGGAGCTTTGGCGAGTGTTGAAATTGAAGTTTTCTGAAACTACACACTGAATTATCTTACAACAAGGACTCCCAGGTGAAGAGTAAAACATCTGGGGCATCTCTGACATTTTCTTGTGTTTCAAAATATTACACAGGAATAGTATGGGGATAGGATGAACTACAGCCCTCATATACAGTGACTCTCCCGGTAGATAACTAAAGTGAACTCTGTAATATTTCATCCAGGAAGGACATTTATAAATTAGATAACTAAAGTGAACTAAGTTAATAGTTCATACAGGAAGGACATTTATAACTACATAATAACTTTTAGTTATTGGGCAGATTGTCCCAACATTTTTAATTGTTCTTTTTCTGTAAACTATCTTGTCCTTATTTTCAAAGACCTGTCCACAAGCTATGAATGTTCAGGCAAAATAAATTGTAAAAAATATGTTCAAAGAAAAACTTAACTAATAGTTTTCTTCTATTCTTTATAAAAACTTAAAGTGTTTGATTGTTGTGTACCATCATTCATTTCTCCCCTACACACTAGGTACACCATACACCATACACTAGAGCCAGAAGAGTGACCGTGTGAGACCTAGGGAGGTAGCTGTAGGTTCTCTGCACATAATTCATCATCATCATTTATAGAGTCAGAGGCCTACTTTTGCTTGACCTCACACGGTTATAGCAGACACCTTTTCATTCTTTTTTAGGATACCATCATAACCTCCCCAGCAAAATTAACTTTGCTACATAAATTGGTAGGCTTGTCCGGGATCTGAATTTCTCTTAGTAGTAAATACATTGGGGTCTGGGGTTTAGCTTTAACAACAGTCTAATTTTTCCATGAAATCCCCATATATTTTACCCAAGATTTGGGAAGTTAAGAAAGTGTCAGAGCCCAGATTTAATTAAATAAATTTATAATTAGTTAAAGATTTAGTTAGAACATTGTATATTTATCAGAATGGCAGATCTGGCCAAGTTTCGCTCTGCGGCTGTACAGACTGCTAAAGAAATGAATATGGAGGGACAAATTTTGATTGACTACGTCACCTCAGAATGTGACAAATTTATTACTAGGGAAGAGCATAGGTTAGCTGAGGAAAGGAAAATGCAGTTAGAGGAGGCTATGGAAATTAAAAGGTTACAAATTGAGGATGCTAGGGAGACTAAGAAATTAGAGGCTGATAGGGAGGCTGAGATTAAGAGGCTGCAGTTGGAGGAGAAGAAACTTGAGGCTGAGGCAAAGAAACTTGAGGCAGAAGAAAGGAGACTGACTGCCGAAAGGGAGGCAGAAAAAGAAGAAAAGAGATTGACTGCCGAGAGGGAGGCAGAAGAAAGGAGATTGGAGGCGGAAAGGGAAGATAAAAGATTACAAAGAGAACATGAGATACGACTAAGGGAGTTAGAGCTGCAACGCCATGCTCCTGAAAATGGAACTAGCCCATCCACTTCCGACTCAGCTGCAAGCCAGGGGGCCTCCTCATCAGCCATGGGGTTCCATTTAGACTATTTTGTTGAAAAGGATGATGACATTGAGTCATATTTAAGTAGATTTGAACTTTTAGCCACTACTTATGGGTTAGAAAGAGAAAGATGGGGGGTAAAGTTGTCACAGGGACTTCGGGGAACAGCTTATGAAGTGTTTTCTAAAATGAGCAGGGATGACCAAGACAACTATGACATGTTGAAGCAAGCTCTTCTGTTAAGATACGAAAAGAACGGAGAGTTTCATAGAAAGAAATTTAGGAATGCCAGGTTACTGTCGGGTGAGACCTATCACCAGCTCTCCGCCAGGTTGGAAACGTATATGGAGAAATGGGATACGTTGGAGAAAACCAAAGATCTCAAAGAGATGATACTCATTGAACAGATGAGAGAGTCCATGGCTCCAGACATGAGAAAGTTACTCATGGAACAGGGCGCAGAGAGGCTGGGTGAGATAATAAATGTCGCTGAAAGGTATCAGGCAGCCCAGGCAGAGGTAGCTGGCACAAAGAAGAAACAAATAGATCAGAGTAAGGCCCCCCAAAATCATAATAACTTCGATAATAGAAATAAGCAGAACTTCGATAGGCCTCGAAATGAATTTAAGAATAGAACCTCACAATTCAATGATAGAAGAAATGATGAAAGAAAACCTTTTCATCAAGGTAGATTATATTGTAGCCGGTGTAGGATGGACAACCATAACACCGAAAATTGTAGAAGGAGACCTGTAGTAATGGCCACGCTTCAGGTCAGGTCGACTCCTAGAAAAGAGGAGGAACCACCAAAAACAATGTCTCGTAAACAGTGGAGAAAGGCACAGGCTGAAGATAGGTCACTGAAGCCGTGTTTTGAAAAACTCCAAAAACTCCATACCCCTCCAAGGAAAGGAGACTTCTATTTGGATGATGGACTGCTTTGCAGGGCGGATAAGGCAGGACTATCCGGGTGTGGACAGGTAGTAGTGCCATCGAAATATAGGGCACAAATTATGAGACAAACACATGTTCTAGATGGTGAACACCAGAAGATGGGTACCACATGCAAAAGAACATCTGCTGGATATTTCTGGCCAGGAGAAGTTGATGACATAAGAAAATTTGTCGAGGACTGCGAACAGTGCAGCGAGAAAAATTCCACAGGGTGGAAAAATAATAACCAAATGCAAAAGAAGCATTATGGCAAACCTGGGCCAGAACCTAAAGAGGGAACACCCACACGTGGGAAAAGGAATCAGGACCTAGAAACGCCACGGGGCAAACTTAGGCCTGGAAAGACAAATAATTATAATAAAGTGGACAGAGGGGAATGGGAACCCCCTTTCCACAGACAGTCTTCACTCGAATGTTTTACAATGGCCACTATGCAGCGAGTACAAAGAACTGTTATACCCCAGAATAAACCGACAATCCCTCGGTCGGACTTATGCAAAGTGGAGGAAGAAAAAAGAGAGCAAAGTTCTCTCAATTTGAATTTGAACCTGAGGGGAGACAGCCCCAGGAAACGAATTGGTAGTGGTAGATTCTTGTGTGGTGACACAAGAAAGAAACGTCCGCAAAACAAAGCTTCCAATGTAAAGGACCTGACAGGTGCCATGAATACTATGTCAGAAAAATTAAAAGTCCATATGTAACTTTGTTAAGGACCTGGACAGATGAGAAGGCAGAGGAGACTGTTACCTCATCATACCAATATGTGGGACCTCAAGACGCAGCAATAGAGACCGCAGTCAGCGACTCATAGCTTGACTGCCTGCGTCAGGACCAGCGAACCAGAGCTGGTCAAGACCGTGCTCCACCTCCACGTGGTGGTCCTGGAAACAGTATGCAGCAATGCAGGCTGACTGAGCGAGCACGGATCGCAATGGGAAGGCAAACCCGGTCCTAAAAAATGCCGTGCAGAAGTCGGATGTGTCGACCGAAAGGTGCAGATATCACAGCTACGTTGTAAACAGACACAACGCAACCACCGTCCTTTTCAGGGCGAACGAAGAAGAAGAAGATACTAATATGTGAACGAACTGACCACTCGTTTAAAAACTAGTTGGAAACTGGCAAATGAAAATTTGAGACAAGCCAGGAAAAAGCATGCTGCTTATTTTAATAAAAAAGCGAAGGATAGAGAACTTGCTGTAGGGGAGAAGGTACTTTTTCTATTGCCAGGCAGCAACAATAAACTTCAGATCGGATGGCAAGGGCCATATACTGTTTTGGAAAAAGTATCCAGAACAAATTATAAGATAGACAAAAAGGGAAAGGAGAAAGTCTATCATGTGAACCTTTTGAAGAAATATCTGGACAGACAAATCGAGGAGGGATCACATTTAATGGCCTTGTCTATAGCAACCGAGATGAAGAATGAACCTCTCTCCTCGGTTGAATATCCACTGAAAACCAGTGAAACGTTTGCACAGGTGAAAATCAGTAATCACCTGACAAAAGGACAGAAGGAGAAGGTTCAACAGGTCCTTGAGAAACATACAGATGTGTTAACTGATAAACCAGGACACACAAATTTGTTGTCATATGATATGAAACTACTAGACCCAGCACCCATCTGTATGAGGCCTTATTCTATTCCGTTCGCTAAGGAAAAAGCTTTGAAAGAGGAGATTGATTATCTGTTAAAAGAAGGGATTATTTCTCACAGTGAGTCTCCTTACAGTTCCTGTGTGGTGTTGTTGCGGAAACCATCAGGAGAACATAGACTGTGCATAGATTACAGGAAACTGAATGCTGTCACAGAAGGTCAGGTGGATCCACTACCTGATACTACTCAACTTTTTGCCAGGCTGAACAAGGCAAAATATTTTTCTAAGGTGGATCTTAGCAAAGGCTATTACCAGATTCCAGTAAAGCCTGAGGTTCGACCTTATTTGGCATTTAGGAAGGTCATTATGAGTTCAACATGTTACCATTTGGTTTGAAAAATGCCCCGAGTGTGTTTTCTAGGATGATGCGAAAATTGCTGGATCCCCTGAAAAATCCATGTATTTCGAATTTTATGGATGATATCCTCATTGCTACGGAAATATTTGAGGAACACGTTACCTCTTTGAATATGCTGTTTGATAGACTCAGAGAGGCTAATTTAACCGCTTGGCCAACCAAATGCTGTATTGGTTGTAAAGAGTTGGAATTCTTGGGACATACAGTACATCAGGGTAGCATGACCCCTGATCCCAAGAATCTGGAAAAACTAAAAAGAGCACCTAGACCACAAACAAAAAAAGATGTGCGATCTTTCGTGTCTCTGTGTGGTTTTTACCAAAAGTATATCAAACATTTTAACTCTATATGTGCTCCTTTGACCGATTTAACTCGCAAAGGTCAACCTGATACTATAATTTGGTCAGCACAATGTGAATTGGCTTACCAGGAGTTAAAAGAGAAGCTTACAAGCAGGCCAGTGTTGCAATTGCCTGACTTGACTAAAGAATTTATTGTGAGAAGTGACGCAAGCAATGTAGGCCTGGGCGCTACATTATTGCAAAGGTCTTCCTCACAAGATGGGGAATTGAACCCAGTCGCTTATGCTAGCCGCAAATTGAACAAGGCGGAAAAAAATTTACTCAACCAGTGAAAAAGAATGTCTCGCTTTAATATGGGCTATAAAGAAATTCCAGATTTATTTATATGGCCGGACATTTGTGGTCCAAACGGATCATTCTCCCCTCGTGTTCTTATCACAGGCCAAGCATGAAAATTCTAGATTATTGAGATGGTCTCTCTTGTTGCAACCATACTCATTTTTAATAGAATACATTCCCGGCCCTTTGAACGTTGGCGCAGACTTTTTGAGCAGACATCCTTGTGATGATCAGAAAAATGCATAAGACTTCATTGAGCTACGTTATCTCGCAGATTAGAACCTGCAAATGAATGCATGTTTTTAAGATGGGAGGTGTGTAGTAAAATCTGCGAGAATAATCGCTCATTTCAGTAGATTTTGGTCATAAAATGATAATCAAATAATCAGCCCGATTGTGTCTGACGGTGATGGTCTCACACTCCAGCAGAACGCTGCCTTTTTGTGCAGTGCGAACGCCTATAGAACGCTCCCACGAGGAAGAAATCTAACACGCATTTTAGTTTCGGT
The DNA here is from genome assembly GCA_024509875.1 of Oreohelix idahoensis. Taxonomy (NCBI): domain Eukaryota; kingdom Metazoa; phylum Mollusca; class Gastropoda; order Stylommatophora; family Oreohelicidae; genus Oreohelix; species Oreohelix idahoensis. Next base: position 419,327 of record JAMPIV010008526.1, read on the forward strand.
TTCGAGAAAACGAACTACTAATATTTAACATTTTGACCGATCTGCTGCAAACATTTTTGCAGCCTAACATTATAATTAAAGATTTGTTAGAAATGTAACGCTAACTGCTGTCTGTAGTAACGTGATCTGTCAACAGTAATGTAAAATTTGGTAGTTTTTTTTTAACTTTTCCCAGTAGAAATAACAAGACGACTGTAATACTTTAACACAAAAATGCAACCTGCAACTCTAGGGGAGATGCCAATCATGGGAACCCCTTATGAGAGAGTTGCAGTGGATATTGTTGGACCTCTCACACGAACCAAGAGGAGAAACAGTTATATTCTTACTCTGGTGGACACTTGTTCTATGTGGGGAGAGGCAGTAGCCATGTCATCAATCGATTCCAAACATGTGGCAGAGGCGTTACTTACAATATTCACACGGTTAGGATTTCCCCACCAGATACTGACTGATAATAGATCACAGTTCAGGGGAAAACTAACGGAGGAAGTTTTCAGGATCTTTCAAGCCAGGCACTTTCACTGTAGTCCATATCACGCCCAAGGGAACGGGCAGGTGGAAAGGTTCAACGAGACACTTATTTCCATCCTAAGAAAGCTGGCCCATGAAAAACCTGACACATGGGATCAATACTTACCCGCGGGCTTATTTGCTTATCGGGAAGTCCCACATAATTCAACAGGAATGGCACCGGCAACGTTATTTGGGCGGCCTATAAAAGTTCCATTAGAAGCCTTATTGAGGACATGGACAGATGAGAAGGCAGAAGAGACTGTAACCTCATCATATCAATATGTGAACGAGCTGACCACTCTACTGAAAACTGGCTGGAAACTAGCAAATGATAACCTAAGACAAGCCAGGAAGAAACATGCTGCATATTATAATAGGAAAGCGAAGGATAGGGAGCTTGCTTTGAGGGAGAAGGTGCTTCTTCTATTACCCGGCAGCAACAACAAACTTCAGATTGGATGGCAAGGTCCATACACAGTTTTAGAAAAGATATCTAGAACTAATTATAAGATAGACAAAAAGGGAAAGGAAAAAGTCTATCATGTGAACCTCCTTAAGAAATGCCATGATAGAAGGGTTTCGGAAGGCCCACATTTGATGACCTTGGCCATAGCCACTGAAATGAAAAACGAACCTCTCACCTCTTATGAATATCCCCTGAAACCATGCGAAACACCTGCACAGGTAAAAATCAGTAATCACCTGACAAAAGGGCAGAGGGAGACGATTCAAAAGGTTCTGGTGAATCATACAGACGTGTTAACGGATAAACCGGGGCACACTAACTTGTTGGAGTATGATATGAAACTACTAGACCCAACACCCATCTGTATGAGAGCCTATACTATCCCATTCGCTAAAGAGCAAGCTTTAAAAGGGGAGACAGAATATTTGTTGCAAGAAGGGATTATTTCTCATAGTGAATCTCCTTATAGCTCCAGTGTGGTATTGTTGAGGAAACCCTCTGGGGAACATAGACTGTGCATAGATTACAGGAAACTGAATGCTGTCACAGAAGGTCAGGTGGATCCATTACCTGATACTAACCAACTGTTTGCCAGATTGAATAAGGTAAAATATTTCTCAAAAGTAGATCTCAGTAAGGGATACTATCAGATTCCAGTGAAGCCTGAGATTCGACCTTATCTGGCCTTTAGAACCTCGGAAGGGCACTATGAATTTAACATGTTGCTTTTCGGATTGAAGAATGCTCCTAGTGTGTTTTCCAGAATGATGCGAAAACTATTGGATCCACTGAAAAATTAATGTATTACTAATTTCATGGATGACATCCTCATCGCCACGGAAACATTTGAGGAACATGTAGACTCATTAAACATGTTGTTTGACAGACTCAGGGAGGCAAACTTAACTGCTAGACCAACAAAATATTGTATTGGATGCAAGGAATTGGAATTCTTGGGACATACTGTACATCAGGGTAGCGTGACCCCTGATCCCAAGAACTTGGAGAAATTGCAGAGAGCACCCAGACCACAGACTAAGAAGGATGTGAGATCCTTTGTCTCACTTTGTGATTTTTACCAAAAAATATATTAAAAATTTTAACTCTGTGTGTGCTCCTCTGACAGATCTAACTCGTAAAGGGAAACCAGATAAAATAGAATGGCCAGCAGAATGTGAGCTGGCATATAATGAGCTAAAGCAAAAACTCACCAGGAAGCCCATATTAATGTTACCTGATTTGAGTCTGGAATTTGTGGTGAGAACGGACGCAAGTAATATGGGATTGGGAGCCACTTTGTTACAACGGGCCTCATCACCAGACGGAGAATTGAACCCCGTTGCTTATGCCAGCCGCAAATTAAACAGAGCGGAACAAAACTACTCAACTATAGAAAAAGAATGTTTGGCTTTAGTCTGGGCAATAAAGAAATTCCAGATTTATTTGTATGGTAGGCATTTCTTGGTCCAGAGCGATCATCAGCCCCTGGTTTTTCTTGCTCAGGCAAAACATGGTAATGCACGATTGTTAAGGTGGTCGCTTCTCATACAACCTTACTCGTGTACCATTGAGTATATTCCTGGATCGCAGAACGTTGGGGCAGATTTCTTGAGTAGGCACCCACCTGCAGGAAACCAGGATCAATCTAAAGCATAGTTGAGTTAATTTGATCGTGATGGTAACACAGATATTAAAGCTGCACTAGTGGTTCACACTTTTTAACAGGGGAGATCTGTAGTGAAATGGATCTGTGTACCCCACGCTCAAATAATTTCCCGCTTGGTAACCTAGTTAATGCATTTTTACAGTCTATAAATAACTATGTTTGAAATTTGTCTGAGGGCCTAGTCAAATTAACCGCTAAAAATTTAACTAGAGAATTTGAATTTTTCTACTACCACCCGTTTAAAGTTACTACCCCCAAAAAACACACTACCCCTCCCAATATTTATTAACGGACGGGATAAAATTTAACAACCAATCAAATTGGTACCTCGTTTTGTAGAGTTGAGAAAAAAAAACTTGGTTGTAGTGGCAAAAATGCCGATTCTGTGTTTTTGACAAACATTAAATAACTTATTTCACAATAACTAAAGGGAAGTAGAAAGAAAGGGATATCTTGAATTATAGCGCTGATATTGATTAATATATTAACCTAAAGATTACTCCTTAATAAAGTTATCTTGACTTAGAAAAATTTATTTTAGTAATATTTGAGATCAGGGTAGAACTACCATTAATTACAAAAAAATTACCCAGATGAAACTGTTAAGGAATAAACAAAGGAAACGTAAATATAACGATAGAGGTCACTTGACCGTGTAATTATCACTTTTAATATTGGAAATCGGTCCATTAATAACTGAGATATAAAATCATCATCATCATGTGACGTATTCTTTCCAGAACGTTGTCTCCATTACAGCTGCTCTGAACGCATCACGATTCTGGGCAAGTCGACCTGCATCAGCCAAAGACAAGTTCAGACTCTCTGTGATGTCCTGGGTCCACCGTCGTCTAGGTCGACCCCTTCCCCCTTTTCCAGGGACCATGCCTTCCATCACTGTTTTTTTCCAGACTATTATGTCTTTTTATATGACCGAAAAATTTCAGCTTCCTTATTGCGATGGTATTTAGGAGCCAATGTTCCTGTACGTTTAGTGAGTGCAGTACTTCTTTGTTGGTCTTTTTTTCTGTCCAGGGTATTCTCAACATCCTTCTGTAGCATTTCATTTCGAATGATGTAATCTTTTTTGCAACTGTTTTATTGAGTGTCCAAGCCGTATGTTGCTACTGGGAATATACATGCTCTGATCAGTGTTGCGTGGGTGGTTTACTGGTGTTGGAGGGTCCTTCGTTCGATTATTATAAGTTTAGTTGGGATGCTTGCTTATTTATCATTACACAACGTGTGTCCAAGCAAACCCCGGTTCCGTACGAACTGATCCATTATTACTATAAACTTCTTACAAGAAAGAGTTCATCAGGTCAAAGGACCGTCAACAATGCAAGTTGAAGCAATCAAACGTAATCAAAGGAATGTGGGTAAGCCTTCGATTCGAGTCCAATATTTATTACAAGTTGACGCACGAAGACAGTTCACATCGGTATACATTCATATATAGTCATTAGAAATTACATGCATAGTATTCATGTCCGTCCGTGTCAAAACAATATGTCAGATGAACATCGTGGCTATATACGTGCGCTGTTGTAGTCAACAGCCAGAAATGAGCACATGAGTTCTTGACAGCTACAATTTGAATCATAATGCGATTCTCCTTCCATCATTTAATTTGATTTAATTAATCTCATACTTAGATTAATATCCGAACTGACCCTGAGTTCTACATCGATTCATATATATAATATAGGCTATATACTCAGCCTTTTTTCCTTGGAAGAAATACAAGACACGACCTTCTTGCTTGACGGATAGCGTAACAAGGGCCATGTAACCAAGTCACCCAGCGTGACCTTCCCAACGCGAATGCGTCATAATCTCCGCATATATTTCGCGTTCAGTATACCGTAAAATATCGACATATTCTATAAATGTTAATGACCCCTAAACGTTGCGCACGGCTAAACCCCAGCAGACGCCGTCATTTAAAATAACACCGTAACAGATTTCCTGTCAGACGGGGGAAAAAAAAAAATCTATTAGATAGATTTTTTTTGAATAATATTAATCAAATTATCAAAAATTTAACAAAACCCGACGTATGACCTACGATGTTCTATCTAGAACAGTGTCGTGGTCATGTCAGTAATATCTTATAATAAAATCAACGTCATATCATACATATAACTTATATTAAACAAGGAAATGTCACTGTCACTAACTAATTAACTAATTAATTTGTTGTATGTATCGACTAACTAATAATGTGAGGTGTTATTAAAATTATTCTAACTAACTAAAATTAAAATAATTAATTATAGTATGTACGTATGGTACTAACTAATTAATATCTAATTGAAGAAAATGAGAAATAGTATAAGAGAGTAAAAGAAATAAAAATTGAGAAGTACGGACAATTAAAACCAAATATTAAAGTATACATTAAATTAGAATGCGTGTGAAAATGAAGTGTAAGGATAGATACCTAATTAAATTAACGCAATCAGAAGAAAAGAACAAAAAAAATTCATACATTTTAACTATAAATATGAAATGTCATAATCTAATATCTATTACCTTAATAATTACACTAATTAAAAGGTTTAATTGGTGTGATATTATTTTGTTTCATCTTTTCTTAGTATATTTTATTTTTTTTATTTCATCACACTTTAACTTTATTTTATTATATATTAATTTAATAACTAGAAAATTTAACAATATCGGACATGAAGATCCAATCGTTGTTACCTCCTATTGACTTGTATGAAAGTTCATCAAGACACAAGGTTCATATTATCGAATTATGATATGATTATCCAATCATCGTTAGTTCCTTTATTAAAACTGTGAACGTAATTGAATCAGTCATTACAGTATATGTCCCTTCTACATCAGAGATTGTTCCTTTTTAACAGTTTTCAATCGAAATGAGTGATACGCAAAGTGGAAGTGAAGTCCAAATTTTCAAACGATCCGTAAAAATTGATATTTTGATCACAATAGTTTATTTCGAAATGTCCTTATTTAAGTAGGAAGTCCAAATGAAGTGTTGTATATTCTGACGTGGAATTAATACAGTTCATTGCAAATGTAATGCTTGATTAGTCAGAAAATTTTCTTGAAATAGTAATATTCATTCAGAATCCGTAGGATGTCTGGACAACGTATCGGCTATGACGTTCTCCGTTCCTGGTATCGACTGTATTTCGAACTCATATGGTTGCAACGCAATAGCACATAGTGCAAGTTTAGCACTTTTATGGTTTGAACGACGTAATGCTGCCACAGATTTCTGATCAGTCTGGATCAGAAATGGAGATCCCAGCAAACATTTTTCTAGTTTGGTAATTGCCCAGATTACGGAGAGCAATTCTCGGTCTACAGTCGAATATTTAGTCTCCGGAGGTTTCAGCTTGCGTGAGATATAAAGTACAGGGTGAAGGACATCATCATGATATTGGAGTAGACAAGCCCCGAGTCCGTAATTACTCGCATCTGTACGTAAAACAAACTTTTTAGAAGCATCTGGTAATCTTAAAACAGGTGGGCATGAAAAAATGTTTAAGATAGTGCGAAAAGTTTTGTCACATTCGTCTGTCCAATTTATCCTTAATGGCATGTTCTTCTTTAGTAACGATGACAGGACAGCCGTGATGGATGATAAGTAAATCTATGCTGTATGGGGCTGAGCATAGTTGACACATTTAAACAACTTACTGTCTCTTGTAGGCATGGTAAAAAAACAAATAAGACAGAAAACATGTGTACAAATTTAAAGATGTTAAGAATCAAAAATGTTTTTTCAAGAAGAAAAAAAAAAGAAAAAAAAAATCTATAAATCAATCTATATTAGGATAGATGATTAAGAAAGTCAAGAAATGATGACTGACAATGCTGAGTCATCAAAGATGTGACGAATATGGTTACAGTACCCTGTTATCTGCGTGACGCAGAATCAGGTACTAATTTCAATCTCAAAGAATGGTGGTGAAAATAAACACCATTATCACGCTCGATCACCATCCGAGCATCTTTGTTGTTACGAAATGTAACCATAGCTTCACCATACCTGTCATTGGTAGGTGACAACAACTGTACAAACATAACGTCTGCCGTGTCATTAAAGAAATTACTAAGTGCCTGCCATCTGGTACCTTGTGGCAGATTGCGCACTAACACGGTGCGAGAATATGCAACCTTCCCAATGTAAGTGGGATCAGTGTCACTAACGTGATAAATAGTTCTTCTATTTAATCTTTTGGATCTGGTAGTCTTTTGAGATGATGTCTCATAGTGATTGACATATTTATTTGTCATAATTTTTTTATTAGTTAAGTTCATAAGAACTCCACCATCATTACCCTTGTTCGGGGCATCTTTTCTTTTCCCATTTTCAACAATTTTATTCAGATCACTGTTAATATGATCCTGTCGCCAACATCTATCTTCCGACTTGGCGGCACTCTTTCGAGAAAAGGCATATCTGCCTCGAAATGATTTTCTAATCTTCTTAGGATGGGCTGGTATTTTAGTATTCTTTTTATCCTGTAGGAGAGTCTTATCCTTTTCCTCATCGATTTCCAGAATCGTACTGAGACTGAAATTGGAGAAAACTGTGCCACGTGTATTCATTTTGTTGGCCCGTAATGTAGCCATTGCAATGACAGCGTTAGCATTGCAATAAGATTGCACATTATTTAATTCCCATTCCTCAATTTCCTGTGGGGAACAATCCTTACTACCATGGATGCGTCCCAACATCAGATCTGCAATTGGATTCTGAAGCATGCATACCTTCACGTTCCCTGTGAAAAAAGGTGTTTTAACATGGATAATAGCTGTGGGGTAAAACTCAATAGTTCCCCCAAAAGTCATGCAACGGACATATTCCCCCGTTGCACAGCTAGGATGTACAAGCGACTGTCGCACTCCAATGGTTGTGGACCCCGAATCTCTCAATACAGAAACTATAGAACCGTTAACTATCCCTCTGTTAAAAATCAGAGAGCCTGTTCCATCATTGGCTGCAAGACCTACTTCTGGTAGAATGTGTCCGCAGTTTAGCACTGTCTCCTTTGCCTTCTGAAAAATAAGATTGCATTGTGGGCAACTATTCGCCACGTTATAATTAATAGCAAAGCATGCAGCAGAAGAATGCATTGTATTATCGTTAGGTGGAACCTGAACCTTAGGAGTGATATCATTTGTAACTGCTGCCCCGGTATTATGGTTATAATGTGAAGATCCACGAGAATGAGAACGATTACGAGAATAATTAGTTGAATTATCCCGTTGTCGTCTATTGTAATTGTTATCTCGATGTCTCGAGTTATAATTATCGCTATTCTTCCAATTGTTACCATTATTATATTGATATGACCGATTATAACTTGAGTTACGTGGATTACTGTTGTATCTTGACTGAGGTGAATAATTTCTGTTTTGTTGTCTTCCTCTATTAAAGTTATTGTTAAAGTTATTCTGTCCCTTATGAAAATTAATGTCATAGTTTCCTTTGAACCTACCTCTGTCTACACTGTGTGTTCTTGGTTTGTTATTACTATGATATGCCATATTGGAGGCTACAGGAAGAGGTTCTCTTATCAACGAGCCAGAAATGTTAGCGTTCGGATGAGCGGTGCAGTAATTTAAAGAAATTTTTTCTAACTCATCAATAGTTTCTGGTTTCCTTTCTTGCAGATAAGCAAAGAATGGTGGGCTGACAGAAGATAATACTTTATCCCTCAATAACAAATCGACTAACTTGTCGTAAGATTTGTTGACACCTGCTAGTTCAACCCATCTGTTAAAAGTATTGCGTATGTTAGCAATAAATCCTGTAAAATCTTTATTATTATCTGGCAATAAACTTTTGAAACGTAATCTACATGCCTCTTCGTTCAAGTGGAAACGACGTAATAACAAAGTCTTAATGGCCTCATAGTCTGTGGCTAATGTAGGATCAATATTTTGTGCTACACTTGCAGGTTCGCCATCCAGAAATTCCTTAAGTTTAAGTGCCCATGCAGTTTTGTCAAGGTTATTGACCTTACATATATCCTCAAAGCGCGCCAGCCATGATGATAGGTCGTCCACGTGTAATTTGAACGGTGGTAGCTTAAAGTAATAATTGCCCTTAAGTCGGTTGGAAGAAGATCCCGATTGAGCATTATCATTTTGGCTTGCTGCAGCACACTGCGAATTAAGTTTTGCTGTTTCCAATTTAAGCCGTTGCAATTCCATTTCTTGCTGCAGTATGATTTCCTGTCATTTCAATTTATTTTCTTCTTCAATCCGTAGGATTTCATCTCTTGCCATCTTTCTTTCTTCCTCTTGTCTTAATTCTTCTCTCTCTGCTTTAGCAATAGCTTTCTTTTCAGCCTCTTTTGCCTCATGGTTCGCAAGTTGTTGTTCCGCAAATTCAAGGAGTGCATCTCCTTTTTTGTTACAATCTTTTCCAATTTTAATAAAATAGTCCAAGTTAAGCATCTTGAAGTTAATTTATTTAAGTATTCAATTACTTATGTCTAGTAATCACCACTGGAATATATGTCGATAATTCTAATTACTCGACGAATGAATAATTAATATAAGAAATTGCAATATTCCTGTATTGTTATGTATAAGTTCCACAAATCTATAATATTTTGTAAAAATATTATATATACCCACTAATATCTATCATAAATAGTTATGATAGTTAGTTATATAAGGTGCTGAAATTATATCATGCACTTAATATTAATATTCAATAATTATGAGTATTATTCCTAAATAATTAGGTTATTTAATCTTAATTGTCACCAAGTTCCCAATGTAGTACTGAGAAAATGTACTAATTAATATTTAATATGTCTTAATATGTTATAAAGTTATAATAATTAATCATAGTATATTATGTCATAATCATGAGCAATAAAATGCATTGCCCATTTATTGGACCATCACTGCAAATTGGTGCAAAGTCCCTAATTTCTCCTTAAAACTCATAAAAATTTAATCATATTACTCTATACTCTATTAAAGAATAAATTATAGCATTAATATTAAATTATAAATGGATGAAATGAAGACAAACAATACAATGGGTTAACCAAGGATTACAGAACATTATTAACATACACAAAGACGTTTTCACAATAAAAATGCATTTACAACTAAGTTGACTAGACCGGAAGTGAGAATTATAGAATGAACTGAATAGATAATTAACCTGCGTACACAAAAATTAGTGACGTATACATGGACTCATTAACGGTCGTACAACAAAAATATAAAATGAAAGATAGTAAGGTCAGAAAAAACACGATAGATTACAAACATTGTTAAGGAACTGAATAAAAATTAGAACCAAATACACTAGAATACCACAGTTATAACACGACTATACACCTAACATGCAAGGTGAATTAATGCAAGTCCGAACGACACGATCACCGATAATGTATTCGACGCGTTCTTCGCGAAATGCTATTAATTCACGGCCTTAAGAACAATTACAATCAATTCGTAGCATCCAAGGAGCTATAGAACTGATTATAATTTGCCGCCCATCCATACCCGCTACATGTAAAAGGACAGAAACAATATTTAACATGGCTACAAAAAAAAAAAGAACATGGCATTATCGGACAAATAGGATTAACTTATTGTAACCTTCAAATAAGTTACTTATCTTTTTGCCTCGATAGATTCATACAATGCTTGCTTCGCCAACGGACAGTAGGACCTATATTTCATGCTCATGTTGATTGAATCTATTTTCCAATGTTCGATTAAGCGTTTATAAATAATCTTCTTCAAAGACGTTGAAAGGCGGCTGCCATCACTACAGCTGATTCATCCTGTTGTCAAGGGGGTGTGACGTCATCGGTGTAGATACAAAAAGTGTTCATTTCGCTCGAAGGAAAATTATTTCTTTCAACTCGATAATCTTTGAGTATTTTTTTACAATTAAATTCCAGTTCCACATCACACTGGCCACCACTGTTGCGTGGGGTGGTTTACTGGTGTTGGAGGGTCCTTCGTTCGATTATTATAAGTTTAGTTGGGATGCTTGCTTATTTATCATTACACAACTTGTGTCCAAGCAAACCCCGGTTCCGTACGAACTGATCCATTCTTACTATAAACTTCTTACAAGAAAGAGTTCATCAGGTCAAAGGACCGTCAACAATGCAAGTTGAAGCAATCAAACGTAATCAAAGGAATGTGGGTAAGCCTTCGATTCGAGTCCAATATTTATTACAAGTTGACGCACGAAGACAGTTCACATCGGTATACATTCATATATAGTCATTACAAATTACATGCATAGTATTCATGTCCGTCCGTGTCAAAACAATATGTCAGATGAACATCGTGGCTATATACGTGCGCTGTTGTAGTCAACAGCCAGAAATGAGCACATGAGTTCTTGACAGCTACAATTTGAATCATAATGCGATTCTCCTTCCATCATTTAATTTGATTTAATTAATCTCATACTTAGATTAATATCCGAACTGACCCTGAGTTCTACATCGATTCATATATATAATATAGGCTATATACTCAGCCTTTTTTCCTTGGAAGAAATACAAGACACGACCTTCTTGCTTGACGGATAGCGTAACAAGGGCCATGTAACCAAGTCACCCAGCGTGACCTTCCCAACGCGAATGCGTCATAATCTCCGCATATATTTCGCGTTCAGTATACCGTAAAATATCGACATATTCTATAAATGTTAATGACCCCTAAACGTTGCACACGGCTAAACCCCAGCAGACGCCGTCATTTAAAATAACACCGTAACAGACAGTTGTAACTTTGTTTCTTTGCTTGTGCCTTGCCATAGGTTTTTCATCTGTATTAGTTTATGTGAAGCAATTGCAAGTCTTCTTTTAATTTCTACTGCACAGTCGCCAGAGCTGTTGATGATTGATCCTAAGTATTCGAATTCATTAACACTTTCCAGTTCTTCGTTATCAATTTCAATTTCTGGTTTGGTCTTTACTTTGTCTGTTGTCAATACGTTGGTCTTCTTGGTGTTTAGGTATAGATTCTGGGCCTCGCTGTGTTTTTTGGTGGACAGAATTAATTGTTCAAGTCCTTCTGGGTTGGTCGATAGGAGGACTGTGTCGTCAGCATATCTGATTTCCGGGATCTGGTACCCGCCGATGTTAAATGAGTCAAACTCTGTGTGTTCTTGGTCATCTCTTACGTTTCTCGTGATATTCTAGGCATAAATGTTAAACTGGTAAGGGGAAAGGGTACAGCCTTGTCTTACTCCTTTCTGTACTTCAAACCATTCTGATGTTTCCCCCTCAATTCTTACGGCTGCCTGTTGTTCTTGGTACAGCAGTGCGATGAGTTGTATAAGGTGGTTTGGAAATCCCATGTTTTTCATAATAGCCCATAACTGCTGATGTTGTACACAATCGAAAGCTTTGGTGTAATCAATGAAACAGGTATGTAGGTCAACGTTGAATTCTCTACATTTTTCTATGATGATCCTCATGTTGAATATATGATCTCTAGTGCTTCTACCTGGTCGAAAACCCACCTGTACTTCGTTTATTTCTGATATAAAATACACAAAGATAATCAGACGAACGAACACACTTACGATTGCTCAAAGTTTATAGTCCAACAAAAGTTAAAATTTTGACTCGCCTTCTGATTGGTTAGAGGGTAGGATAATAAAAATTAACACCTTCTTGTAAGATCAGGCCATTTGAATTTGAAAGCCATCGCAAGTTGAGATCAGCGGGAAAGCCTTGTGACCAAGCCTTTGCCGTCTGGACAAGAAAGCAGTCAGAAAAACCTATTTACTGCTAGTCAACTTTGTGCATGTGTTATTATTCTTTACTTGAGGTAAGATAGATGATTTTATTTGTATATTTCCTTAGCAAGTATCAGGCTATATGTGTATGCCGATACATTTTATTTCGATACTGCTAAGTGGGAGATGGTTCAGATTACGTCGACCTAGGTAGGAATGCAGTCTTTTTCGGAGTGAAATGTGTAAAAAATGTTTTGCTATTGGCCTTACAAATTTTGTGCCATAGTGCCGTGGTAATAAAATT